>CM038145.1:476550526-477003209 GCA_021437245.1 Aegilops speltoides | reverse complement strand
TTGCTACGATCTAAGAGGCCAGCCACAGATGCGCATTCAGATGCGTGCAGTGAGACAAAGCCGTCCATATTCATCCGTGAGACCCGATGCGGCTCCGACCCACATATCCACAACACTTTCGACTCGAAATAGGAAGAAAGCGCTCATCCGGTTCCTCCGTGAGGCTGGGACATTTTACATGGAAGCCGGTGACATGCGGGTGTTCGAGGAACTGGCTGAGCATCGCCTCCAGTCGACAAATCAGCGAAACGGTCAAAGAAGCATCTTGGTGGTCGCCGTCGAGAAGAAAAGCTATTGGTGAAGAAGTGGCTCGACTATTGACGGCAGGATTTATCAGAAATTTACCACTCCAGTGGCTCGCTAATGTTGTCATGGTCCCCAAGAAGGATAACTCCCTCCGCATGTGCATTGATTTTAAGCACATTAATCGGGCCTGCCGAAGGATCATTCCTCTCCCCGCATCGATCAAATTGTTGACTTCGACGCGGGGTGTGAAATTGTCTTTTCTAGATGCATATTCCGGGTATCATCGAGATCCGTGCATATGGACCCGAAATAAAACAGCTTTCATCACTCCATTGGTGCTTACGCTATATCACCATGCCATTCGGCCTCAAGAATGCGGACCACATTTATGCGAATGATTGAAGTGTCTTCTCACTCGGATCGGTCGGAATGTGGGCGTATATGGATGATATAAATCGTTAAGTCGCGAAAAGGTTCCGACCTGCTTTCGTGACCTCGCGAAACATTTGCCAACCTCGAAGATGCGATATCAAGCTCAATCCGTCAAAGTGCACATTCGGAGTTCTGGTGGAAAATTACTCGGTTTCTCGTTTCGAGCGAGGAATCGGCGCTAACCGAGAGAAGATCGGCACTATTCTCCGAATGAAAGCATACAATGCGAGTGCACGGCGTCGAAGCTTCTTGGATGCTTGGCGCTTTAAGTCGATTCATCTCACGACTCGGTGAAAAGGCATTACCTCTTTACCGGTGATGAAGAAGGCTGACAAGTTGAGTGGACTCCGGAAGCTGGCTTGGCGTTGCGAGCTAAAAGCTCGCTCTCCACCCAGCCGGTGCTTGCTGCTCCAATCAGCAAAGAGCCTCTGTTGCTTTACATTGCAGCCCTTTGGACAAGTTGTCGATTACGTGCTTACGGATCGGCGGGAAGAGGAAGGAAAGGCCTTCAAAGTTCAGCGCCGGTGTATTATTTGTGCGAAGTTTTGACTCCATCAGCGAGAGATACCCTCATTATCGAGAAGCTTGTGTATGGCATATACATGACCACAAAGAAGGTTGCTCACTATTTCTCGATCATTACATCACGATTCGTCGGTGACTCCTTTATCGAAGATCTTGCATAACGAGCGCAACCCGGTCGAGTGGCGAAGTGGGCGATTGAACTTCTTCCCTTGATATCAAATTCGAGGCAAAAGCCATTAAGTCGAGGCTATAGCGGATTTCCTTGCGAGTGGATTGAACAACAGACAACCGGTGAAGTTCACTCGGAGCATTGGACCATGTTCTTTGGCGGCTCCAAGATCTTTGAATGGTTACAGTCTTTGGGGTTGTTCTGGTTTCCCCGGAGGAGATAAGCTTAAGTATGTGCTCGAGTTCACTTTGATTCCTCCAACAATGAGGCGATATGAGGCCCTTTTATATGGATTGCGCATGGCCATCTCACTTTCGGCGTCCGTGCTTTGATGGTTTATGGCGACTCAGATCTAGTGGTCGATCAAGTGATGAAGGAGTGGGGCGTGAAAGCCCGGCTATATTGGATCTTGCAATGCGATGAGGAAGCTGGAAAAAGAAGTTTGAGGGTTGGAGCTCCATCACATCCCCGATTGAAAAATCGAGGCAGCGAGATGATCTGGCGAAGATAGGGTCCAAGAGGAAGCCATTCGAGTGGCGTGTTTTGGAACATATACACACTCCGTCGGTCAAAGAAGATCCCTACGAAGCTCCACAACCCAAGAGTGCCACGGACTCGACGAGGTTGAGGTCCGGCGGTGGTCGACTTGGTCATGGAGGTTTTAGTGGTCACTCCCGATTGGACAATTCCATACATTGCGTATATTACGAAAGGAACTCCCGGAAGATGAGGAAGAGGCTCGGCGGATCGTCCGTCGATCCAAAGCCTTTACCGTTATCAATGGGCGATTATCTGAGAAAGAAAGCAGGGAGTCGGACAAAAATGCATAACGCCCGGAAGAAGGTCGAGTCATTCTCAATGATATCCACTCGGGGACTGTGGTCACCATCGTCCTCTCGGACCATTGTAGCCAAAGCATACCGAGCTGGATTTCTTGGCCAGAGCAAATGAGATGGCGAAAGAAATAGTGGACAAGTGCGAAGGATGCCAATTCTACTCCAATATGTCACACAAGCCTGCGTCGACCTTGAAGACCATTCCGCTCGTCGGCCTTTCGCGGTATGGGGTTGGACATGATCGGTCCCTTGCGAGCGGGTCGGGCGGCTTCCGCATGTCTTGGTAGCGATCGACAAGTTCACCAAGTGGATTGAGGCTAAGCCAATCAAAAACTTGATCTGGTGGTCTGCTGTTTCCTTCGTCGAAAGTTGGCGTTCGGTATGGAGTCCCTTGCGGTATTATCACGGACAATGGGTCGAATTTTGACTCGGAAGAATTCAAGATTTCTGCAACTCCCAAGGCATCACAGTCGACTACGCTTGATTGCCCATCCACGGTCGAATGGGCGGCGAGCAGGCCAATGGATTGATCCTCAAAGTGCGAAGCCCGTTTGATCACGAGATCTCAAGCATGCGGCTGGAGCTTGGGTCGACGAACTTCCTTGAGTGCTTTGGGGTTTGCGGACCCGCATAATCGGTCGTTGGGAGAACTCCTTTCTTCTGGTCTATGGGGCGAGAAGCAGTTTTACCAGTGATCTCCTTCACAATGCTCCACGAATTGAACTTTATAATGAAGCGAAGCTGAGCAAGCGCGTCGAGGATCACGATCGACCTCTGGAAGAGGAAAGGAAATGGCTCGATCCGCTCGACCATTTACCAGCAAGACTTGCGCCGCTTTGTCGCCGAAATGTGAGAGGTCGAGCCTTCCGGAAGGAGATCTGGTCCTTGGTGGATCAGCGAAGCAACATAAGCTTGCTCCCTCATGGGAAGGTCCTTCATCGTCACAAAGGTTCTCCACAATGGGGCATATCGTCTCTACAATGTCGAACACGATATCGATGAGCCCGAGCTTGGAATCGGATCTGCTCCGCCCGTTTACTTAAAGTTTTCACTCGGAAGAATTGTAATAAAGTACTCTTGTAGTTCACGAGCTTTGAAGTAATAGTGTCACAATTCCTTCATAATTTTTGTCACTCTTTATTTTGCGTCGAGTAAAATTTTCACTTCCCCGATGGGTGGCTTAGCGGCGAATCCGTTCCGCCTAAGTTTTTACAAATCCTACCGAGTGGTAAGCAGACTTCCACTCGGGGCTTAACTGCAGCTCAGTGCTACGCCTAAGTTTTTACAAATCCTACCTGAGTGGTAAGCGGACTTCCACTCGGGGCTTAACTGCAGCTCGGTGCTTCGCCTAAGTTATTAAAAATCCTACCAGTGGTAAGCAGGACTTCCACTCGGGGGCTTAAACTGCAGCTCGTGCTCGCCTAAGTTATTAAAAATCTACAAGTGGTAAGCCAGACTTCCACTCGGGGCTTGCTAACTCAGCTCGTGCTCGCCTAAGTTATTAAAAATCCTACCGAGTGGTAAGCGGACTTTCACTCGGAGGCTTGCTTCAGTCAGGACTGCGCCTAAGTATAAGGTATACTAGCAAGGAAAAGCAGGCGCAGGTCATTGCGACCCTCTCCTCCGAGCTCACGCCATAAGTATGATGTGCGATTGCAAGGAAGATGAAGTGCAGGTCATTGCGACCCTCTTCTCCGAGCTTCGACACAAATACAGCAAATCCTACCGGTGGAAGCAAACCTCCCACTCGGGGCTTAATGCAGCCAGTGCTCGCCTAAGATAAAAGAAATCCTACAGTGTGAGCAAACCTCCCACTCGGGGGCTTAGCTGCAGCCAGTGCTGCGCCTAAGATAAAAGAAATCCTACCGAGTGGAGAGCAAACCTCCCACTCGGGGCTTAGCTGCAGCCAGTGCTGCGCCTAAGATAAAAGAAATCCTACAGTGGAGAGCAAACCTCCCACTCGGGGCTTAACTGCAGCCAGTGCTGCGCCTAAGGTAAAAGAAATCCTACTGAGTGGAAGCAAACCTCCCACTCGGAGGCTTAGCTGCAGCCAGTGCTGCGCCTAAGATAAAAAGAAATCCTACCGAGTGGAGAGCAAACCTCCCACTCGGAGGCTTAACTGCTGCCAGTGCTGCGCCTAAGGTAAGAAAATTCTCACAGTGGAGAACAAACCTCCCACTCGGAGGACTTAATTGCAGCTCGGTGCTCACCTAAGGAATAAGTCATTGCGGTAAGCATCTAGTACATTAACACTGCGCAAAACAACTCAAGCCAAGCGCAATTATTTCCAAACATCCAATCTAAATTTAGGTTGACACCTAAAAGTAACCGAGAGTGCTCGGGCACTAAGCATTAAAGTTTTATCGGTTACAACTTCACTCGACATACGAGGCAAATTTAAGGTCAAGGAAAGTTTTTACCCCTCTGTGGAGGCTGGATGGAAACAACGAACTTCGTCAAGATCAATCCCGTCGGCAATCCAGCGTGGCAGCAGCGATGAAAGTCTCCATGAAGGTCTGAAGTCGTGCTTTTTGGTGTTGGCCACTCGGTCATGGCTTATCTTCTCGAGCTTCCTTGCAATGGACTCGCGCCGGAACCGAGCAACGTCCGCACCGCACCGAGCGAAGATTTCTTCCACTCTTGCACTTTCGGTCGGGGGCGGCGTTCGGTCGAGCCATCAATGACTCAAGGTCATTTGGAGTGTCTCATTGGGCGAGGCGTCGAGTCGATGCGGGTCGTAGCACCTTCGGTCTTGCGAGATAATCCACAACAGCAACAGCAGGACTCAAGTCGGAAGATGTTCATGGCAGTTTCGCCGTTCACGGGGAATTGCGAGGTCAAGGTTAAATCTCCGGTGGCTGGTTTCTTCTTCAAAGTTGCGCGAGAACTCTGCAAAGACAAAACCCGAGTCGGAAAAGCAGTCGAATGGAAACATAAGAGTTGGAAGGATTGGTGAGTGGAAAGGTTACCTTGAGATTAAGGAACAATTTCTTAGCAAGACCGCCCAAAGCTTTCCAGCTCGTTCTTCTTCCCAGCCAGTTGGAGGATCTTCTCGGTCGAGTTCTTCTTGTCGGCCTTCATTCGCTTCAGCATCCTTGCGGCGGCGGCGAGCAGCCTTGGATCGGCGTTATCTGTTCGAGCTTGGCAAGCTGAGGCGATTTTTCATCGGCAAGCTTGATCTTCTCGAACAGTTCAAGCTCCTTCTTCCTTTGAGCCTCCTTCACCTTGCACGTAAATCGCAGCAAAGTCAAACTTGAAGCAAGTGGGAGGAGGGCAGAGTCGTTAAATCTCACCAAACATACCTTTGGTCTCCTCCTTCGCCTTCGTCGATTCTCTTGCACCGATTTCAAGTCCAACTCGAGCTGAATATGCTACTGCTCCGATTCGATATAAGCGTGCCGCAAGATCACAAGATTTCTACAAAAGTCGATTGCAAAAATATCAGAGATAATCCACTTCGAGTGAATCAAGAAGAATGAGTGCGTTTCTAAGACTACGATCGAATGCAAGCATTCAACCGTAGTCTCGAGGACTACACCAGTGGGTGCACTCAGCGTGCCCCACTGGTCTTATTCAAGACATAGTCGACCGATCGACCGATAAAAAAAAGCGAGTCGACGATCGACCGGTTCCATTCTTAGTAAGCCTAAGGCGAGTCGACGATCGACCAACAAAAAAAAAAAAAAAAATCGACCGATCGACGAGCATCTTCGGCGTAATCAGCGCAGCGATCGATCACGGTCTCGAGGACTACACCGGTGGGTGCACTCAGCGTGCCCCCGGTCTCGGCTACATTCGTTTCATTGAGGTGATGATCAATATTTACTTATGAAGCCTAAGACCATTTGCCCGGTGATCGACCTTATATGAGGGACTACACCCGGCGGGTGCACTCGATGTGCCCCGCTAACACGAATTTTATCGACACACCTTTGGGTGACTGCTATTGCTATAAATTTCCAGAAAGAAAAGTTTGATAGCATACCCTAACAGAACAGGTGGTGGTCGGTGGCTGAACATTGCTCACGAAGAGGCGGCTGGCATGTGCTGCTTGGCTCGCATCGGCGATCTTCACTGCTCCATCATGATCCCCTTGTGGATCGCCTCCTTAGCAGCATCGCCTTGGTCCTCCGGGGCGTGGTGCGTGGTGAAGATCGAAGGTTGTCCAGCACTTTCGGCGAAGTGGGCGAGCACTTGGTCGTGACGCATGAAGGTCCGCGGTATGTCAAGTGCCGCCCTCCCCTTCCGTCCGGAGCGGTCTCGGCGCCGTCGCACCTTGGGTTTCTCTGTCGGTGAGATGCCTTCCTGCTCCTCCTAGCCCTCGGTGGCTCCTCATCCTCATCATCGTCGTCGGGAGAGTGATGATGTTATCGGTTAGACTTGAGAAAGAGTTAAAGTCGAAATCTTGAGTCGATCGACTAAGAACAAAATTAAGGATATAATACCAAGATTTGAGGTGGCGTCTTCCATCTCATAGTTCGTCAGCCTTAATTTGAGGTTTGAAGTCAACGAAAATCCAAAATCGATCGACCGATTCAAGTATCAATCGGAGACAAAATTTATAAAACAAGAAGATTTAAGCAAAGCGCTTACCACGAGATGGTGGGGATGGACACCTTCATTTTTGAGAGGCTTGGTTGTCCTCGGTGGAACTACCTTGGTTGCTTTGGCGCCTTCTCGATCGGCACCGGAGGCGGTCAGGCGTTTGGTCATTGAGAGTCGCTACTCCTACAGCGTTAGGCGAAGGGTCGTGCACAAGTTTTGACCGCCTTTCCAAGCGCGGTGGTGCGACTTCCTCCTCCTCATCCTCGTCATCATCGTCCTCGTCATCGTCATCATCGTCGTCGTCGTCTCCTGCAGCATCTGAATCCCATTCCTCCTGGCTCTCACCTCCACTGGCTTCCCCCTCCTCAGTCGGAATCTGGGCGCCGTTGGGCATCGAGTATAGCTCTGAGAGCACGCAAGTATCAAAGCGAGTTGATCGACCAAGCTACTGAGGCACACTCGGCGGACATACAGCGGAAAATAGAACAAGTGTACCTTATGCGGAACACTGTATCACGATCAAGCGGAGAAATCCTCCGGGATCGCGAGATTGTCCTTGTTTCGTGATCGAAGCCATCCATCTTTCCACTACGGCATCGTCGTGCCTCTCGGGTGGGCCTTGAGTCTCGTCGGTGCCGCGATACAACCACATCAGTGACTCCGGGCTGGAGGGCTGGATTAGCCTCGAAGAAAAACCTCCGGAAGATCCATGCGGTCCTCCGTCCCTAACCAGCTGCACCACGGGTCCATCAGCATCTTCACTTCAGCCCTCTCTTGGAACAACCTTGAGGGAGGAGGTCTATTCACTCGACTCATGGTGAATTCGGAAGGCGGTCGAGTGCCCGGCGTCGTCTCATTCCGGCAATAGAACCAGGTCATTGCCAGACCCTCGACCGACTCGGGAAAATGCATAGCTAGAAAGGTGCTTTTGTTCCTCAAGCTGGACCCCTAAACCACCACATCTGGACTACTTGGGTCTTCTCGTCACGAGGGCTTGCCTTCTTCCACGGTCTGGGGCGACACGTGAAGATGTACTTGAACAAACCCAGTCGCGATCGACAACCCAAAGAAGTTTTACGCACATAGACACAAGCAGCGGCAAGGTATGCGATGGAGTTTGGAGTAAAATGGTGGAGCTGAGCTCGAAGAAAAATTCAGAAAACCTCGAAAGAAGACACTCGGTGGCAGCGAAAAACCCGGTCGACATGGGTGGCCAAAAGCGCACTCACCCTCTTACGGTTGAGGCTGCCACTCTCGGCCAGGAAGCCTCGCTGCTCCGTGGGGAATCAATCCGTCATCAGCCATATCAAGGAGATCCTTCTCCACGATGCGTCGGCTGGATCAGATCTCCTGAACCCACCCTTGGCGGTTTGGATCTCGACGAAGAACCACGCGACGGTAGATCTCCCTCGCCTTCTCGACGCCCGACACCTTCTCCGCCACCGGCGCCTTCTTCCATGCGCTCGGCATCGTGCGTCTTCTCTTTGCCCATGGCGCCCGTGAGAATGCGCAAGGAGAGAGATGCAAGAACAGCAGCGGAGGTGGAAGCGGAGGCGGAAGAGCGGGGAGGAAGAACAAAGTGCTTGTGCATGAGCCTCGGGAGTTACATTTATAGCATCCCTTCCAGTGGATGACAGGTGGACCCAAACAATCCAATCATATCTCGAGCAGCCGCCTTTAGCTGCGATCACATTAAGCGGGCGGTAGCTTGTCAAGCGCCCTATTCGTCCCATCCAAAGCGCGCGATCATGTTCCGTTCGCGCTCCCCAAATTTCGTATCCCGAGATCCATGGCGACGGATCGATCATCAAGTGCGAGATCTCCTGCGATCTGTTACTCGGGTATAGCAAAGGAAGTCACTCGACTAAAGAACAAGAATGGATCAAGTCAAGCTGAAGGAAAGTTTCTTGTTATTATCAACAAAGAAGATCTTGATCCGAGACAACCTGCGTAGCGAATGCAAAGCGATCAAAACAACGTCAACTCCTCCTTCACTCAAGCCTCAATCCATTGGGGGCTAATGATGGATTCATGTACCTAGGGTAGGGTCATAGGCCTGACCTAAGCGTCCTACCAAGGGCACTTTCGTAGAAGGGTCATCTTCGATCGACCAAGAAGGATCCACTCGACTAATTTGGAAGGACTCGACCATGGAAGATTCACTCGACCATGAAGACTCACTCTCGACCACGAGAAGGTCAGAAGGCACTCCTAGCATAGCGGTTTGCTATTGAATAGACTTAATGACAGTTAAAGCATCTTATGAGGCGTTACATTAACCCCCTAAGCAATGTACTTTATTCCCTCCATTCGTGGGCTGGCTGGGGTCTGGCGCACTCTATATAAGCCACCCCCCCCACAGATAGAAGGGTTCAGATTCTTGTAATACTCATATTCATAATTCACTCGACCGCCTCGGGGCTCCGGGGCGTGGGGCTGTTACTTCCTCAGAGAAGGGCTTTGAACTTCGTACATCCTTTGTCTCCTAACTGCTCCATAGCTAGAACATCGCCTCTCCTTAACCTACCCCTACTTCTCTGTCGGGACTTAGAACCACGACACTGGACCTCCCACTCAGGGGGCTTAGGCTGCAACCCGGCCTTCGCCTAAGATATAAAAATCCTACGAGTGAGGCGCACCTCCCACAGCGGGGGCTTAGCTGCAGCCCGTGCTGCGCCTAAGGTATAAAAAATCCTACAGTGTGGAGGCGGACCTCCCACTTTCGGAGGCTTAAGCATGCAGCCAGTGCTACGCTTAAGTTATAAAATCCCACGAATGAGGCAGACATCCCACTCGGGGCTTAGCCTAGCCTAAGTGAATTAAGGAATAAATCATTGCATTGAGCATCTTGCTTTAAACCTACAAAAGACATTTCGAGCCAAATGCAAGCATACTCAAGCGTCAAATCAAGTTCAGATCCTAAAGGAACCGAAAGTACTCGGTAGCTAAGCACATTAAGGTTTATCGGTTACAAAATCACTCGACATCACAGGGCAAATTTAAAGTGTCGAGCTCAAAGAAGTTTTTACCCCTCACGGAGTCTTTGGAAGGTGCAATAAACTCATCAAGATCAATTCCGTGCGCAATCCGAGTGGCAGCGGCGATGAAGGTTTCCATGAAGGACTGAAGTCATGTTTCTTGGTGTTGGCCACCCGAAGAGCCGCCATGACTTGTCTTCTCGCGCATCCTTGCGATGGACTCGAGCGGACACGAGCAACATCTGCACCACACCTAGCGGAGGATTTCTTCCCTCCTGCACTTTCGACCGAGGCTGCGTTTAGTCGAGCCATCAAGGACTCAAGGTCGTGCGGGCGTCTCCTCGGGCGGAGTGTGGTGTCGATCTGATAGCAACCTTGACCTCGCAAGATAGTCGACAACGGCAGCAACGCCTCAAGCGGAACACGTTCATGGCAACTTCGCCGTTCACGGAGAGTTGATGGGATCGAGGTTTGGTTCGAGCCGACTAGTTTAGTCCTCAAAGTTTTGGCTAAACTACGCAAGTACAAACACTAAGTCAAGGCAATGGTCGAATGGAAAGATCCTTTATTAAAAATGATTGTTGAGTGCTGAAGGATTACCTTGAGCATGAGGAACAACTTCTTGGCAAATCCACTCGAGGAAGGCCTCGGATCATTCTTCTTCGATCAGTATGGTGGCCTTGTCGTTCGAGGGCAGCTTAGTGGGTTTTCGATCAAGCTGTCCTCCTTGTTGGCAATCGTAAAGGAGCTTTCAGTTAGTATTTTCTTCTTCAAGCTTGGTATTGGAGCCAATTTCTCGTCGGCAAGCTTGGTCTTCTCAGCTAGCTCAAGGTCTTTTTCTTACTTGGGCCTCCTTCACCTTGCACGCAAATTCTGAGCAAAGGTCGGATTTTGAAACAAATGAAGGAAAAAAAGCGATCGTCGAGTCTCACCGAACATACCTTTAGTCTCCTCCTTAAGCCTTTATCCAGATTCTCCTAGACCAGCTTGAGATCCAGCTCGAGTTGAATGTGCTTATTCTCCGCTTCGGTATAACGAGCATAAGGTCGCGAGGATTTCTCGAAGAACCAATCGACAAAATATGGAGATAATTCACTTCAGTGGATAAGGAAAATCATGTGTTTCTAAGACTACGGCCGAATACAAACATTAGGCCGTAGTCTCGGGGACTACACCCAGTGGGTGCACTCAGCATGCCCCCACTAGTCCTATTAAGATAGAGTTGACCAGTCGACTAAACAAAACAGCGGGGCGTATTCTTGGTTGTAACCAAGCGCCCGTGATCGACCACGATCTCGGGGACTACACCCAGTGGGTGCATTCAGCGTGCTCCCACCGGTTTTCCGAAATCCATTGACTTAGTCGAATGGCGGAAGAACAACTTATAAAGCCTATGACCCATTTGCCCGGTGATCGACCATAATATGGGGACTACACCCGGTGGGTGCACTCAAGCGTGCCCAGCTAAACCCGGAGTTTCAATTGACACACCGGTGGGTGACTACTATGGATTCGAAAGAAAGACTTTCGGATAGCATATCTTAACAAAACAAGCGATGATCGTGACACGAACATTGCTTTGAAGAGGCGGTGGCGTCGTAAGCTGCTGGCTTGCCTCCCGGATGGCCTTCACTGCTCCATCATGACTACCGCTTGGCGTGTCGCTTCCTTCTTGGGCGGCTTGGTCCTCTGGGGCGTAGTGGGTCGAGAAAGAAGCGAAGGCTGTCTTGACACTCGGCAGCAGCGGGATGAGCACTCGTCAGTGACACCCATGAAAGATCTGATTGTGCAGTGGTTTCTCCTCCTCCGCGACCAGAGTCTCGGGTGCCGACACATCCTGAGCCATTCTGCTGGAAGACGCCTTCCTACTTCTCCTGTGCTTCAGCGGTTCCTCGTCATCGTCGTCGTCAGGAAGGGTGATAACGACGTTGGATGGAGCGAAAGAAAAGAATCAGAATTAGAGACGAAGAGTCAATCGACTAAAAACGGAATTAAGAGGGTGGTACCAGGTTTTGATGTTGCGGTGATGGATTCATGTACCTAGGGTAGGGTCATGGGCCCGATCCAGGTGCTCTACCCAAGGACACCCTTAGAAGAGATCACCTTCCAGTCGACTAAGGAAGAACTCACCCGACTGACTTGAAGGACTCAACCATGAAGACTCACTCGACCACCAGAAGGTCAGAAGGCATTCTGCACTGCAACGGCCTGTAATTGAATAGACTTTATGGTAGTTAAGACACTTTATGTGGGCGTTACGATGTGCCCCACACTTAATCTTACTAAACACTTCATTCACATTGGGCTGGCGGGGTCTGGTGCACTCTATATAAGCCACCCCCTCCCACAGGCGAAGGTTCGCACCTGTAACACATACATACATAATCCACTCGACCGCCTCAGGGCTCCGAGACGTAGGGCTTTTACTTCCTCCGTGAAGGGCCTGAACTCGTACATCGCTTGTGTTTACAACATCTCCATAGCTAGGACCTTGCCTCTCCATACCTACTCCCCACTCTACTGTCAGACTTAGAACCACGACAGTTGGCGCCCACCTTGGGGCAGGTGTTTTAGCGATTTGTGGAGAAGTTGCGATACTTCCGAGTACTTTCATCATGATGACTGCTGGAGTTTTGGTTGAGGTCGCGAGATCCGTCTCGGCGCTCTCACCTTTGTCGCCGGCGACTCCGCGTGGCTCCAGGAGGCTCCACTCGACGTTGATGCGCTCCCGTCCGCGGTGCGACGCATTTTCGCGCATGTGTCCATGGCGTTCTGCTGCGGCAACCGTCGACCCCGTATCGGTCGACTCCCCTATCGGCCACCCGTCCGGTCTCCCACGGGGCAAAGCGCTACGGTCGGTCGAGCTTCAGCGATGGGTGAAGCGGTGGCTCGCCCAGGGCGGCCATCGCTCAAGTTGCGGCAATCGAGCCAGCCGAATCTCTCGGCTGTTCGATCATTGGTAGCTCCGTAGAAGCGCATCGAATCTTGGTATCGGTGATCGGCGGCGAAATCCTCATAGTCAGCGGACCCGCGATCCTCCTCAACCGCCCATGAGGTGGAAGCGGCGGTGGAAGCGACCCGCACAAGACCACGAAAGTACCAGCCGAGACACTCGACTCTCTGCGAGAGAAAACCGCCGCCCGAGGAACATGGATGCCTGCATACTCCCATCGTGGGAAAACCCGAGGCTTCGCACCTTGGAGGAAACACGTTTAGCCAATCTGGCTGAAACAGCTCGTCTGAAGAACAACCGGCGAGCACTTTCGGCAGCGTCTTGTGACAATGAGTACCAGCATGTCGGCGTCGACTCTTCCCGCCGACTTAGGTATACGAACACCAATTCAGAATTTAGCGGTACAACCCGTATAGCGAGTCCATCCAGCCTTCTCGATCGGGAAGGGAGGAAGCAATCACGGATCGAAGATTTACTTGGCGGCGGAGATCGGAAATTCAGCTGTGTCGCGATCGCGCAAGCAAATTCACGGTCGATCCGTCGCTGCGAATCTGGTTCGATCGGCTCATAGTCCCGAGATCGCCTCCAGCGGCGTGAAGAAGCGCGAAATCGGCGAAGACCGATATGGAGACCGACCACGACCGAGATGGCAGGCGTCAGTGCCCGCTTCCCTCAAGGATGGGTCTTCACGCTCCTCGGCATTTGGATGACGGTCGGCCGATTGTGGGCGAAGAGTTCGATCGACCCGAGGAGCGAGGGCTTGACGCGATCCATTATCGTGCAAGGCTTGGTCGGCGGACAGAGCCCATCGGCGGACCCGGCGAGATCGCCCTGAGCAGTCGAGTGCATGTTTCTGGTCAAGAATGTTTCAGCGAGGGCTTCTCGAGGCGCAGATGATCCCCCAATTTCAGATTGGCAGAAGTCGACAAGTTCCTTTGGTGAGTCTAAGCTGAAACTTGGCTTGAGGACTACCGAGTGGCTGTATGCAGATTGGTGGTGGGAATGTGAGGTGGCCATGAAGCATTGCCCCTCATGTTGGAAGGTTACGCGAGCATGGCTGAATCTGTTACCTCCTAGCAGCATCTACACATGGGAAGATCTGTCCAGTGTTCGTCGAGCGTTTGAAGGAACTTACAAGCGACCAGCTGGATTAATGAGCTGCAAGTGCGTGTGCGAAGACCAATGAGACTCTCGGAGAGTATATTGAGAGATGGATCACTTTGCACCATCTTGTGGGAAGCGATGTCGATCATCGGCAGTTTCGCCTTCAAAGATGGCGTCAGAACAAAAATTGAGTCTGAAGTTTGGTCGAACCGGGGACATGACCTGAGTCGGATGATGGAGATTGCTACCAAAATGCATGCTTGGCGAGGAAGAGATCGACTCGAGCGGCAAGTACAAGCCAAGTCGATCGGAGAAAGGAAATTCAGTCGGAAGCGAGCGGAAGCCGAGCCAGCAGCTCTGGAAGGCCACAGCCGTGACTCGGGGAAAGTTCAAGGGGAAGCCAAAAGGATCACGGAATCCTAAGAAAGTAAAGGATAAATAAGGAAACAACGTGATGGATATGCCGTGTCACATCCACACGAAGAAAGATGAAGAGGCAATATCATTTACCCAAAGCATACCACTCGCCGATTAATCGACTCTGGTCCGGAGTTTGAGGGAAAGCGATATAAGGACAAGGAGAAGAGTGAGACAAGGCGAAGACAAAGAGGACGGTGAGGAAGGATATCCGCATGTCAACTCCACTCGATGTTCTTCGCGGATGTGGAGAGCAAGAGTCGACTCAAAGTCATTAACCGTGAGGTGAACATGGTTGCCCCAGCAAAAGCAAGTTATACGAGATGGTCCCAAACACCCATCACATTCGACCGGTCGATCACCCGACTCATATTGCCACCCACAGGAGAAAGCTTTGGTGGTCGACCCGGTTGTCGAAGGCACTCGGTGACAAAGGTCTTGATGGGCGGTGGAAGTGGGTTGAACTTGTTATATGAGACCTGCTTGAAAGGAATGGGCATTCGATGTCGGTGAGCACCGATAACATGAGCTTCCCCGAGTCATACCGGGGAAGAAAGCTGAGTCACTTTCGGCCAAATAGCTCTGGGCGTGGTGTTTGGTGATTCAAAGCATTTTCGCAAGGAAAAGTTGGCGTTTGAGGTCGTGGATTTTCAGATTGCGTACCCGCCATTTTGGGGAGGCCAGCCTACATACGGTTCATGGCTCGACCATGTTACGTGTACCTCAAACTGAAGATGCCGGTCCCAAAGGAGTGATCACTGTCACGGTGATCGGAAAAAGCGAAGAGTGCTTTGGAAGGGCTCGAAGATTGCGATTCGGTGACAATGATCGAGTTTGAAGAGTATAAGCAAAATGCAGATCCGAGTGATTTGCTGCGATCCAAAAACCCGCCGCTGAATCGCATTTCAGTCATCCGGTGAGGCGAAGCCTGTCCACATTCACCGACCGACCCCAATGCAGCCCGACCCACATTTCCACAACACTCGACCGAAATTGGAAGAAGCGCTCATCCAGTTCCTCCGTGAAGCTGGGACATTTTGCATGGAAGCGGTGACATGCGAGGTGTTCAGGGGGACTGGTGAGCATCGCCTCGAGTCGACAAATCAGCAAAACCAGTAAAGAGCATCTTGGGTCCGCCGTCAAAAAGAAAGGCTATTGGTGAGAAGTGGCTCATTGTTGGCGGCGGATTTATTCGCGAGATATACCACTCCAGTGGCTCGCTAATGTCGTCATGGTTCCTAAGAAGGACAAGTCGCTCTGCATGTGCATTGATTTTAAGCACATCAATCGGGCCTGCCGAAAGATCATTCCTCTCCTCGCATAGATCAAATTGTTGAGTCGACGCGGGGTGCGAAGATGTCTTTCTAGGCGCCTATTCCGGGTATCATCGAGATCCGTCTATATGGTCCCGGCGAGATAAAAACAGCTTTCATCACACCATTGGTGCTTACGCTATATCACCATGCCATTCGGCCTCAAGAATGCGGAGCCACATTTATGCGAATGATTGAAGTGTACGCTCACTCAAATCCGTCGGAATGTGGGCGTATATGGATGATATAAATCGTCAAGTCATGAAAGGGTTCAGACCTGCTCGTGACCTCGCCGAAACATTTGCCAACCTCGGAAGGTATGATATCAAGCTCAATCCATCAAAGTGCACATTCGGAGTTCTGGTGGAAAATTACTCGGTTTTCCGTTTACGGCGAGGATCGATGCTAATCCGAGAAGATAGGCACTATTCTCCGAATGAAAGCATACATGCGAGTGCACGATGTCGAAGCTTCTTTGGATGCTTGGCGCATTAAGTCGATTCATCTCACGAATCGGTGAAAAGGTGTTGCCTCTTTACCGGTGATGAAGAAGCGAGACAAGTTCGAGTGGACTCGAAGCTGATGCGGCGTTTGTCGAGCTAAAAGCTCGCTATCCACCCAGCCGGTGCTTGCTGCTCCAATTAGCAAAGAGCCTCTGTTGCTTTATATTGCAGCCACAAGACAAGTCGTTAATGCGAGGCTTACGGTCGGCGGGAAGAAGAAGGAAAAAGCCTTCAAAGTTCAGCGCCCGGTGTATTATTTGTGCGAAGTCTTGACTCCATCCAGCGAGATATCCTCATTATCGAAGCTTGTGTATGGAATATATATGAGCACGAAGAAGGTTGCTCATTATTTCTCGATCATTCCATCACGATCGTCGTGACGCCCCATTATGAGAGATTCTGCATGAGAGATGCAAGCGGTCGAGTGGCAAAATGGGCGATTGAACTTCTTCCCTTGATATCAAGCGGATTTCTCGCCGAGTGGATTGAACAGCGAGCAGCCGATGAAGTTCACTTCGGACATTGGACCATGTTCTTTGATGGCTCTAAGATGCTGAATGGTTCGGTCTTTGGAGTTGTCTGGTGTCCCCGGAGGAGATAAGCTCAAATCGTGCTCGATTCACTTGATTCGTCCAACAATGAGGCGGTATGAGGCCCTTTTATATGGATTAGCATGGCCATCTCACTCGGCGTCCGTCCGCTGATGGTTTATGGCGATTTAGATTTAGTGGTCAACCGGTGATGAAGGAGTGGGGCGTGAAGCCCGACCATATTTGAATCTTTGCAATGCAGTGAGGAAAATTGGAAAAAGAAGTTTGAGGGTTAGAGCTCCATCACATCCCCATTGAAAAATCAGGCAGCAGATGATCCGGCAAAGATAGGTTCAAAGAGAAGCCATTCAGTGGTGTGTTCTTGGAGCATATACACTCCGTCGATCAAAGAAGATCCTTTCACGAAGAAGCTCCACAGCCCAAGAGTGCCACAGATCCGGTGAGGTTGATGTACCAGCGATGGTCGACTTGGTCATGGAGGTCTTAGTGGTCACTCCCGGCGGACAATTCCCTATATCGCGTATATCACGAGAAAAGCTCCCAGAAGATGAGGAAGAGGCTCGGCAGATCGTCCGTCGATCCAAGGCCTTTACCGTTATCAAAGGACAGTTATATAGAGAGAGCGTGACTGGAGTTGGTCAAAAATGCATAACGCCAGAAGAAGGTCGAATCATTCTCAATGATATCCACTCGGGGACCTGTGGTCACCATGCGTCCTCTCGGACCATCGTAGCCAAAGCATACCAAGCTGGATTTTACTGGCCGAAGGCGAATGAGATGGCAAAGGAAATAGTGGACAAGTGCGAAGGATGTCAGTTCTACTCCAACATGTCACACAAGCCTGCATCAGCTCTGAAGACCATTCCACTCGTCTGACCTTTCGCAGTATGGGGGTTGGACATGGTCGGTCCCTTGAGAACAGGTCGGAGTGGTTTCACGCATGTACTGGTAGCAGTCGACAAGTTCACCAAGTGGATTGAGGCTAAACCAATCAAGAATCTTGGCCTTGGCACTGCTGTTACCTTCATCGAGGCCGACATTCAGATATGGTGTCCCTTACAGCATCATTACAGATAATGGTTCGAACTTTGACTCGGAAGAATTCAGGGATTTCGCAACTCTCAAGGCACACGAGTCGACTATGCTTGATCGCCCATCCATGATCGAATGGACAAGCGAGGCGAGCCAATGGCTTAATCCTCAAGGGTTTGAAACCCGGTGATCGTGATCTCAAGCATGCGGCTGGAGCATGGGTCGACGAACTCCTTGGTGCTTTGGGGATTGCGGACCACACCCAATCGGTCGACCGGAAGAACTCCATTCTTCTTGGTCTATGGAGCTGAAGCGAGTCTTGCGAGTGATCTTCTTCACAATGCTCCTCGAGTTGAACTCTACAAGCGAAGCGAAGCTGAGCAAAGCGTCGGGGCGCGATCGACCTTCTAGAGGAAGAAAGGAGATGGCTCGATCGATCGACCATCTACCAACAGGACTTGCGTCGCTTTCACGCCCGAGAAATGTGAGAGGTCGAGTCTTCGGGAAGGGATCTAGTGCTCGAGTGGATCAGCAGAAACAACACAAGCTCGCTCCTTCTTGGGAAGGACCCTTCACGTCACCAAGGTTCTCCTAGCAGGGCATATCGTCTTTACAGCGTCGAACACAATATCGAAGAGCCCCGAGCTTGAAGCGCGGATCTGCTCCGCCCATTTTACATAAAGTTTTTCACTCGGATGAGTTGTAATAAAGTACTTACGTAGTTCTGGATTTGAAATATTAGTGTCATAATTCCTCCATAATTTTTGTCACTTTTTATTTTGTACCATAAAATTTTCCCTCGGTGGGTGGCTTAGCATGAATCCGTTTTGCCTAAGTTTGTAAAAATCCTACCAGTGGTAAGCCGGACTTCCACTCGGAGGCTTAACTCTGAATCCGTTTAGCCTAAGTTACAAAAATCCTACCGAGTGGTAAGCCGGACTTCCACTCGGGGCTTACTGCAGCCCAGTGCTCGCCTAAGTTATAAAAATCCTACCAGTGGTAAGCGGACTTCCACTCGGAGGCTTAGCTGCAGTCCAAGTACTCGCCTAAGTTATAAAAAAATCCTACCGAGTGGTAAGCCAGACTTCCACTCGGAGGCTTAGCTGCAGTCCAAGTACTCACCTAAGTTATAAAAATCCTACCGAGTGGTAAGCCAGACTTCCACTCGGAGGCTTAGCTGCAGTCCAAGTACTCACCTAAGTTATAAAAAATCCTACCGAGTGGTAAGCCAGACTTCCACTCGGGGGCTTAGCTGCAGTCCAAGTACTCGCCAAAGTTCAACATGCGCTTGCAAGGAGGACGAGGTGCAGGTCGACTGCGACCCTTTCCTCTGAGCTACGCCATAAGTACAACGATGCGCTCATAAGGAGGACGAGGTGCAGGTCATTGCGACCCTCCCCTCGAGCTCGCCATAAGTACAACGTCTCGCTCATAAGGAGGACGAGTGCAGGTCATTGTTACCCTCTCCTCGAGCTTACGCCACAAGTACAACGTGAAAATCCTACCGAGTGAAGAGTAAACCTCTCACTCGGGGCTTAGCTGCAGCCAGTGCTGCGCCTAAGATATAAAAATCCTACAGTGAAGAGCAAACCTCTCACTCGGAGGCTTAGCTGCAGCCAGTGCTCGCCTAAGATATAAAATCCTACCGAGTGAAGAGCAAACCTCTCACTCGGGGCTTAGCTGCAGCCCAGTGCTCGCCTATGATATAAAAATCCTATCAGTGAAGAGCAAACCTCTCACTCGAGGGCTTAAGCTGCAGCCAGTGCTGCGTCTAAGATATAAAAATCCTACGAGTGCAGAGCAAACCTCTCACTCGGGGGCTTAGCAACAACCAGGTGCTCGCCTAAGATATAAAAATCCTACCGAGTGAAGAGCAAACCTCTCACTCGGAGGCTTAGCTGCAGCCAGTGCTGCGCCTAAGATATAAAAATCCTACCAAGTGAAGAGCAAACCTCTCACTCGGGGCTTAGCTGCAGCCAGTGCTGCGCCTAAGATATAAAAATCCTCTTGAGTAAAGAGCAAACCTCTCACTCGGGGGCTTAGATGTAGCCAGTGCTGCGCCTAAGATATAAAAATCCTCACTGAGTGCGAGCAAACCTCTCACTCGGAGGCTTAGCAGCAACCAGTGCTGCGCCTAAGGAATAAGTCATTGCAGTGGGCATCTTGCGTTGAACACTGCAAAGGACATTTCGAGCCAAAAGCAATCATATTCAAACATCAAATCCAAGTTTAGGTCGATACCTAAAGGCGAGAGTGCTCATGCGCTAAGCACATTAAGGTTTATCGGTTACAATTCCACTCGACATCCGAGGCAAATTTAAAGTGTCGGGCTTAAAAGAAGTTTTTACCCCTCTGTGGATGGCTGGAAGGAACAGCGAACTCATCAAGGTCGATTCGTCTGCGATCCGAGTGGCGGCAGCGATGAAGGTTTCCATGAAGGACTGAAGTCGTGTTTCTTGGTGTTAGCCACCCGAGAGCCGCCCGACTTGTCTTCTCGCGTGTCTTTGCAAAGTGGACTCGGGCGGACCACGAGCAACATCTCGCACCACAACGAGCGAGGACTTCTTCCACTCTGCACTTTCGGTCGGGGACGCGTTCAGCCGAGCCATCGGCGACTTCGAGGTCATTCTGGAGTGTCGCCCTGGGCCATAACGTCGAGTCGATGCGGGACGTGGCGACCTTCAGCCTTGCAAGATAGTCCACAACAGCTGCAACACGGGACTCCAGTCGAAAGACGTTCATGGAAACTTCATCATTCACCGGAGAATTGACGGGATCAAGGTTTGGTTCCAAATGGCTAGTCTCTTCTTCAAAGTTGCGACAGAATTCTGCAAGGACAAACACCGAGTCAAGACAGTGGTTGAATGGAAGCATCACAGTTGAAAATGTTTGTCAGTATAAAGGGTCACCTTGAGCATAAGAAACAGCTTCTTAGCAAGTCCACCCGGAAGGCTTCGGTCATTTTCTTCCCGGTCAAGTGATTGATCTTGTCGGTCGAGTAGTCTTGTCGACCTTGATCGGTCGACTTCCTTGTTGGCAATCCCAAGAGCAGCTTTCAGATTGGTATTTTCTGTTCAAGCTTGGTGGTGAAGCTAACTTCTCGTCGACAAGCTTGGTCTTCTTAACTAGCTCAAGGTCTTTTCTCTTACGGGCCTCCTTCACCTTGCACGCAAGTTCTGCAAGGTCAGATTTTGAAACAAATGAAGGGAAAAAGGAGTCGCCGAGGTCTCACCGAACATACCTTTGGTCTCCTCCTTGCCTTCGTCGATTCTCTGAACCAGCTTCAGATCGAGCTCGAGCTGAATGTGCTTCTGCTCCAGCTCAGTATAGCGAGCCAAAAGGTCACAGGATTTCTCTGAAGAATCAATCGACAAAATATCAAAGATAATTCACTTCCGAGTGGATAAGAAAATCATACGTTTCTAAGACTACGGCGAATGCAAGCATTCGGCCGTAGTCTCGAGGACTACACCCGGTGGGTGCACTCAGCGTGCCCCCACTAGTTCTATTCAAGGCAGTCGACCGATCGACCCACAAAAAAAAGCGTGTTCTTGATGAATGTCGGCGCAGCGATCGACCACGATCTCGGGGACTACACCGGTGTGTGCGCTCAGCGTGCCCCCACGGTTTGAAATCCATTCGCCCCGGTCGAATGATGAAAAGCCTTACTTATAAAGCCTAAGGCCGATTGCCCGGTGATCGACCTTAGTCTTAGGGACTACACCGGCGGGTGCACTCAGCGTGCCCGCTAACACGGAGTTTTTATCGACACACCCGGTGGGTGATTGCTATGGACTCGAAAGAAAAGTTTTGATAGCATATCCCTAACGAGCAGGCGGTGGTCGACTGACCTGAACATTGCTTTGAAGGGCGGAGCTGGCGTCATAAGCTGTTTGGCTTGCATCTCGGATGGTCTTAACCTGCTCCATCATGATCCCTGCTTGGCGTATCGCTTCCTTAGCAGCGCTTGGCAGTCCTCCGGGGCGTGGTGCGTTGTGAAGAAGCGAAGGTTGCGCGGCACTTTCGGCGAAGTGGGATGAGCACTCGTCAACGGCACCGCGAAAGACACGGTGTGTCGAGTGGTGTTCTCCCCCTCCGTGACCACAGTCTCGGGCGCCGTCACATCCTGGGCCGCCTTACCAGTAGACGCCTTCCGGCTCCTCCTATGCTTCAGCGGTTCCTCATCCTCATCATCATCATCAGGAAGGGTGATAACAACATTGGATGGAGCTTCAGAAAAGAATCAAAGTTAGAAATCATGAGTCAGTCGACTAAAGACGGAATTAAGAGTATAGTACCAGGATTTGAGGTTGCTGCATCCTCCATCTCATGGTCGTCAGCCTTGCCTGAGGTCTTAGAAGTTGCAGCACTGAAGTTCCAAAGAATCAGTCGGCTAACTCAAGTATCAACCAGAGATAAAGCTTGTACAAAACAAGAAGACTTAAGAAGCATGTTTACCACGATATGGTGGGGATGGACACCTTCATCTTGGCGAGGAGCTTGGTTGGTTTTAGCGGAGCCACCTTCGATTGCTTGGCGCCTTTTCGATCGGCGCGGAGAAGTGGTTCGAGGCATTTGGTCGGCTAGCGACGATCGAACCCCTGCCACGTTCAGCCGCAGGGTCATGTACAAGCTTTGACCGCCTTTCCGAGCGCGGTGGTGCAACCTCCTCCTCCTCCTCTTCTTCGTCCTCATCATCGTCGTGCGTCGTCATCGTCATCTTGGCGGCGTCGAGTCCCCTCCTCCTGGCTCTCGCCCCGCCTATCTTCTCCTCCTCGGTCGGAACTGAGCTCCATTGGGCATCGAGTACAACTCGGTGAGGGCCTGAAAAGCGTCAAGGCAGAGATCAATCGACCAATTTGCGAACACACGAAACAAATCGACAAGTATACAATGGAAGGCGAGCAAAGCGTACCTTATGCAGGCAGCTGTGATGGTCGAGTGGAGAATCCTCCACGGATACACAGGGATTATCCTTGTTCCCGATGACGCAGCCATCCACCTTTCCATCGTGGCGTCGTCGATTGCTTCGGGTGGATCCAGTCTCATCTTCAGTTCATGAGTACAACCACATGCAATGGCTCCAGCTGAAGAGGCTGGATTAAATCGCCGAAGAAAACCTCCAAAAGGTCCATGCGATGCGCCGTCCGAACCAAGCTGCACCACGCGATCCATCAGCATCTTCCGTCATCTCTCTCCTCCGGAATCACCTTTGGAGAGGAGGGCTTGTTCACTCGGTCCATGGTGAATTGAGGAGTCCACTCGGCCTTGGCGTCGGCTCATTCAGCGATAGAACCAGGTCGATTGCCAGCCCCCTGTTCGACTTCGGGAAGCGTCATGGCAGGGAAGGTGCTCTTGTTCCTCACTTGGATCCCCAGGCCCCGCACATTTGGACAACTTGGGTTTTCTCGCCGCTGGGCTCGCCTTCTTCACGGTGCGAGAGAGCGACACGTGAATATGTGCTTGAACAAGCCCAGTCGCGATCGACAGCCCGAAATTCTCACACATGGATACAAAGCGCCCGCAAGATCTGCGATGGAGTTCGGGGTGAAGTGGTGGAGTTGGGCTCCAAAGAAGTTCAAAAAACCACGAAAAAAAACACTCGGTGGCAGAGAAAATCCGCGATCGACATGAGTGGCCAGGAGCACGCACTCACCCTCTTCCGGCTGGGGCTGCCAATCTTTCCCTGGAAGCCTTGCGACGCCGTGGGGGATCAGCCCGTCGTGGGCCATGTCGAGGAGATCCTTCTCCCTGATGGTCGACTGGATCCAATCTCCCTGGACCCAGCCCTTCGGCAGGCGAGATCTAGACGAAGACCCGCTGCGACTGGTGGATCTCCCCTTCGCCTTCTCCGCCGCCGACGCCTTCTTTGCACGCTCCAGCACCGCCGTCTTCTCCTTGACCATGGCTGCCGGCGAGATGCGCAAAGAGGAGCTTTGTGGAGGCGAAAGAGGGCGTGTTGGGCGGAGACGAGGAGAGCAAAGAAGAAAGGATGGAGCACTGTTCAGAAAACCCTCGCTGGTCGCATTTATAACATCCTTCGAGTGGATGACAGGTGGACCGGTCGGTCTAATCATATCCAAGCAGTTGCATTAGCGTGATACGTGGCGGAAAAGGTGGTGCGAGGATCGGCGTCTATGTCCTATCCCATCTGAACGCGCGGTCCGCCCGGCCGCCAAGGCTTCCCCAAATTTCGTATCCCGTAGAATCCGCGAACGGCAGATCGGTCTGTCAGACGCGGGATCTCCTGCGATCCGTCGCTCGGGAACCGGCAAAGTCCAAAAGATCACTCGACGAAAGACAAGAATGGATCGAGTCGACTGAAGAAAAGTTGCTCGTTGTCAACAAAGAGGGTCTTGATCCAGAGAAACGCATAGCTAGTATGCAAAAGTCAATCGGAAACAACACCAACTCCTTCCTCACTCAAGCCTCAATCCATCCGGGGGCTAATGATGGATTCATGTACCTAGGGTAGTGTCATGGGCCCAATCCAGGTGCTCTACCCAAGGACACCGTTAGAAGAGATCACCTTCCAGTCGACTAAGGAGGAACTCACCCGACTGACTTGAAGGACTCGACCATGAAGACTCACTCGACCACCAGAAGGTCAGAAGGCATTCTGCACTGCAACGGCCTGTAATTGAATAGACTTTATGGTAGTTAAGACACTTTATGTGGGGCATTACCAGTAACGCCCCAGACTTAATGTACTTTAAACCCTTCATTACGTGGGCTGGCAGGGGTCCTGGCACACTCTATATAAGCCACCCCCCTCCATAGGCAGAAGGGTTCGCACCCCTGTAACACATACATACATAATCCACTCGACTGCCTCAGGGCTCCGAGACGTAGGGCTTTTACTTCCTCCGTGAAGGGCCTGAACTCGTACATCGCTTGTGTTTACAACCTCTCCATAGCTAGGACCTTGCCTCTCCATACCTACCCCCAGTCTACTGTCAGACTTATAGCCACGACATGCGGCATCCTCCATCTCATGATCGTCAGCCCTGGCTGAGGTATCGGAAGTAGCAGCACTGTAACTCCAAAAAATCAGTCGGCTAACTCAAGTGTCGATCAAAGATAAAATTCGCACAAAACAAGAAGACTCAAGCAGCATGTTTACCCTGATATGGTGGGGATGGACACCTTCATCTTCGGCAGGACCTTGGTCGGCTTCGACGGCGCCACCTTGGACTGCTTCGGAGCCTTTTCAGTCGGCACCGGAGAAGTGGTGCGAGGCGCTTGGTCGATCAAGCAACATCATAACCCCTTACCACGTTCGATCGCAGGGTCATGGGAAAGCTTCGACCGCCTTTCCGAGCGCGGTGGTGCGACCTCCTCCTCCTCCTCTTCTTCTTCCTCCTCCTCATCATCATCGTCATCACCGAGTCCCACTCCTCCTGGCTTTCGCCCCCACTCGCTTCTCCTTCTTCAGTCGGAGTCTGTGCTCCATTGGGCATCGAGTACAGATCGGTGAGGACCTGTCAGACATCAAGACAAAGATCAATCGACCAATTTGCGGCGAAAACAGAAATAAATATAGCAAGAATACAATTGGAGGTAAAGTGGGCGTACCTTGTCTGGAATGTTGGAATGGTCGAGTGGAGGAATTCTCCTAGCTCCACGAGGGTTATCCTTGTTCCCAGTGACCGCAGCCATCCACCTTTCCAGCGTAGCATCGTCGATTATACGGATTGATCCGAGTCTCATCTTGGTCCTTGATACAGCCACATGCAATGGCCTCGATGCTTGAAGAGGCTGAATCTGGCGTCTAAGGAAAACCTCCGGAGATCCATACCGTCCTCCTTCCCGAACCAAGCTGGACTACGCTCCATCAGCATCTTCCGTCGGCTTTCTCCTCGGGAGCACCTTCAGAGAGGAAGGTCATTGGCGCGGTCCATAGTAAGCGGAGGAGACCACTCGATCGCCCCGGCGTCGACTCGTTCTTCTTGATAAAACCAAGTCGACTGCCAGCCTCTGACCGACTCAGGGAGGGTCATCGCTGGGAAGGTGCTCTTGTTCCTCATTTGGATTCCCAGACCTCCACACATCTGGATAATCTTGGTTTTATCATCATCTGGACTCGCCTTCTTTACGGTCTGAGAGCGGCACGTGAATATATGCTTGAACAGACCCCAGTGCAGTCGGTAACCCAGAAATTCTCACACATGTATACAAAGGCAGCAAGGTAGGCGATAGAGTTCGGATTGAAGTGGTGGAGTTGCACTCCGAAGAAGTTCAAGAAACCATGGAAGAAAACACTCGGTGGCAAAGAAAACCCTCGGTCGACGTGGGTAGCCAGAAGAACACACTCACCCTCCTCCGGCTGGGGTTGCCACTCGTTCCCCGGGAGCCTTGCTGCTCCATGGGGGATTAGACCGTTGTTGGCCATGTCGGTGAGGTCCTTCTCCGTAATGGTTGACCGGATCCAATCTCCTTGGACCCAGCCGTTCGGCAGACGAGATCTAGACGAAGACCCGCCACGACTGGTGGTTCTCCCTTTCGCCTTCCCCGTCGCCAACGCCTTCTTCGCGTGTTCCAGCGCTGCCGTCTTCTCCTTCACCATGGTTGTCGGCAAGGCGCGCGAGGAGCGGTTGTGCGGAGGCGAGAGCGGGCGCAGTGGGCGGAGGCAAAGAGAGCAGAGAGAGAGAATGGAGAGATACTGTTCAAAGACCCTCGCAGGGCGCCTTTATAAGATCACTTCCGAGTGGATGACAGGTGGGCCCGAGCGATCCAATCAAATCCCGAAATAGTCGCGCGGACGTGATGCGTGGCGAAAAAGGCGGCGCGAGAATCGAGGCGCTATGCCCTATCCCATCCGAGGCCGCGGTCCGCCCGCGCCAGCGCTTCCCCAAATTCGTATCCCACAAAATCCATGAGCAACGGATCGATCGATCCGTCAGCGAGATCTCCCGCGATCCGTCGCTCGGGAATTGTTAAGTTCAAAAGGTCACTCGACGAAAGAAAAGAATGGATCGAGTCGACTGAAGAAAAGTTGCTGATTATCAACAAAGAGATTATTGATCCAAGACAACGCATATCCAGCACGCAAAAGCAAGTCGGAAATAACATCAACTCCTTCCTCACTCAAGCCTCAATCCTTTCGGGGGCTAATGATGGAGTCATGTACCTAGGGTAGGGTCATAGACCTGATCTAAGTACCCTACCCAAGGACACCCTTAGAAGAGATCACCTTCCAGTCGACCAAGGAGGACTCCACTCGACAGACTTGAAGGACTCGACCATGAAGACTCACTCGACCACCAGAAGCTCAAGAAGCACTCTGTGCATAACGGTCTGTAATTAAGTAGGCTTTATGGTATTTAAGACACTTTATGTGGGACGTTACGATGCGCCTGGACTTAATGTACTTTAAACCCGCATTCTCGAGGGCGGAGGGTGCGGCGGGCACTATATAAGCCACCCCACCTCGGTGTAAAGGGTTCGCACCTGTAATCCATACACACATAATCCACTCGACCGCCTCCGGGCTCCGAGGCGTAGGGCTGTTACTTCCTCCAAGAAGGGCCTGAACTCGTACATCTCTTGTGTTTACAACCTCTCCATAGCTAGGACCTTGCCTCTCCATACCTACCCCCACTCTACTGTCAGACTTAGAACCACGACAGCCGGCGATAGACGCATTCGAGGAGCCGCACGTCATCGTCGGACTCCGCCTACAACCCGCAGCAGTGGCACACGGGCTGCTCTGCCTCCCTCCTCTCCCTTTCCCGCTGCCACTCGCGGTGGGTGGCGGCGGCACACGGGCTGCTCCGCCTTCCTCCTCTCCCTTTCCCGCTCCCGCTTGCATCCGATCTGTTGGGGCGGGCACAAGCACCCACCGCTGTCCCACGAGGAGGAGTAGCAGCTGGCGGGGCCTGGAGATGGTGTTGGGGAGGCGCGGATTGCGCAGGCCGCATGTCGGAGCTGTCCCCGCGCCAGGAGGGGCCAGCGCCAGCGTCCGAGCTACACTGACGGGGAAGCTACAGCTTCGGCAAGGCTATAGATCCAGAACTGCCCCTGGTCTCCACCTTGGACTGCTCCAAGGCGATGCGGAGGGCAAGCTCATAGTCCAGATCCAGCTCAGAGTCGGAGCTGCTGCCGGAGCTTGACATTGCGCAGGGCGCGAGGAGAGGAGAGGACGGAGCGAGAAAGGAGAGTGAGTGAGCTAGGGTTTCGGAGCGATGCGCCCGATAGGGTTTTTTGTGGGACATCCGTGGGGTCGGTGGTTGGCCGGGCTTGTAAGGCAGATGCACCCTGGCGTGCCCGGGCCATCCCATATCCGTCCTATATTTGAGCTGGATATGAGGGGTGTCGCTCAACCCGGGCATTTCGTACCCGTTTAAGGCGTCCGACTGAGTAAAAACACGTGATCGGACAGTGACCGGGCGACCCGCCCAGACGTTTGAAAAGGGTTTAAGGTGTCCAACTGTAGATGCTCTAACATCTTGAAGGTAAACCCTTCGCGCCTACACGCCAGCCGAATCTTCGGCCGGTCACACGCACGCGCGCGTCGTAGGGTGTTCCCACATGGCCAGACATGTGCCGGCTGAGTCCTTTTTCCCTTATCTCTTCGCCACGCGAGGCTTTCGTGTCGTTTGCTGCCCCACGTGCCATGGTGCCCATCACACACGCGTGACAGAAGGAAATGGTAAGAGCGAGCTGTGCTGCCCTCTCGCTAACCTCATCTCTTTATCTCCAACCCCTCTCTCTCTCTTGCTCGCTTCCAGTGTTCGCCGCCGACGAGTTTCTTCCCGTGCTCAGCCCCAATATACTCTGTTGTCGTCTTGCCGTTCACCCCCACAGTCACCACTGATGTTTTTTTTCTTGCACCGCTCGGCCCCAACCTCCTCTTCTCCCATGGAGCCAGATCCGTAGCCATGGTCGCTCCTCCCCTTCTTCATCGCCGTGGTGCCGGGGAAGCTTCAACGGTGGACGGCGGAGACGCATGGCCCCAGGATGCTGCGACCAGCGCAAGATTTTGGAACCGGCTCGGCCCTGCATCCCGCATGGGGCGGTGCTGGCACGACGGCGACGTCGTGTTACAATGGGCGGCGCAAGATGCTGGAACCGGCTCGGCCGTGAGCCGCAACCTCGATGCCTGGATGCTGGATCTTGCACCCATCTTTGCTACAACCGGCTCTGGTGAAGGCTACGGCCACCACCATTTTTTTCTTCTAAGATTGATTTGCTGGAAGCATTTTTAGCTGCAACCGTTGTAGTTTTTAGCTACATCTCACGAGGATTTTTGCTACATCCTTTTTCATGCTGTAGTTGTAGCCTCGACGGCAACAACGTTGATTTTTTTGCTACAACCGTGTTTGTTTTTTGCTGCAACCAGTGTTTTTATTGGCTACATACATTCATTTTTACGGATCTGGCGACGGAAATGTTGCGACCTGCAATGACGAGCTTCAACCAATGGCGACGGTGACAATGTTTTCACTGCAACCGTCTCTCTATTTTGCTACGAGTGACAACAAAAAAAGCTGCCAGGATGGCGACCATGTTTTTTGCAACCAACGAAAGTGGTGTGATACAGTGACAATGGAAGACTACGAGCGTGTGTAACCGAGGAGAGCACGGGCGGCGAGGGATGGCCGGCGGGCGCAGGCGAGCATGAGGTGGCCGACGAGCACAGAGAATCTTTCCCTTTTTTATTCTAGCGTGTTTGCGGAAGAAAGAGATGAACCAAGCACTGTTGTCTTTTTTTTTCTTTCGAGGAGGATTTGCGACTATTTAGGCCGTTGATACGCGTGGGATCCAATGATGGGTAGTGGACCGGCCGAAACTTTCGGCCGGCGTGCCATCGCCTGGTAGTGCCCCATCTTGAAAGACAGGGGATACCTCACTAATTGCTATATATGCATGGCGTAGTCTCATTGGCCCACAGTATGTGTGGTCACTGGTCACACAACAACTACTTGAAAATTTAGTCAAAGTGAATCAAGAGAAAAACCATATAAGTAAAATCGGATACGTGATAAACGAGAAGAAGAAAATGAATATTCCTGTTCATCCTCTATTTTGAAAAACAAATTTAGTCATTCAAGGTTAATTTGAATCTAAATCAGTTTGATAGAAGTTTCCCTAGTGCATGTGAACTTTATGAACCGAGGTTTGAGCTTGCTTGAATGTATCATTGACCCAGCAGCATTCACATTGTTGGCTCTTTCTTTTTTGAAATAGAGTCAAAACCTTTGCCTCATCTAATTAACTAAGAACAGTATCAAAACAAGGGTAAAACCCCAAAACACAAATGCTTAAATGCGGTTGTGGATACATAAAAATACTCTTGCAGCATCAATGATCCTAAGTGTTTCGTGTGAACGTGCCCTCGATCTTGATTTGAGCACGATGGAGCCTAGCATGGACGAAACCTTACTAAAAACCCGTGTGTTTCTCTCACACCAGATCTCCAATTATACAAGCTTGACCAGCGAAGACAAACCCTTTCTCGTGTTGCCATTGACACTGATCACCGAGTGCCACCAATCTTTAACAGAGTTGAAGTTGTTCCAATCGTCAATGTTCATGTACTGTAGCCCCATCCATCTTCTAACCTCGCCCAAATGTGCCTAGTGTATATACATTTCAATAAAACATGCACCACCATTTCCGGCTCCCTTTTGCGGAATTAACATAGCCCAGAATTTGACCTACCTCTCCGGTGAAGTCTATCCTAAGTCTAAAATTGATCTTGAATGATGAGGTGATGGAGCCCAAATGTTCCAGACCGCCGGTTTCATGAGCAAGTTGGTGATGTTCGCAAAATTACTCAGGTAGGCCAAGGAGGTCGTGTGGAAGATCACTCTTGTCTCATATGCAAGAATGCAAGGTTGGAAAACAAATAAGCACCTCTTCTATGAATTCTCCATTGCCACAACATGCTGGAACATTATTGGAATGCAATGGAACAAAATTTTGGATAAACACATCGAAATAACCATCTGGTCTTGCATGGCAGAAGCCCTTATTCAAAGAAATAACCATCCTGGCTGCTTGGAATATCTGGAAGCAACGCAATAAGATAGTCTTTGATAGTGCAGAAGCCTCTCAATTTGACTGGCTCGGAATGTTCAGGGCTGAACTCGAGATCTTGATATTTAGGGTAGACCCTAAGAAATCTGCCTTCTTAGAAGGGTTTTCATCCTACCTTGTACTCCGATTCTAAACTTTCCTTGGCATGTAACCTTAGCATAACCCTGCCTTTGGCCTTGCAAATACTTTGTAACTAATACCTTTTGTTAATGAACTAACAGTAGGAGCCTCTCTTGCTGTTTTAATTGTTCAAAAAAGGAGGTAGTGTACTCGCCTGAAGTGGCATTGTTCCAAACAATAATGTCCGTGTGGTTCTCGCTAAGATTTATGCTTTGCAACTGTGTCCAAAGCTCCACAAACTCAATGATGTACTGCTACCTATTCGTGTCGATCTAGTCCCATAGTTCCACGTTACAAAGCACTAGATGATATGTGTCGGTGCGTATATTACACAACAACAACTCACAAAAAAAACTAAGGTTGTAGGACCTTGAAGTATGTCTAGAGGGGGGTGATTAGACTACTTGACCAATAAAAACTTAACCTTTTCCCAGTTTTAGAGTTTGGCAGATTTTAGCTATATTAGGACAAGTCAAGCAATCATCACACAATTCAAACAAGCATGCGAAGAGTATATAGGCAGCGGAAATTAAAGCATGCAACTTGCAAGAAAGTAAAGGAAAGGGTTTGGAGGATTCAAACGCAATTGGAGACACGGATGTTTTTGGCGTGGTTCCGATAGGTGGTGCTATCGTACATCCACGTTGATGGAGACTTCAAACCACGAAGGGTAACGGCTACGCGAGTCCACGGAGGGCTCCACCCACGAAGGGTCCACAAATAAGCAACCTTGTCTATCCCACCATGGCCGTCGCCCACGAAGGACTTGCCTCACTAGCGGTAGATCTTCACGAAGTATGCGATCTCCTTGCCCTTACAAACTCCTTGGTTCAACTCCACAATCTTGTCGGAGGCTCCCAAGTGACACCTAGCCAATCTAGGAGACACCACTCTCCAAGATGTAACAAATGGTGCATTGATGATGAACTCCTTGCTCTTGTGCTTCAAATGATAGTCTCCCCAACACTCAACTCTCTCTCATAGGTTTTGGATCTGGTGGAAAGAAGATTTGAGTGGAAAGCAACTTGGGGAAGGCTAGAGATCAAAATTCATATGGTAGGAATGGAATATCTTGGTCTCATCACATGAGTAGGTGGTTCTCTCACAGAAATGGTTGGATCTGTAGGTTCGTTCTGATGGCTCTCTCCATGAATGAAGAGGAGGTGGAGGGGTATATATAGCCTCGACACAAAATCTAACTGTTACACACAATTTACCAAACTCGGTGGGACCGAATCGTTAAACTCGGTCGGACCAATTTAGTAAACCTAGTGACCGCTAGTGATTTTCGGTGGGACTGACATGCATCTTGGTGAGACCGGTTCGGTTAGGGTTAGGGCATAACGTAATCTCGGTAAGACCGATTACACAAACTCGGTGAGACCGATTTGGTAATAAGCTTTCCAGAGAGTTGGTCAGGTAAACTCGGTGGGACCGATTTGCTCTTTTTGGTGAGACCGAAATGTTACAAAAAGGAAACAGAGAGTTTACATTGTAATCTCGGTGGGACCGATCGCTCACTTCGGTTAGACCGAAACGTTACGAAGGGAAACAGAGAGATTACAACCCCATCTCGGTGAGACCGAGATCCCTATCAGTAAGAGCGATTTGCTTAGGGTTTGTGGCGGTGGCTATGACTTTTGGAATCGGTGGCGCCGGATAGGAAGAATCGGTGTGACCGATTTTGGCTTTGGGTTTAGGTCATTTGTGGATGTGAGGAAGTAGCTGAGGGTTTTGGAGCATATCACTAAGCACATGAAGCAAGAGGCTCATTAAGCAACACCTCATCCCTCCTTGATAGTATTAGCTTTTCCTATAGACTCAATGTGATCTTGGACCACTAAAATGTAAAATGAAGAGTCTTGAGCTTTTGAGCTTGAGCCAATCCTTTGTCCTTAGTATTTTGAGGGATCCACTTTCATCATCCATGCCATGCCATTGATTGAGCTTTCCTGAAATAATAGTCTTGGAATAGCATTAGCTCAATGAGCTATATGTTGTTATGAATTACCAAAACCACCTAGGGATAGTTGCACTTTCAATCTCCCCCTTTTTGGTAATTGATGACAACATATAGATCAAAGCTTCGACAAATAAGATTGAATAACATCGTCGCTTTGAGAAGTATGTGATAAGCAAGAGCTCCCCCTAAATTTGTGCATGGGTTAGGATTTGCTTTGGACTGCAAATGCATAATGAATTAGGCTCATGGGTTACTCTTCCATGTCACATACATCTTGGTGGAGCGCTCAAAATAATAAACAATGAATACATGCACTCATCACCAAGCATAGTGATTGATCATATAAGATAGACAGGATAATATCAAGCATGCATAAGTGTAGCTTATGATCAAACACATGATCATCAATGTCTCACAAGCATAGTATCTCAACCAAAAGCAAACAAAGTTTAAAGACCACCAAATAAAGCAAGAGAGAACAAAAGCAACACACTCTCTCTCAAAGCCTATGATCTATACATTTTGCTCCCCCTTTGGCAACAAGTTACCAAAAAGTTCATAGAAAATGCATAGTGCTAGATCGACTCTCAGGCTTGATGTTCTGGTGGTGGTGTCCTGATGACTCCAAGAACGAAGGCTTCAGTTGAAGTAGAGGGTGCTGGAGTGGATGCTGAAGCTGGTTGCACCGGAACTATAGGGGCAGTAGCTGGTGCTGAAGTTGTTGCTCTAGTGTCATCCTTCGCACCGCAAGCCGACCTCTGGGCTCTGGGCACTCTGGCAAACACATTGGTGGTAGTCTTGCCCTATCTCTCCTGCATATCATCCTGCAGCTGCTCTACAACAGACTAAATCTCAGTTACTTTAAGATCAAGGTCATGGAATTTGAGTTCCATGATTCTCTCAAGGCTCTCCTGATTCTGAGTGAGGGTGGCCAGTCCTTTCTCAATCCTCAGTGTAGATGCTATCAAGTAACCAAGCTGCTCCTGTTTGGTTTTCAAGAAATATTCAGATGCCTCCTCTTGAGTTGGCATCTTGGCAGCATTCTCCTTCTTTGCCTTCTCCTTCTTCTCCTGAGCTTGAACTGATTGTGGATCGTCTTCATTCATGACCACCTCATTGTCCTCAAAGTCTGGATAAAGTGGAAAATGTTCCTTATCCAACTGATATTTCCCTGTGCCCATCTTTGAGTTGATCAATTCCTGAATCTGAGGCGCATATCCACAGCTCCTCTTATGATCTGCTGCAGTCCTCTTGATTGTTTCAATCATTAGGCTCATGACTTTGAACTTTTGTGGCACATCAAACACATGCATCATGTTGATGGCATGCCCTCTGATCATATTATGGTCACCAGACTTGGGCAACAAAGTGTACCTCAGAATCCAATTTATGGTTGGCAACCCTGACAGCAGAAAGTGAACTGATCCAAACTTGCGAGTCTCTACTGCCTTGTCTGGGATCTCCTTGTACATGTGAGCCATTGGGTTGTGATCCATCTTCTTCTTTGCATAAATGTCCAAGTCATCCTCTGAGTCTGAAGTTCTTTTCCTCCTTTGCCTAGTTGCAGCCTTAGGAAAATTGCTAGGAGTACTTCTGCTCCCTTCATCTGTAGTTGAGGGACTAGTGCCTCACTCAAGTCCATCTGCTCTACTGACCTGTTCTGGCTGTCACTCTGATCTGACATACTTCAAAAGCTGACTGCTGACCCTGTGAAGAGTTATAGATGAGATAGAATAGATGAGCATCACAAAATGCAGAGATTTTTGCAAAAGAATGATTCAAAAGTTCAGTTTTAATTTTCCACAGAAAGCATTTCGGATCAACCGATTTTCAAACTTGGTGATACCGAAGCAGTTTTGGAACCTAAACTGATGATCTCGGTTGGACCGAGTCACTGTTCGGTGGCACCGAGACTACTAGGGTTTCACAGAATCCTCAAATCGGTCGCACCGATTAGTAATTCTCGGTCAGACCGAGAGTCACTAGTGCAATGGCATAAGCCAAATCGGTGAGACCGAGTTTTTCAACTCGGTGGGTCCGAGATGGTTTCGGCGGAAACCTAACCCTAAAAATTTGAATCTCATCTAATCTATGGATTACTTTGGCTGGATAGAAGAGTTTCAGTCGTGGCAAGATTCAATACAAATACAATGTGCTTGGAATCAGACGTGGATAGCACAAAGATCAAGTCCATACCCTAACTTGGCGGTAGACTTGCTACGACGGCAACGGTGGGGACGAAATCCGTTGACGGCGGCGGAGACCAGCGACAGGAGGCTGCTGGCAATGAGGAGACGATCCGGAGACCTCCGATGGCAGAGCGAGCTATTGCGCGGGCGAAGGGTTTCGGAGAAATTTCCAAAATTTTGCACGTGGCTATATATAGCCCGACCCTGTCGGTGTGAGTGAGTGGAACAACTCGGTGGCACCGAGATGCATCTTGTGTTCGATTCTGACAAATCAGTGAGACCGAAAAGTTCAAATCGGTTGCACCGAGATTGAAAACTCAGATCAACTTGGTGATCTCAGTAGGACCGAAATGGAGGAATCGGTCTGACCGAGAATCACAAAGAGGTTTTGGAAGTTTAAGTCTATGACGAATCGGGGACTCCGAGTGCTCCTCACACATAGTGGTTCGAATCCGACTTGATCAAATTTTGTGATGTAGCATGAATAGAGTTTGAGATAAGAAAAGCATAGATAGCGAAAGAAGGTTCTTAGGCATTCTTGTCCATCCACTTGGCAAAAAGAAAATAACCAAACAATCAAAATAACAAGTGGATGTCCTTGAATGAGTAAAATATGCACCAACATGCTCACATAATAAGATGGCAAATGAAATATGTGGCAAAGCATGCACAACCAATTCTAGCATCCATCAAACAATTGGCGATGACTAGGTCATCTATATATGAGTATATTGACTTAGGAGTCAAGTGAGAACATTTGATCATAGGTCATACTCATCGTTTAAGCTCAAGTGGGGTTACCACTTTTACATAATGCATTGATGTGTTCACACCATTAGAGTTGCTTTGACTCAATTCTTAGAGTTAAGCTCCCCCTAGATGTGAGATCCCCCCTTAGAGGGATGAACTAACCTTGGGTTTTGTCGATGATGACTTCATGTAGGTGTTGAAGATGTAGATGCTCAATGTTGGTGTAGATCATTTGGAGCAATCCTTTGGAGTGAGTTGCACTTTCAACTTACCTACATGGGTTAGTCCCACAAGGAACAAACAGGAAAATATCAATAGACATAGAGTGATGCACACACAAGATGATGTCCATGAGTTCATTAGGTTACCTTGTCCCTTGTCTTACCAACATGAGGGTTTGTGATTCCTTGAACTAGTGCAAGATGTGGAAGTTGATTGCACTTGTTCTTGCCAAAATGATATGAGTGAAGAATGTTGGCAGAGTCACCCTCAAGAACTCTCTAGTTCTTCTTCTTCGGGATCCACATCGTCTTGATGGGAATCCTTGGAGTTGTAGTTGTACTTGATGAAGTAGAACTTGACGTAGTCTTGGGAACCCACTTGAACGAGGCTTTAGGTACTTCTTCAAATGCATCAATCTCTTCTTGAAGCTTGTCCTTGCCTTTGTTCTTGTGGTCTTGTGGTGGAAGATCATCTTGAGGTTGTGTTCCCTTGAAGGAAGTAGGATCATACTTCTCTTGTTGAGGAACAAACTTCGTCTTGGGTTATTGATCTTCTTCCCACTCAACTCCATTGGCATTGAACTTTCATATAAAACCAACACCTTGATTCTCACGGTGCCTTCCTTGCTTGCGTACAATTTCCTCGAATTGCTTACTCCCGGCAAGGCTCTTGTAAACACCTTTCTCTATAATTCCCTTCAATAAGCTATTTTTCTTGCTCAAGTGTAACTTGGCTAAGAGAATCATTAGTGGAATCAAGAGAACTACTAGAAGCAACAATATTGGATTTGACATTATTATTGTTACTACTAGAGGAAGTATCTTTCTTGTACTTGTTACTAGACTTGACTTGAGGCATGTAAGTAGATAAGAGTAAACGCTTGGCAATGTAAGAAGAACTTTTCTTGCGAAGATCATCATTGATTGCTTTTAAGAACTCATGCTCTTGCTCAAGATTGAGCTTTTCAAAGTGTAACTTCTCATGAACCCTTAAAAGTTCTCGATGATTTTCGTAGATAGTTCCATGAGCTAACTTAAGAGAGTTTAGTTCTTTAGTTAGAAGCTCAATCTACTCCTTATCATTGTCATTCGTTTTATCTGGATTAGCATGATTAATTGATGTTTCATCATAGTATTCTTCACTAGAGTTGTCAACAAGTAAATCATCATCCACAAGAAAGTCATCTTCATCACTATTGAAATCAACATACTCGGGATGTGTTACCTTTGGTCCTTTGGCCATGAAGCATCTTCCAACACCTTCATTTGGTGAGTCAAATATGTCATAGGAGTTGGTTGACACAAGTGCTAGACCGGCAACACCTTCATCTTGAGTATATTCGGAGTCGGAGTGATAGCTTCTCTCGGAGTGATTGTCGGAGTCGGAGCCGGATACCCATTCACCAACATGAGCTTGATGTCTTCGTTTTGTGTAGCTCCTTGATGACTTGTCCTTCCTTTCCGAATACTTGCTTCTCCGTGAGGGTCTTCGTTCATAAAGATCATCTCTACTCCTCCTCTCTCTTGGTGGTGATTCTGAAGGAAATATGCCCTAGAGGCAATAATAAAGTTATTATTTATTTCCTCATATCATGATAAATGTTTATTATTCATGCTAGAATTGTATTAACCGGAAACATGATACATGTGTGAATACATAGACAAGCATAGAGTCACTAGTATGCCTCTACTTGACTAGCTCATTAATCAAAGATGGTTATATTTCCTAACCATAGACATGTGTTATCATTTGATTAATGGGATCACATCATTAGGAGAATGATGTGATTGACATGACCCATTCCGTTAGCCTAGCGCTTGATCGTTTAGTATACTGCTATTGCTTTCTTCATGACTTATACATGTTCCTGTAACTATGAGAATTATGCAACTCCCGTTTACCGGAGGAACACTTTGGGTACTACCAAACTTCACAACGTAACAAGGTGATTATAAAGGAGTACTACAGGTGTCTCCAAAGGTACAAGTTGAGTTGGCGTATTTCAAGATTAGGTTTTGTCACTCCGATTGTCGGAGAGGTATCTCTGGGCCCTCTCGGTAATGTACATCACTATAAGCCTTGCAAGCAATGTGATCAATGAGTTGGTTACGAGATGATGCATTACGTAACGAGTAAATAGACTTGCCGGTAATGAGATTGAACTAGGTATTGGATACCGACGATCGAATCTCGGGCAAGTAACATACCGATGACAAAGGGAATAACGTATGTTGTTATGCGGTTTGACCGATAAAGATCTTCGTATAATATGTAGGAACCAATATGGGCATCCAGGTCCCGCTATCGGTTATTGACCAAGAATAGTTCTAGGTCATGTCTCATAGTTCTCGAACCCGTAGGGTCCGCACGCTTAACGTTACGATGACAGTTTTATTATGAGTTTATAAGTTTTGATGTACCGAAGTTTGTTCGGAGTCCCGGATGTGATCACGAACATGACAAGGAGTCTCGAAATGGTCGAGACATAAAGATTGATATATTGGAAGCCTATATTTGGACATCGGAATCGTTCCGGGTGAAATCGGCATTTTACCAGAGTACTAGGAGGTTACCGGAACCCCCCGGGGGGTTATTGGGCCTACATGGGCCTCGAGGGAGAAGAGGGAAGGAGGCAGGAGGGGGCCCCGCGCCCCTCCCCTTCCTAGTCTGAATAGGACAAGGGAAGGGGGGTGGCGCCCCCCTTTCCTTCCCCTCCTCCTCCTCTTTCCCCCCTTCTCCTACTCCAACTAGGAAAGAAGGGAGTCCTACTCCCGGTGGGAGTAGGACTCCCCCCTTGGCGCGCCCTCGTTGGCCGGCCGCCTCCTCCCCTCTGGCTCCTTTATATACGGGGGCGGGGAGCACCCATAGACACACAAGTTGATCTACGGATCGTTCCTTAGCCGTGTGCGGTGCCCCCCTCCACCATCACTACAAGAAATATGTCAACTTATGACCTTCTGTCAGTGACCCTGGAAGAATTGCTCATAGATTTATGACCATTTGAGACCAATTGGTCAAAAGCTGTTCGAGGGGCTCCAAACCCTAAACCATTGCGACCATTTTGGTCAGAAAGGTCATAATTTCCTTACATGAAATGGTTATAAAGCTAACAGCGCTAGTCTGCTGCCTTATTTCTAGTTGTTAACGACCAATATAGATGGTCATAGCCTTGTAAATTGTGGTGGGTTGCTATGACTAGGCGCCACCTCATCAGTTTTGCTATGTGTCATGTCCATGTGGTAGTTTTTGCCCTAGGTTGTGAACCAACCTATATTTCTGTCATTCCCAAAATTCCCTAAAAAATCTCATAAATTCTTTGGGTCATATCTTCGTCAAATACGTAAAAACCTTCCTTGCCTAGTTCAAAAATAATTCAAAAATATTCATTTTCCTATTCTGATCAGAGTAATAGTTTGTGAAGGAAGTACCACTTTGGCATGTCCAAATAGTATCCATTTTCTACAGTTCTTATCTATGCCCAAATAACCATCCTCCACCAAATGCCAGCTCAATCCATTCATTATTTTGAGCCGAGCTTCAACATTCGTATTTATGTCCAGTGTGGTGGTTTGCAAAGCAAGTACCACCTAGGCTCCTCCTTTTGAGCTGAAAATTTGTGAAAACGGTCTTCTTAGTAACTGATCATCCTCATCCAAAACTCACGCCCATTAGCCATGTACATTTCCCGTACCGCTAATCAAATACTTGGCTGCTAATTCATGTTTGAGCATCGATTGGTCTCCTCGTGAGAATCTTATGTTTTAATTTTCTTCCTAGCACCAACCTAGGGAGTGCCCAACCCACTAGACATGCCTAGGCCACCCAGAACACATGGCAACGCCACGGTCACGAGGTGATCATGCGGCGGGCATGCGAGTTTACGCGCTCTAGAGTTGGGGCCCTCGGCCACCGCCCAAACCTCAACGTATCGCCACCAAACCATGTATTTATGATTAAATAGGTCCTTGTGTAACTATAAATGATTTTTGGAAAAAATAAATAGCAAACTATGAGGCAGCTGCAGTTCAAATTTGACCCGCTTCCAGCTGAATCGGCAGAAATTTTTCTTTTTCACGAGAGGTGGATCAAAAATTTTTACACCCAACCATTTTGTCAATTGTGAATTAAATATGTCCTAGTATTTTATAAAAATGATTTCGTCCAATTTTGCAACAATTATTTGGTAGTTCCTTCACAAAAAAACCTCCTTTTGGGCACTCGGAAAATGAAAAATGAATTTTCCGTGCAAAGAAAATGAAAACTTCCTTAGGCAACATTGTTTGTAATTCCAAGATGCACCCTCGTGCACAATATGAGATCATTTGAACAAACTATGCCATGAATGTGGCCATAAGATTGATCATTTGGCTTGAAAGCCATGAATCTTCACGCATGATAGCTCATTTCTAAGAACACTTTTTAAAATAATTACCGTATTACAAGTTTATTATTTTTCCTGGAAACTTGGTCACGTATAATGACACAATGCGAAGGTTTTCCAATTTTTTGATTTTTTTTTGAATTTTTATGCCTGTTTCAAAATGCGGTCAAAACGGCGGGCTTGACCGTTCCTAGCTAGTGGTTGACTCTTGGAAAATTTTTGGTGTTTCTATGATTAAATAGATACTTATGTACCTAGAAATGATTTTTTGAAAAAATAAAGAGCAAACTATGAGGCAACTGCAGTTCAAATTTGACCCGTTTCCAACTGAATCGACGACAATTTGTCTTTTTCACCAGAGGTAGATCAAAACTTTTTACACCCAACCATTTGGTCAATTATGCATTAAATATGGCCTAGTATTTTAGAAAAAATATTTGGTCCAATTTTGCAACAATTATTTGGTAGTTCCTTCACAAAAAACCTCCTTTCGGGCACTCGGAAAATGAAAAATGAATTTTCCGTGCAAAGAAAATGAAAACTTCCTTAGGCAACATTGTTTGGAATTCCAAGATGCACCCTCGTGCATAATATGAGATCATTTGAACAAACTATGCCATGAATGTGGCCATAAGATTGATCATTTGGCTTGAAAGCCATGAATCTTCACGCATGATAGCTCATTTCTAAGAACACTTTTTTAAAATAATTACCGTATTACAAGTTTATTATTTTTCCTGGAAACTTGGTCACATATAATGACACAATGCGAAGGTTTTCCAATTTTTTGTTTTTTTTTTGAATTTTCTATGCCCGTTTCAAAATGCGGTCAAAACGGCGGGCTTGACCGTTCCTAGCTAGTGGTTGACTCTTGGAATTTTTTTTGCTGTTTCTATGATTAAATAGATACTTATGTACCTAGAAATGATTTTTTGAAAAAATAAAGAGCAAGCTATGAGGTAGCTGCAGTTCAAATTTGACCCGCTTCCAACCGAATCGGCGGAAATTTGTCTTTTTCACCAGAGGTGGATCAAAACTTTTTACACCCAACCATTTGGTCAATTGTGCATTAAATATGGCCTAGTATTTTAGAAAAATTATTTGGTGCAATTTTGCAATAATTATTTGGTAGGTTCTTCACAAAAAACCTCATTTCGGGCACTCGAAAAATAAAAAATGAATTTTCCGTGCAAAGAAAATGAAAACTCTCTTAGACAACATTGTTTGGAATTCCAAGATGCACCTCGTGCAAATATTTGATAGCCTCTTCACAAAAAAAATTCATTTTGGACACTCAAAACATAAAAATTAAAATGGTGACATGATTTTACACTTTATTTTTATTTGACCACGACCAATTTTGAATGGTCATAACGTCCAATACTAAATGGTCATAACGTTATACACGCGTACTGCGTTCTGATTGGGCCATAGCCATCTCACGCGGATCATGCATCAAGCACCGTTGGATGCTCGTGGATCCAACGGTAGCCCTCGCCCCCACCTAGCCCTAACACTTCTAAAAAAACTAGCCCTAACACAACCCCCCCACCGCCAAGACACCTCCTCCTACGGATCCAGATCGACGCCGCCTCCCTCTCTCTCTCTCCCCGATCCAGATCGACGCCGCCTCCCTCTCTCTCTCGCTTCCCGTCGCCGGCGACGGCGCCCTCCTTCCCTCGCCCTCTCCTCCTCCCCTCCTCATGGCACCTCCTCCACGCCACGAATCCCAGCGACCCACACCGTCTCCGCGCCCGCCTCGGCAACCACCTCCGCCGCGCGTCCGAGTCCCATCCATGTCCGCGCCGGCTTCGTCTCTGTCTCCTTTCGTGGGAGGTGACCCGCACCCGGCCACGCGGTGGGGGAGGGGCTCCACCGACGAGCCCTTCCTCACTGCATCCATGGCCTCCCTGCGCCCTTCCTCACCGCATCGCCACCCAGACCCCTCCCTTCCCCACCACAAGCAGCATCGCCACCCCAAGCCACGTCCCTTCCCACCGTACCTCAACATGCGCCGCAACCCGTCGGATCTCCATGGCAGCATGTGTCAAGGACAGCATCCGCCTCGTCAGCCCGCTGACCAAGGGTAAGGACGCTCGCCCATTCTCCTCGTCCGGATCGGTTTGTTTTCCTCTTTTGCGGATCGACGCTGATTTGGTGCTTTTTCGTCTAGGTAAGCGGGAGCAGCGAAGATCTCACGCCCAGGTGTGGATCTCACGCCGCCGGCAGCCGCACGCCCCCCTCCCCGCGCCGCCGGATCTTCCTCTCCTCCTCCCCATGCCGCCGGATCTTCCTGTCGGGCTCTCCCCCGCACCGCAGGCTGCTGTTCTACGACCTCGTCCGCCCCGAGCTCTTCTTTTCTTCAGGCAGGTGAGCCCCGTCCTCTTCTTCTCTTCTTGTCTGGCATGCTCTGCTGCTCTGCTCTGTACTTTGTCGGCCCGTAATGTACCTGCTTGAGTAGTTGACTGTAAGTGAAGTAGACTAGTCTTGCTTAGTCTGCTTGCTGGCTGCTGCTGGTGGTGCTGCTGGTGGTTTGGTTGCTAGCCGCTGCTTTAGCTGCTTGCTTTGGTTCCTGGCTTACTGATTTTGCTAGGTGCTTCCGTTTGCTTGCTGTTGCTGCTTGCTGGTTGCTGCTACTGCTAGCTAATGCTGCTTGTGCTTGCTGCTAGTTGCTACCTTATAAATTGTAACTGTAAAATCATGTAATTTCTAACTTTTTCCATATTGTTCATTGATGTTTTGCATCTGTTGTTTCTGTCATCGATGGTCCGATTTCTCTGTTAAACCTAGGCCTGTTGTTCTTTGTTTATCTCCATTGTTTCCCAGGTAGCTAGTTATCTGTCTGACTCCATTTCCTGTCAAAATTTGTTGTTCCACCAATAGTTTTTGCACAACACTTCTTGTATCAAGTTTTGATATAAATCTGTCATGCAGGTGTATGGAAGCACAAGAAAAGTGATGGCCATGAAGACTGTGGTCTCCTTAATTATTAGCGAGCCAGCCATGACTCGTCCAACATTTTAGTGATACCGATGGTTCCCTAGCTAATAACTTGATTGTGGATTTAATTTTCCACCCCAACTGCATTTTGTGCCGTCTGCCCTATCACATATATCCCAAGAATGTTGCATCGACTCTATTTGACATTTGTAACCTCATATTCAGTTATTCACCTGTCACTTTCTGGATAAGTTTTCTAAACCTTCTGTTTGCTGCAAACAATTGCTTAGGATGAAGATCGTTCTTCTATCTAGTTCATATGCATGATCATTTGTTTTGTGAAGGCATGCTTTTAACCTTTCGAGTCAGGCATGCAAAAATTACCTGCCCTATCCCATATAAAGTTCTGTTGAAACAAGGTGGAAGCATTTTTCTCATCTACGCTGCATGTCTATATATAGCAGCACTGTTTTAGTTGTTCTGTAGGTTATTAGTAGAATTCAACTAGCCAATTAACAAGTGAACTCACTATGCATTTGCTGAATCCATATTTGGAAAGTTCACTGACCCAGCTACTATAACAAACTGCTGGTGGTGGCTCTTTCCCAAGTAGTACATGCATCATCAGTCCTATATAGCTGCTGCTCATATACTCATCAGTCCTATATAGCTACATGAGTGATATATACTACTTGCCTGCTGTTGTATCCTATTGCTTACTTAATGTATGTGCCTGTGTTGCAGCTCACCCATGGTCTTGTTTGTCTTGCAGGTTAGTGAGCAGCTTTAGGAGGAGCTCAAGCATGACCACCAAGAGGCACCACCGCAGCAACAGGTAGCACGTCCATCTCCACCTCCCTCTCCCTCTGCTCCCAATCCTTTTTATTAGATTATGTTGAGTACATTCTGAACCACCTGATGTGACACAAGTATATGCACATGCTATGATTTAAGTGTTGCTTGTGTATGGTAAATAGGTTGAGCACCCACCGCTATTTGATACTATTTTGTTTAGGATTCTGTTCCTCTATGCGTGTAATCTCTAGACCATGATCAAGCATACACACACAGTTGATTTGCATGGAACGATTACTACTAACTAAAGAAGGAAGCAGAGTTCTTCACATAAAGGAAGATATGTCTGTTTTAGTAATATAAACAAATAAAACAAGATTGTTTGCATACAATCAGATCATTCTCACTTATTAGTTGAGTTCTAAGTATGTAGAATCTTTAGTTCTCTGGTTATATTATAGTCAAAATTATACTGTGTGACTGAGTTCTGTTGGGAGTGTGCATGATTTTATCCATAGCTGGCACTATCGATAGAGCTTTGTGTGTAATCTGGAGTTGTTCCCGTTATGGTTCTATCCATTTATTGGTGTTACATGTGTAGCCAGTAACCAGGACCTGCACTTGTGCCATGCATATTCATATAGTCTATTGTCTTGTATGAATATCTCATTTTAACTAGCTCGGCTAAAAAAGCTTGGTACTAGCTGAAATCTATTTATCATTATATAAAGAATTGTCCTTTACTCCTTTACTACTTTTTTGAATGGAATGTTCACATTATATTGGCTCCAGTTTTTTTGATTCTTCTCAGCCGATTCATGTAACAGGGCGACAGTGGAAGGCATGTTGTATTTCTGTCAGCCCAGTCCTGACTATGTCTGTCCGTGAGTCCGACATTTGATCGCTGTTGAAGGAGCTCAGATGTTTTCTTTTTGTTCTCTTTTGAATGCTTAGATGTTTTGCATCAGCTTGTCATTGCTAAGGGAGAAGCGGGACTTGGAGAAGAAATCTTTCCATTAAGCAGATTAAATGTTTGGTTGCTGTGAAGTACCAGATAGGCTAGTTCTATTTTTTCATGTAAATGCAAATGCAGCAGCGCCATGTAAAAACTTCCCGCAGTAGTAGGTTGGAATAGCTTAGGCTTAGCGTTAGGCTCAGCCAGCCAGCCTCAGCGTTGCTTTGAAAATGTATCAAAACTGGGCTAGGCCCAAGATAGCTTGTGGTGTGATGTGTTGTAATGTCAATGGCATAATATTTTTTTTGGATTGGATCAATTTTTTCGGAACTGGGTTAGGCCCAAGTAATATTGGACAATTATTTTTTAGGGAAAAACATGAGAGGCCCAACAAAGAAATGGCCCAGAAAAATACATGATCAAAAAGAAAACCTGCTGTTAAAAGGGCCATGCAAAGAAATGAAAGGCTAAATTGTTGGGCCAGACCCATGCAGCTAATAAAAGCACAGGAAAAATATATATTAAAAAGGCTGAATTGTTGGGCTAGGCCCATGTAGAAAACCTAATTGGACCGGGCTGAATCTTGTGCCACGTCGGATTGCCACGCTGGATGCCTACGTGGCCTGGGGAGGTTGCTAGTGACCAAAACGCCACAGTAGACATATTTTGGTCGTAAACGTCTACGACCTTCTCACAGAGAAGGTCGCTATAGTCGATTCGACCGCCAGCTGACCTTCTGTTTTTGGTCACAAAAAGGTCATAAATGGAAATTTGTGACCTTTCAGTGACCAATAGTCAAGGTCACAAGTTGACATATTTCTTGTAGTGCATATTCCACCTCGGTCATATCATCGCTGAGTTTAGGCGAAGCCCTGCGCCGGTAGAACATCATGATCGTCACGCCGTCCGTCGTCTTGTGGAACTCATCTCGAGCTTTGCTGGATCGGAGCCGGAGATCGTCATCGAGATGAACGTGCTGAACTTCGGAGGTGCCGTGACGTTCGGTGCTTGGATCGGTCGGATCGTGAAGACGCACGACTACATCAACGCGTTGTGCTAACGCATCGCTTACGGTCTCACGAGGGTACGTGGGCGAACACTCTCCCTCTCGTTGCTATGCCATCACCATGATCTTGCGTGTGCGTAGGAAATTTTTGAAATTACTACGTTCCCAACAAAGTGGCATCCGAGCGTAGGTTTTATGCGTTGATGTTATATGCATGAGTAGAACACAAGTGAGTTGTGGGCGATACAAGTCATCTTGCTTACCAAGCATGTCATACTTTGGTTCGGCGGTATTGTTGGATGAAGCGGCTGGACCGACATTACACGACGCGCTACACGAGGCTGGTTCTACCGACGTGCTTTGCACATGTGTGGCTGGCGGTGTCGGTTTCTCCAACTTTAGTTGAACCGAGTGTGGCTACGCCGGTCCTGCGAAGGTTAAAACAACACCAACTTGACAAACTATAGTTGTGGTTTTGATGCGAGGTAAGAACGGTTCTTGCTAAGCCCGTAGCAGCCACGTAAAATTTGCAACAACAAAGTAGAGGACGTCTAACTTGTTTTTGCGGGGCATGTTGTGATGTGATATGGTCAAGACATGATGCTATATTTTATTGTATGAGATGATCATGTTTTGTAACCGGTTATCGGCAATGGCAGGAGCCATATGGTTGTCGCTTTATTGTATGAAATGCAAACGCCCTGTAATTGCTTTACTTTATCACTAAGCGGTAGCGATAGTCGTAGAAGCAATAGATGGCATAACGACAACGATTCTACGATGGATATCAAGGTGTCGCGCCGGTGACGATGGTGATCACGACGGTGCTTCGGAGATGGAGATCACAAGCACAAGAAGATGATGGCCATGTCATATCACTTATATTGATTGCATGTGAAGTTTATCCTGTAGGCATCTTATCTTGCTTTGATTGACGGTAGCATTTTAAGATGATCTCTCACTTAATAATCAAGAAGTGTTCTCCCTGAGTATGCACCGTTGCGAAAGTTCTTCGTGCTGAGACACCACGTGATGATCGGGTGTGATAGGCTCTACGTTGAAATACAACGGGTGCAAAACAGTTGCACACGCGGAATACTCAGGTCATACTTGACGAGCCTAGCATATACAGATATAGCCTCGGAACACGGAGACCGAAAGGTCGAACATGAATCATATAGTAGATATGATCAACATAGTGATGTTCACCATTGAAACTACTCCATCTCACGTGATGATCGGACATGGTTTAGTTGATTTGGATCACGTGATCACTTAGATGACTCGAGAGATATCTGTCTAAGTGGGAGTTCTTAAGTAATATGATTAATTGGACTTAAATTTATCATGAACTTAGTACCTGATAGTATTTTGCTTGTCTATGTTTGTTTGTAGATAGATGGCTCGTGTTGTTGTTCCGTTGAATTTTAATGCGTTCCTTGAGAAAGCAAAGTTGAAAGATGATGGTAGCAATTACACGGATCGGGTCCGTAACTCGAGGATTATCCTCATTGCTGCCTGTAAAAGTTACGCCTGGAAGCACCGCTGGGTGCGAACTGCTCTTGATGCAACCGACGACATTAAGAACGTCCGCGAGCAAAGCTAATGACTACTCGATAGTTCGATGTGCCATGCTTTACGGCTTAGAACCGGGTCTTCAACGACGTTTTGAACGTCATGGAGCATATGAGATGTTCCAGGAGTTGAAGTTAATATTTCAAGCAAATGCCCGGATTGAGAGATATGAAGTCTCCAATAAGTTCTACAGCTACAAGGTGGAGGAGAATAGTTCTGTCAGTGAACACATACTTAAAATGTCTCGGTATAATAATCACTTGATTCAACTGGGAGTTAATCTTCCTGATGATAGTGTCATTGACAGAATTCTCCAATCACTACCACCAAGCCACAAGAGCTTCGTGATGAACTATAATATGCAAGGGATCAACAAGACTATTCCCGAGCTCTTCGCAATGCTAAAAGCTGCGGAGGTAGAAATCAAGAAGGAGCATCAAGTGTTGATGGTTAACAAGACCACCAGTTTCAAGAAGAAGGGCAAAGGGAAGAAGAAGGGGAACTTCAAAAAGAACGGCAAGCAAGTTGCTGCTCAAGAGAAGAAACCCAAGTCTGGACCTAAGCCTGAAACTGAATGCTTCTACTGCAACCAGACTGGACACTGGAAGCGGAATTGCCCCAAGTATTTTGCGGATAAGAAGGATGGCAAAGTGAACAAAGGTATATCTGATATACATGTTATTGATGTGTACCTTACTAATGCTCGCAGTAGCACCCGGGTATTTGATACTGGTTCTGTTGCTAATATTTGCAACTCGAAATAGGGACTACGGATTAAGCGAAGATTAGCTAAGGACGAGGTGACGATGCGCGTGGGAAACGGTTCCAAAGTCGATGTGATCGCGGTTGGCACGCTACCTCTACATCTACCATCGGGATTAGTTTTAGACCTAAATAATTGTTATTTGGTGCCAGCATTGAGCATGAATGTTATATCTGGATCTTGTTTGATGCGAGACGGTTATTCATTTAAATCAGAGAATAATGGTTGTTTCATTTATATGAGTAATATCTTTTATGGTCATGCACCCTTGAAGAATGGTCTATTTTTATTGAATCTCGATAGTAGTGATACACATATTCATAGTGTTGAAACCAAAAGATGTAGAGTTGATAATGATAGTGCAACTTATTTGTGGCACTGCCGTTTAGGTCATATTGGTGTAAAGCGCATGAAGAAACTCCATACTGATGGGCTTTTGGAATCACTTGATTATGAATCACTTGGTACTTGCGAACCGTGCCTCATGGGCAAGATGACTAAAACGCCGTTCTCCGGAACTATGGAGCGAGCAACTGATTTGTTGGAAATCATACATACTGATGTTTGTGGTCCAAAATGTTGAGGCTTGCGGTGGGTATCGTTATTTTCTCACCTTCACAGATGATTTGAGCAGATATGGGTATATCTACTTGATGAAACACAAGTCTGAAACATTTGAAAAGTTCAAAGAATTTCAGAGTGAAGTGGAAAATTATCCTAACAAGAAAATAAAGTTTCTACGATCTGATCGTGGAGGAGAATATTTGAGTTATGAGTTTGGTCTACACTTGAAACAATGCGGAATAGTTTCGCAACTCACGCCACCCGGAACACCACAACGAAATGGTGTGTCCGAACGTCGTAATCGTACTTTACTTGATATGGTGCGATCTATGATGTCTCTTACTGATTTACCGCTATCATTTTGGGGTTATGCTTTAGAGACGGCCGCATTCACGTTAAATAGGGCACCATCAAAATCCGTTAAGACGACACCTTATGAACTGTGGTTTGGCAAGAAACCAAAGTTGTCGTTTCTTAAAGTTTGGGGCTATGATGCTTATGTGAAGAAACTTCAACCAGATAAGCTCGAACCCAAATCGGAGAAATGTGTCTTCATAGGATATCCAAAAGAGACTATTGGGTACACCTTCTATCACAGATCTGAGGGCAAGATTTTCGTTGCTAAAATCAGATCCTTTCTAGAGAAGGAGTTTCTCTCGAAACAAGTGAGTGGGAGGAAAGTAGAACTTGATGAGATAACTGTATCTACTCCCTTATTGGAAAGTAGGTCATCACAAGAACCGGTTCCTGTGACAACTACACCAATTAGTGAGGAAGCTAATGATATTGATCATGAAACTTCAGATCAAGTTTTCTTGAACCTCGAGGTCTACAGAGTAAGATCCGCACTGAGTGGTACGGTAATCCTATTACTGGAAGTCATGTTACTTGACCATGATGAACCTATGAACTATGAGGAAGCGATGATGAGCCCAGATTCCGCAAAAAGGCTAGAAGCCATGAAATCTAAGATGGGATCCATGTATGAAAACAAAGTATGGACTTTAGTTAACTTGCCCGATGATCGGCAAGCCATTAAGAATAAATGGATCTTTAAGAAGAAGACTGACGCTGATGGTAATGTAACTATCTATAAAGCTCGACTTGTTGCGAAAGGTTTTCGACAAGTTCAAGGGGTTGACTACGATGAGACTTTCTCACCCGTAGCGATGCTTAAGTCTGTCCGAATCATGTTAGCTATTGCTGCATTTCATGATTATGAAATTTGGCAAATGGATGTCAAAACTGCATTCTTGAATGGATTTCTAGAAGAAGAGTTGTATATGATGCAACCAGAAGGTTTTGTTAATCCAAAAGGTGCTAACAAAGTGTGCAAGCTCCAGCGATCCATTTATGGACTGGTGCAAGCATCTCGGAGTTGGAATAAACGTTTTGATAGTGTGATCAAAGCATATGGTTTTATACAGACTTTTGGAGAAGCCTGTATTTACAAGAAAGTGAGTGGGAGCTCTGTAGCATTTATGATATTATATGTAGATGACATATTATTAATTGGAAATGATATAGAATTTCTGGATAGCATAAAGGGATACTTGAATAAAAGTTTTTCAGTGAAAGACCTCGGTGAAGCTTCTTACATATTGGGCATCAAGATCTTGATAGGACTTTCACAAAGCACATACCTTGACAAAATTTTGAAAAAGTTCAAAATGGATCAGGCAAAGAAAGGGTTCTTGCCTGTGTTACAAGGTGTGAAGTTGAGTCAAACTCAATGCCCGACCACAGCAGAAGATAGAGAGAAAATGAAAGATGTTCCCTATGCTTCAGCCATAGGCTCTATCATGTATGGAATGCTGTGTACCAGACCTGACATATGCTTAGCAATAAGCTTGGCAGGAAGGTACCAAAGTAATCCAGGAGTGGATCACTGGACAGCGGTCAAGAACATCCTGAAATACCTGAAAAGTACTAAGGATATGTTTCTCGTATATGGAGGTGGCAAAGAGCTAGTCGTAAATGGTTACGTTGATGCAAGCTTTGACACTGATCCGGACGATTCTAAATCGCAAATCGGATACGTGTTTTTATTAAACGGTGGAGATGTAAGTTGGTGCAGTTCTAAACAAAGCGTCGTGGCGGGATCTACATGTGAAGCGGAGTACATAGCTGCTTCGGAAGCAGCAAATGAAGGAATCTGGATGAAGGAGTTCATTTCCGATCTAGGTGTGATACCTAGTGCATCGGGACCAATGAACATCTTCTGTGACAATACTGGTGCAATTGCCTTGGCAAAGGAATACAGATTTCACAAGAGGACCAAGCACATCAAGAGACGCTTCAATTCCATTCGGGACCAAGTCCAAGTGGGAGACATAGAGATTTGCAAGATACATACGGATCTGAATGTTGCAGACCCGTTGACTAAGCCTCTCTCACGAGCAAAACATGATCAGCACCAAGACTCCATGGGTGTTAGAATCATTACTATGTAATCTAGATTATTGACTCTAGTGCAAGTGGGAGACTGAAGGAAATATGCCCTAGAGGCAATAATAAAGTTATTATTTATTTCCTAATATCATGATAAATGTTTATTATTCATGCTAGAATTGTATTAACCGGAAAAATGATACATGTGTGAATACATAGACAAACATATAGTCACTAGTATGCCTCTACTTGACTAGCTCATTAATCAAAGATGGTTATGTTTCCTAACCATAGACATGTGTTGTCATTTGATTAATGGGATCACATCATTAGGATATTGATGTGATTGACATGACCCATTCCGTTAGCCTAGCACTTGATCGTTTAGTATACTACTATTGCTTTCTTCATGACTAATACATGTTCCTGTAACTATGAGAATTATGCAACTCCCGTTTACCGGAGGAACACTTTGGGTACTACCAAAGATCACAACGTAACTGGGTGATTATAAAGGAGTACTACAGGTGTCTCTGAAGGTACATGTTGAGTTGGCGTATTTCGAGATTAGGTTTTGTCACTCCGATTGTCGAAGAGGTATCTCTGGGCCCTCTCGGTAATGTACATCACTATAAGCCTTGCAAGCAATGTGATCAATGAGTTGGTTACGAGATGATGCATTACGTAATGAGTAAAGAGACTTGCCGGTAACGAGATTGAACTAGGTATTGGATACCGACAATCGAATCTCGGGCAAGTAACATACCGATGACAAAGGGAACAACGTATGTTGTTATGCAGTTTGACCGATAAAGATCTTCATAGAATATGTAGGAACCAATATGGGCATCCAGGTCTCGTTATCGGTTATTGACCAAGAATAGTTCTAGGTCATGTCTACATAGTTCTCGAACCCGTAGGGTTCGCACGCTTAACGTTACGATGACAGTTTTATTATGAGTTTATAAGTTTTGATGTACCGAAGTTTGTTCAAAGTCCTAGATGTGATCACGGACATGACGAGGAGTCTGGAAATGGTCGAGACATAAAGATCGATATAGTGGAAGCCTATATTTGGACATCGGAATCGTTCCGGGTGAAATCGGCATTTTACCGGAGTACCGGGAGGTTACCGGAACCCCCCGGGGGTTATTGGGCCTACATGGGCCTCGAGGGAGAAGAGGGAAGGCAGGAGGGGGCCGCGCGCCCCTCCCCTTCCTAATCCGAATAGGACAAGGGAAGGGGGCGCCGCCCCCCCCCCTTTCCTTCCCCTCTTCCTCCTCTTTCCCCCCTTCTCCTACTCCAACTAGGAAAGAAGGGAGTCCTACTCCCGGTGGGAGTAGGACTCCCCCCTTGGCGCGCCCTCCTTGGCTGGCTGCCTCCTTCCCCCTGGCTCCTTTATATACGGGGGCGGGGGAGCACCCATAGACACACAAGTTGATCTATGGATCGTTCCTTAGCCGTGTCCGGTGCCCCCCTCCACCATATTCCACCTCGGTCATATCGTCACGGAGTTTAGGCGAAGCCCTGTACCGGTAGAACATCATCATCATCACCACACCGTCGTGCTGACGAAACTCATCTCCGGAGCTTTGCTGGATCAGAGCCCGGAGATCGTCATCGAGCTGAACGTGTGCTGAACTCGGAGGTGCCGTACGTTCGGTGCTTGGATCGGTCGGATCGTGAAGACGTACGACTACATCAACCACGTTGTTCTAACGCTTCCGCTTACGGTCTGCAAGGGTACATGGACGAACACTCTCCCCTCTCGTTGCTATGCCATCACCATGATCTTGCGTGTGCGTAGGAAATTTTTTGAAATTACTACGTTCCCCAACAGATTCTTCTCTTTTGCTTCTTCTTCTTGGAGAAACTTCTCTTCTTTTGTAGGGTGACGTACACTCATTCGAATAGTGTCCGGGTCTCCCACAATTGTAGCAATTGCGCTCTCGACTAGAAGATCTTTTGTCATTGTACGACCTTGACTAGGAGCTTCTTTCTTTGCTTCTACTCTTGTAGAATTTGTTGAAGTTCTTCACCATTAAGCTCAATTCTTCATTGAAGGTTGGTTTCTCACTTGATGATGTGGGGGCTTCACTTGAGGCTTTGTAAGCACCACTTGACTTGTTGTGAAGTTCCTCCTTATCCTTGAGTGACATCTCATGAGCAACAATTCTTCCAATGACTTCCATTGGCTTGAGATCATTGTAGTTTGGCATCATTTGGATCAATGTGCATACGGTATCATACTTTCCATCCAATGATCTTAGAATCTTCTTTATGATGAATTTATCGGTCATCTCTTCACTCCCTAAGCCGGCAATCACATTTGTGATAAGAGCAAGCCTAGAGTACATTTCAGCGATACCTTCACCATCCTTCATTTTGAACTTGTCAAGCTAACTTTGGAGCACATCCAACTTGGATTCCTTGACGGACTCGGTACCTTCATGCATATCAATCAAAGTATCCCAAATTTCCTTTGCATTCTCAAGACGGCTGATTTTGTTGAATTCTTCGGGGCACAATCCGTTGAAGATGATATCACAAGCTTGAGCGTTGTATTGCAGCATCTTCAATTCTTCCGCATTAGCTTCACGGTTCGGTTCTCTCCGATCGAAGAATTCACCTTGCAAGCCAATACAAATAATTGCCCAAACGGCGGGGTTATGTCCAAGAATATGCATTTTCATCTTATGCTTCCAACTAGCAAAATTAGTACCATCAAAGTACGGACCTCTATGATGATAATTTCCCTCGCTAGACGCCATACTCTCCTAGGTTGTGAATCCAAGGCTATGACCACCAAAAGCTATGGAAATCAAAGCAAATGGAGACCAAAGCTCTGATACCACTTGTAGGACCTTGAAGTACGTCTAGAGGGGGGTGATTAGACTACTTGACCAATAAAAACTTAACCTTTTCCCAATTTTAGAGTTTGGCAGATTTTAGCTATTTTAGGACAAGTCAAGCAATCATCACACAATTCAAGCAAGCAAGCAAAGAGTATATAGGCAGCGGAAATTAAAGCATGCAACTTGCAAGAAAGTAAAGGAAAGGGTTTGGAGGATTCAAACGCAATTGGAGACACGGATGTTTTTGGCGTGGTTCCGATAGGTGGTGCTATCGTACATCCACGTTGATGGAGACTTCAACCCACGAAGGGTAACGGCTGCGCGAGTCCACGGAGGGCTCCACCCACGAAGGGTCCACGAAGAAGCAACCTTATCTATCCCACCATGGCCGTCGCCCACGAAGGACTTGCCTCACTAGCGGTAGATCTTCACAAAGTAGGCGGTCTCCTTGCCCTTACAAACTCCTTGGTTCAACTCCACAATCTTGTCGGAGGCTCCCAAGTGACACCTAGATAATCTAGGAGACACCACTCTCCAAGAAGTAACAAATGGTGCATTGATGATGAACTCCTTGCTCTTGTGCTTCAAATGATAGTCTCCCCAACACTCAACTCTCTCTCATAGGTTTTGGATCTGGTGGAAAGAAGATTTGAGTGGAAAGCAACTTGGGGAAGGCTAGAGATCAAGATTCATATGGTAGGAATGGAATATCTTGGTCTCAACACATGAGTAGGTGGTTCTCTCTCAGAAATGGTAAGCTGGAAGTGTAGGTTCGTTCTGATGGCTCTCTCCACGAATGAAGAGGAGGTGGAGGGGTATATATAGCCTCCACACAAAATCTAACCGTTACACACAATTTACCAAACTCGGTGGGACCGAATCGTTAAACTCGGTCGGACCGATTTAGTAAATCTAGTGACCGTTAGTGATTTTCGGTGGGACTGACATGCATCTCGGTGAGACCGATTCGTTTAGGGTTAGGGCATAACGTAATCTCGGTAAGACCGATCACACAAACTCGGTGAGACCGATTTGGTAATAAGCTTTCCAGAGAGTTGGTCAGGTAAACTCGGTGGGACCGATTTGCTCTTTTCGGTGAGACCGAAATGTTACAAAAAGGAAACAAAGAGTTTACATTGCAATCTCGGTGGGACCGATCGCTCACTTCGGTTAGACCAAAACGTTATGAAGGGAGCAGAGAGTTTACAACCCCATCTAGGTGAGACCGAGATCCCTATCGGTAAGACCGATTTGCTTAGGTTTTGTGGCAGTGGCTATGACTTTTGGAATTGGTGGCGCCGGATAGGAAGAATCGGTGTGACCGATTTTGGCTTTGGGTTTAGGTCATTTGTGGTTGTGAGGAAGTAGCTGAGGGTTTTGGAGCATATCACTAAGCACATGAAGCAAGAGGCTCATTAAGCAACACCTCATCCCTCCTTGATAGTATTGGCTTTCCCTATAGACTCAATGTGATCTTGGATCACTAAAATGTAAAATGAAGAGTCTTGAGCTTTTGAGCTTGAGCCAATCCTTTGTCCTTAGTATTTTGAGGGATCCACTTTCATCATCCATGCCATGCCATTCATTGAGCTTTCCTGAAATAATAGTCTTGGAATAGCATTAGCTCAATGAGCTATATGTTGTTATGAATTACCAAAACCACCTAGGGATAGTTGCACTTTCAAAGGTCAACTCTAACCGATCCCCTATCTGGCTATAAGGGAGGATAAATTCAGTTTTACTCCTCTATGCCGCACCTAGATGAAGTACTAAACCGTATAGAGGAGGATAAATTTTACTCCCCCACTGAAAACCCCCTCCAAACTGCCTAAATATGCTCGACGCTTGCGCAGCTGAATAAAAGTTGCATGCCTCTTTCGCCCGCCCTCACACCTCCGCTATTCCTACCACAGCCGCCACCACGCGCCGCCATTCCCACCATGACCATCTCTCCCATTAGAATGGATAACCAAGACCTTCCGCAACCCTGCCAGCCACTGTGGCCGGCTTGTCGCCACCGGAAACCACCCTGCACCGACAAAAGGTTGGGGATAAAAAATCTCCACCAGCCACAAGCACCGGCTCCAACCGCGGCAAAGCCCGCAGGGGCGGCGAATGCCTCTTTCGCGACGGTCGGCCGCCCTCCCGCTGCTCCTGCCGGAGCCAAGAGAGCTCCAAAACCGACGGCGGCGGCATAGGCACTCATCGAGGAGGCCGCGAAGAAGAAGAAGAAGAAGAAGAAGAAGAAGAAGAAGAAGAAGAAGAAGAAGAAGAAGGAGAAGGAGAAGAAGAAGAAGAAGAAGAAGAAGAAGAAGAGGAAGAAGACTAAGACGAAGAAGAAGGCGAAGAGGCGGCCGCAACCGACAAGAAGGGTGGCGGCTGCCAAGTGCTCGACAAAATACCAACAAGGTAAAGAAAACCATCTTTCATATTTCAGCCAATGAATTTTAGACGGTGCTTATTGGTGGCCGATGATGATGGAGTTTGTTCGTTTTGTTGTTATAATGTGAAGATTAACAGGGCCAAGTTCTTAGCGTCTTTGGAGTCCTCGGCAATGATGAGGCTAGATGATTTTTATTATTAATCAATTTGGGATCATTCAGAGGCGGCCCAAGAAGAGGAGATGGCCGAAGATAGTGTATAAGAGGAGGTGCTGATGGAGAAGGAGTTGAGGAGGTGGTCGGAGCAAGCACGGGGTCGTCAAGGTCACAAACTCACAACTACAATCAAGTTGAAGATGTTGCTCTGTGCTATGCTTGGATGAATATCTCCATGGATGCAACAATTGGAACGGATTAGATCGAGACTATGTTTTGGGAGAGAATTGTGGAGTACTAAAACAACTCCGTGGAGGTGCAATCAAGCCGTACACAAGGTTCTCTTGGGCATCCTTGGAGCACCATTCACGGCCGATGCAATGGATGGTCCGATTGCATCAATCAAATGAATCATACACCACCTAGAGGTGTGCAAGTGGAGAAGTATGGCTCCTACATCCAAGAACTATTCAATCATAGGAACACCAAGTTCGACCAAAAGCCCTTCATGTTGCACAATTGCTACAAGAGGTATGCTAGAACGAGAAGTGGATCCAAAGAGTCACAAAGACCACTACAAAGATATCAAGGTTGAGCATATCCGTTGAGGAGGACGACAAGGTTGATGAAGAGGCAAACATAGAATGGAAGGGAACAAAATTGCAAAATAAAGAAGGGACTTGCTATGTGCCAGTCGAGTGAAATCCTAATTTGGGTCAATCGGTCATTCCCCGCCCTCGATTTATGATCTAACAGCTACTAAGTTGTCTTCCACCAACCGATGCATCTTCTTCGAACCGCTCCCACAGACCACCTGACGAACCGCCAGCCACCACCACCCACGGTAGGCGATGCTACCACACCCGCCTCGCCACCCCGCCCTCCCAAAACCTCCCCACCGTCGGTCTTCCGCTGCCTCGGGCCATCGCTCTAGCCCCCCTCCCCCGCAACGAGTTTTTTCTCCGGCGAAGCCCCACACCACCATCGTCCACCACCGCCCCCATCCTAAGTTCTAAGATAGATACTGGGGTCGCCTACCCAGCGAGCTTCTTCCTCCCCTCTGGCGAGTTTCTTCCTCCACTCCGGTTGTTTCTTCCTTCAACCAAAATCTATTGACCCAAAATCAAAATCCAGACGATTGACATGTAGCTATTGTGAAGTAAGAAAGAAGCGAAATGCATACGGTGACACATACAAAGAAGAACTTGTGGCCATGATTGAGGGCAAGAAGATGTTGGCGGACGAATGCAAAGAAGAGAAGATGGCGAGGTGGAATGACCTCAAGATGTTGGAGGATGAGAAGTGGAAGGCCAAGTTGGCGGTGGAGGAGAGAAAGTTGAAGACGGAGAGGCGTAGACTTGCACTTGAGAAGGAGAGGATTGATGATGCCAAGAAAGCTGAAGATCATGCTATAATGCTCATGAATCCAACCACAATGGATGAACCCGCAAGAAAGTAGGGGATCACTCGTGGGGAGATCTTGACCCAAACATAAAGCTCTCTCCAAAATGGTGGTCATGGTGGTGGTCGAGAGGATGGTGGTAGTGGTGGTGATGTAGGCCGTCGAGAGGATGGTGCTGGTGGCGGCGGTGGTGATTTCTTCCGCGAGGACTTTGAGTTTGTGAATTCCATTGGCTGGCTTGATCCACAACATGCACATGCCATGTTTGTGGTGATTTCGAATCAAATTGTGTTTGAAGTGATGCCTTTTGGATGAATTATGCATTTTTTATTCAAAAATCACGATGATGAAACTATATTGTTTGTATGGTTTATTCAGTTATGTTATGTATATGCTCTTAATTTGAAAGTTTTTATGATATATTTTTTGCAAAAAAAACTTCTAATCTATTCATCTTATATCATGGTAGTACAACGAACACCTGAAATAATAAAAATTAGGGTGTGGCTAGATCTTAGTCGACTCAGGTTTAAGCAAGTCTTAGTCATGTGACATAACATGCAAGAGAGAGAAAGAAGAAACTAAAAAGAAAATTTTACACGGATCTCAATGTAACATCTCGCGGATATAGCATCGACTGAGACTTAACGAAGTCTCAGTCGACTGAGACTTAGCAAGCCCGTAAAACTTACAGCAAGATCCGTAGACCACCTAGCAACGACTACAAGCACTAAAGCAAGCCAAAGGCGCGCCGCCGTCATCGCCCCTTCCTTGTCGGAGTCAGGAGAAACTTTTTGTAGTAGACAATCGAAAAGTCATCATTCTAAGGCCTCATAGGACCAACGCACCAGAACAAAAACTACTGCTCCACAATTATGAACTGTTTGGAATTCACATGGCTAGGACACAAAACCTATATAACTTTTTTACTCCACTAAAGTTAGGGGATCGGCAAGGTACGTGTGGCCACCTATAGATGAGTAAAAGTTTACTCTTCTAACTTCACTTGGTCGGGTCCTCCTCTATCTTTTAGGGATCGGTTATAGTTGGCCTAAGGTGGACTGAAGAATGGAAAGTAAATCAAAGGAAGAAAAATACTGTTCTTGTTCCTTATAATAGTTTAAAATTTGAAACTAAATCACCATAATAAAATTGCCCTCCTGTACGTGGACCTTATTAAGTGAGGTGGAGTTTGGTCTGAAACTCCAAATGCAGCACAATCGGTCTCAGTGATCACACTGCTGGCTCTAACTGAACTAGTCAGGGCATCTCCAACTGTGACCCGTAAATTTCCTTCCGGATTTATCCACGAACAGGGAGCCAGTCTGCGGACACGGATGCGGAAGGACGCTCTGCGACGCTGCCCGTATACATTTGAAATACTTTATGAATCTACCGGACGAAATTCATGCAAACACGGCCTGATTTCATAAAAACATGCTGGCTTTCATATAAAAATGCATGATTTCATATAAACATTAAGGATTTCATACAGTTCGGACGAAAACATTTACATTTTGGACATATTTTTAAGTAAAAATGATACAGGATAAGGTAAAACTAGTCTACGGCTCGCGCCGGTGGATATCCATTCTGACGACATGGATACCCTTGACTACTCTACCGCCGGCCACGACCAATCTCCATCGGCGTCCCCATGTCCGGTAGCCGTGAGCCTTGGAGGTATATGCTTCGGCGCAAAGTGTGGCTCGCTTCCCCATCTCTCATTGGAGTGGAACCGGCGACTGATGCTTTAGCCGGAGGGGAAGGGACCCTATGCTACACGGATGGAAGTTGGTTTTTAGGTAAGGGGACGATGGTGGACTGCCAGAGGGCAAGATGCCGGTTGTCTGTGTGCCGGCTTCGCCTCAGCGTGGCCTTCATGGGACCCAAGTGGCGGAGGCCTCCCGTGTTCTACTGCTCCTAGATGATGGAGGTGGGCGCAGACGTGCTGGCTGCCACCTTGTCGATTTCTGCGCAACAGGCTTCTTTCTATACTGGCAGGGCGCGGTTATGTGCACGATGACGTCGAATGGCGCAGTCGTAGGCACGGGAGTAGCGATACGGCACGACGTCACCCACTGTAGCCACGATGCCTGTGCCACCGTGCTCCCCTCTTTGCCAGTCTGGAGCAACTCGCCACTCCATTTGGCGGGCTTGGCGGGCCACCCAGTCAGCTTCTATGCCGGAGAACAACTCTTCCTGCTCATCGGATGCCATCGAAGGATGGAGAAAATGGTGGAAGAAGGAGACGGAGAGCGACGGAGTGGTGTGATTCTTGTCCGGTATCTGGCCTCCTTTAAATAGCGGGCGAATGGGAGGAGTTTGCCCGGCATTGTGTTTAATGCCGCACACTCGTGAACGGACGTGTGGCCGAAGTAGATTTATCGGTTTTCACGCGGGTTCAATGGAAGTGTTTGAATATGGTGAGGAGGCATGTTCAGCCAGGAGTGCAGTGGGTGACGCCCTTGGTTAGCGCCGCTTCAATGGATGTGCCAATGAGGTTTCGTGTCCGCTCTGGGCTGGCTTCAATGTGGAGTGGAGCGCTCTACAGCAGCATGAATGTGGGAAACTGGCGTCGGGGGGGGGGCGGGGGCTGGCAAGGAGGAAGGGGTTTGGATGGGTCAAGGCGGTGAGAAACGGGCGTGGGTGCTGTCTGGATTCCCACAAAGCCCTCTCACGTTTGTTTCTGGTTTGCGAGAGAATGTATGTCCGGACCATCCTGCGGACCGATACAGGTCCGCGTTGGATGGCACAACACGTCCGAACCGCACGATCCGGACGGATGCGGGCGGTTTGAGCATCGCCGTTGGAGATGCTCTCATGTAGCTCCATGTTACAAAGAACTAGACGATTTTCATGGACCGGCAGGAGTTTATATAAAGGATTTATGCCGGGGGAGGGTTCCATAAAAAAAATTAGGGTTTTCCTCTCCACGCAAAAAGAAAAAGGAAATCACAGCACCCCATGCCGCTCTCTCACTCGCGCTCGGCTCAATTACACCCCTGCACCTGCCCCGGTCCCCTTGGCCTATTTAAACCACAAGCTCCACCGCACCACCAGTGTCTCAACCGCAGAACAGCGATCTCAAGCGCACAACACAATAGAGAGAGAGCGAGAATAACAAGTTTGTGGGCGTGGGAGGCATGGGGAATCTACTTGGCCTCCCGGCCGTCGGCGGCGTCTACGTTTGGGCTTCGGGAACAACTTCGTGGCCGTCTTCATCGGCGTCACCGGACCGCTCGGTGGCGTCGGGGGCGGCGCGGGGAGGCCCACCGCATTTTCCGGCGTCGGAGGAGCCGGCGGCATCCCTTTCCGAGTGTTTGCCGGTGGCAGCGCCCCGTTCGGCGGCCTGGGAGACGGGTACGGCGGTGGAGGCGCCAGCGGCGTCACGCCTTGAGTACGTGGTCGTGGCCGAGCTAGCGAGGGCGCCCTGGGTCATGCATATATGTACGTCACCATGCCTCTGGGACTCGCATGGTGGATCGCGCTAGCTTAGCGTATGTACTTGTGTCGACCTAGGGTGTCCTTCAGGCGTGGCGCAGAGTTCAGGCGCAGTAGCCCTGCGTGTCCAGAGATTTGTACGAGTGGCGACTGTGAGGCGAGAAGCTGGAGTGTGCCTGTAGCTAGAAGGCAGGTTGTGGTTGTGTTTGGTCGCGTGAACTACTGTATCCGACTAGCTAGCTATTAGAGCTCTTCTCGTGATGTTATCAAGTTGGTGTGCTCGCGTTGATCTATGCATCTGGAAAGTCAGGGGATACGACGCTAATTGTGATCTATGCATGGCGTAGTCTTGCCAATATGTGTGGTCATTGGTCATGCGCGCAGCAGCTACCGAAAAATAGTTAAATTGAAGAGACAAATTGTATACAGAAGAGACAAATTGAGAAAAAGAAAATGAATTAATATTGTTCATCCTCCATTTTGGAAAAAAGAAGTCTAGTCATTCAAGGTTGAATCTAGAGTAATTTTAACATGCTAAAATTTGCCTTGAATCTAAATCATACACTGCACAACAGCAGCTGACAAAATAATGAGGTGATCTAAAGAATGAATTATGCCATGGTCCAGAAACCGGGATGTAAAAAGACGGCCAGACAGGCGCTCACGGACGGATGGTGGCAAGACATCTCCCCGGATATGAGCACAGAAGCATTACTCGAGTTCATATCATTGGTAGACGTGACTCAGAACATTGAGCTGGTACAAGATGTGGATGACGAGATCACATGGAAATGGGAGAGCACGGGCAGTTTCTCCGCACAATCGGCATACCGTGCCCACTTTGCAGAAAGAATAGAGAATGCCGGAGCCGTCTAGATTTGCAGATCGCGGGCGCCACCATCATGCAAGTTCTTCACCTGGCTAGCGACATGAAATAGGTGTTGGACGGCGGATAGACTGCAGCGCCGGCAATTGCCGCACCCGTCGGCATGTCCCTTCTGCGATCAAGCCCCGGAGACCCTAGACCATCTTCTGCTCAGATGTGTCTTTGCAAGGCAGGTCTGGACTAAGATCACAAACACATGGGGGAGTCCGGACTGGACGCTGTCGGTGGATGCAAACCTCATGAAGTGGTGGACAAATCTTAATCCACGGAAACATATTAGGAAGGAGACGTGGACAGTGATTTCACTGGTGCTATGTTCATTGTGCAAACACATGAACGACATAGTATTCGATGGAGCCCTGCCATCAGTGGACGATGTGCTTGTGAAGATCGAATTGGAGGCACAAGACTGGAGACCGGCCGGCCTGCTTCTAGAACAGGGTTAGTTCATTCGTATGGTAGATAGGGAGGGTATTGGTGAGTAATCCGCATGAGGATTTAGAGCTTTTTTAGCCGTAGTGGGGTTTGTAAAAAACTTGGCCTTTCTTGGCTCCTTCTATCTATCTTCTCGTCAATCTTTCACGCATCCCTTGAAAAATCTAAAGAATGCAAATATAGTAGTAAACCAAAGGAAGAAAACGAACTGTTCTTGTCCATTATAATACTTCAAAAAATTTGAAATTAAGTCACCGTAATAAAAATTGCCCTCCTGTATGTGGACCTTGTTAAATAAGGTGGAGTTCGCCCTCAATGGAGTACAATCGGTCTCAGAAATCACGCTGCTGGCTTTAACTGAACTACTCATGTAGCTCCACGTTACAAAGCACTAGATGATTCACACGGTCTGGTAGGAGTTTACATAAAGGATTGACATCACAGGAGTTTATATAAAGGATTGACATCACAGGGCTCCCGTCGTTTTTCTGGATTAACACCTCAGGGTTCGGGCATAAAGAATCATCTTGGTAGAAACCACTAGACAAATAGAACAAAGATTAGCTTTGCGGCTAGTCCACACGCATGGGTTGCAGGTCCATTGTCATCCATCTCCCGACCAAAGCCAATTGAGCCGTCCCCAACTCTCAGATCAGGGACTGGTGTCATGTTGAGTACCGAGGAACCCAGGGAACATAGTCAATCAAATATTCACTTCTTCTTCGGTACAACCCCCTAGACACAACAACGGCTGAGATCGTTCCGTATCCCTTCATAAAAAAGGGTAGGATCGTCCCAGCACATAAAAAGACATCGCCCGCGCGACGAGGCTGTACCCGCCCGCGCGACGGGGCTGTACCCGCGCGACGGGGCTCTACGCCGACTACCCCGTAGACGCGTCCGTCCGCGTACGTACGACGACGACCAAAGAAAAAAACGACGTGACGTGACGAGCGACGTACTCGTGGCGACGTAGCGTCGGCTGGAAGAAAAAAAATAAGACGACGCGACGTGTGGGGACGACGACACGACGTGTGTGGACGGGCGGTTGCGTGCCGTCTAAGCGTCGGTCAAAGGCGGTTCCCGACGCGGCAGCCGGCCCGATGCGCCATTAATGTCGGCGTTACGCCGGGGCGTCGGTCACCTACCGGACGGCCTCCCCCACCCACCGACGCCCGCCTTTAAAACACCGCCCCGTCGCCCGTCTGCCTCCCCCCACTCCACTCGACGCGCCTCAACCGCTCACCCCACCCACCGACGCGCTTCCACCGCCGACGAGCTCCCATTCCCGGCGGCCTCTATGGCGTCCGACGGCGACGGCGGCGGCAGCTCGTGGCCGACGAGCCTGGGCACGCCGGAGACGGACGAGCTCATCCGTCTCGGGCTGATGGTGCCGCCGGGTTGCCGTCTGCCTCGCGTGTTCCACATCACCGCCGATGGGTACCCGACGAGGGGGCCCGGCGCGACGACGGCCGAGCTCCGCCAGCACGAGGGCGGCCGGTAGAACATCGTCGGCCGCACGAGGTTTTGGAAGGGCAAAGACTTCTGGGTCGTCGTCGCGCAGGCTCGTCGGGAGATGCGGACCGGTGGCTCGTCGTCGGGCCCGGCGGCTCTTCGTCTGTCGCGACGCTGCTCGTCGTCCGCCCCCGGCCGCCCCGCCGTCCCCTCCGGCAGCCGCTGCCTCTCGAGCTTGTCCCGCCAGACGGTTCCCGCCATCGCCCGCCCGCCTCCCTCCGTCGCCGAGATCCTGCCGGAGCAGTTTGCACTAAGCGAGGACGGCGACCCGACGACGCCCGGCTACCTCATCGCGACCGCGGGCGTCGCGAGCCGAAGCGGTGGCTGCGGCGGTGGCAGCTGAGGCGAGAGAGGCCGCCGAGCTGCGAGTCGCTTTTCGACGCGCGGCGGCGGCGGCTATGGCGGCGGCAGCAGAGGCCGCCGAGCTGCAGGCCGCACTCGACGCGGCGGCGGCCATCGAAGCGGCGCAGCCGCAGATTGCTCAGGAGCAGGGCGACGACGGCTACTGGGAGGACGACGGCAAAAGCAGCGACGACGGCGACGGTGACGACGACGGTGACGTCGGCGCAGGGGAGATCGTGGACCTCGCCGACTCCGACGATGACAAGTAGATTAGGATTAATTAGTTATGTTTAATTAAGTTTAATTAAGTCATGTTCAATTAAGTTTTTATGTTGTAATGTTTAATTAAGACATGTTTAATTAAGTTTAATTAAGTCATGTTTAATTTAATTTCTTTAATACAATGCTTGCTCAGCCCAACATCGGAATAAACGACCCTAAAAAAACATAGGAATAAACGAAAACTAAAAACATGTTCGTGTTATTGCCCACAGGAATAAAATGATGTAAGAAAACAACTTATATTTTGTTGTTTTTGACGTTTCAAAAATGTTCATACGCTGTAAAAAAGTGTGTGATATTTTAAAAAATTAAACATTCTAAAAAGTATTTGTGTAATTAAAAAAAGTACGCGGGTAATAGAAATTTATGCACATTATCAATGGGAGAGTGGAAATCATTCTATTTGAGCGATCATTTTCTTTCCAATGTAAAATTATTCAAAATTTTAAATTCTTTTGGACAAATCAGTTCATTTATCTATATTTTCAACTTTAAAATTAATCAAATTCGAAAAAAACGCACTAATTTGCCTGAAAGAAAACCACGTACATTTATTCTGCACTATATCTTCTTTTATCTAGATTTTTAATTTTTATTATTCAATTCAGAAAAGATAGTTCATTTGTACGGAAAATTTACGTACCAGCATTCTGAACTATATTTACCTTTATCTAGATGTAAAAACATAAAATTATTTGAATTCGAACACAATTTCCGTCTATTTGTCCAAAAAAAATGCGTGCATTCATTCTGCACTAGATTTTTAAGTTCAAATTATTTGAATTTAAAAAAATTGTAGTTGATTTGTCTAAAACCATTATGTACATTCATTCTGCACTATATTCCTTGTATGTAGATTTTTGAAATTTAATATTATGCGAATTCAAACAAAAGTTTAGTGATTTTTCCGAAAAGTTTATCTACAAAAACCCTAAATTATTTTGTTACATAGATAAAAAAAAGAAGAATACAGAAGATAAATTGTGTATATTTGTTTAATTGCACATGCGGTGAGCTAGGCAGGAGGTCATAGGTTTTTTTTTTGGAACGTAGACGCTGGAGGTCATAGGTTTGAACATGCGATTAAAAAATTTGGGCATGTTTGTAAGTTACAGAAAGAAAGGTGTCCGGTCCACACCAGCCCATACCGAAACCACCGGGTTGCACAGCAAGTGCCAGTGAGGTTTGGCGGAATGCACCCAAGTTTTAGCAGCGCGTGTGGGGACCCGCCCGGAGACCGCACGCCAGAGATGAACGAAATCGGACTACGAACGCTCGTTACGTCACATGCGGGCAGAGTTTTAGGGGTTTTCGGTGCGAAAAATCATAAAAATTCCGTAAAGCGTCGGAACGCAACAATTTTTGGCGTGCGTGGCCTGCATGGTCCATGTGGCCCGTGAAAAAAAAGATCAACTTTGGCGGATGCGACGGAGAGACGTACGACCGAGGGTCCCCTCCGCCCATACCGAAACCACCGGGTTGCACAGCAAGTGCCATTGCGGTTTGCCGGAATGCACCCAAGTTTTGGCAGCGCGTGTGGGGACCCACCCGGGGACTGCACGCCAGAGATGAACGAAATCGGACTACGAACGCACGTTGTGTCACGTGCAGGCAGTGTTTTAGGGGTTTTCGGTGCGAAAAATCATAGAAAATCCGTACAGCGTCGGAACGCGACAAATTTTGGCGTGCGTTGCCTGCATGGTCACTGTGGCCCGTGGAAAAAAATGATCGACTTTGGTGGATGCGACGGAGAGACGTACGACCGAGGGTCCACACCAGCCCATACCGAAACCACCGGGTTGCACAGCAAGTGCCAGTGCGGTTTGCCGGAATGCACCCAAGTTTTGGCAGCGCGTGTGGGGACCCGCCCGGGGACCGCACGCCAGAGATGAACGAAAACGGACTACGAACGCACGTTGCGTCATGTGCGGGCAGTGTTTTAGGAGTTTTCGGTGCGAAAAATTATAGAAAATCCGTACAGCGTCGGAACGCGACAAATTTTGGCGTGCGTGGCCTGCATGGTCCCTGTGGCCCGTGGAAAAAAATGATCAACTTTGGCGGATGCGACGGAGAGACGTACGACCGAGGGTCCCCTCCGCCCATACCGAAACCACCGGGTTGCACAGCAAGTGCCAGTGCGGTTTGCCGGAATGCACCCAAGTTTTGGCAGCGCGTGTGGGGACCCGCCTGAGGACCACACGCCAGAGATGAACGAAATCGGACTACGAACGCACGTTGCGTCACGTGCGGGCAGTGTTTTAGGTGTTTTCGGTGCGAAAAATCATAGAAAATCTGTACAACGTCGGAACGCGACAAATTTTGGCGTGCGTGGCCTACATGGTCACTGTGGCCCATGAAAAAAAAATGATCGACTTTGACGGATGCGGCGGAGAGACGTACGACCGAGGGTCCACACCAGCCCATACCGAAACCACCGGGTTGCACAGCAAGTGCCAGTGCGGTTTGCCGGAATGCACCCAAGGTTTGGCAGCGCGTGTGGGGACCCGCCCGGGGACTACACGCCAGAGATGAACGAAATCGGACTACGAACGCACGTTGCGTCACGTGCGGACAGTGTTTTAGGGGTTTTCGGTGCGAAAAATCATAGAAAATCCGTATAACGTCGGAACGCGACAAATTTTGGCGTGCGTGGCTTGCATGGTCCCTGTGGACCGTGGAAAAAAATGATCGACTTTGGCGGATGCGACGGAGAGACGTACGACCGAGGGTCCCCTCCGCCCATACCGAAACCACCGGGTTGCACAGCACGTGCCAGTGTGGTTTGCCGGAATGCACCCATGTTTTGGTAGCGCGTGTGGGGACCCGCTCGGGGACCGCACGCCTGAGATGAACGAAAACGGACTACGAACGCACGTTGCGTCACGTGCGGGCAGAGTTTTACCGGTTTTCGGTGCAAAAAATCATAGAAAATCCGTACAGCGTCAGAACGCGACAAATTTTGGCGTGCGTGGCCTGCATGGTCCCTGTGGCCCGTGGAAAAAAATTATCGACTTTGGCGGATGCGACGAAGAGACGTACGACCGGGGGTCCACACCAGCCCATACCGAAACCACCGGGTTGCACAGCAAGTGCCAGTGCGGTTTGCCAAAATGCACCCAAGTATTGGCAGCGCGTGTGGGTCCCGCCCGAGGACCGCACGCCAGAGATGAACGAAATCGGACTACGAACGCACGTTGCGTCACGTGCGGGCAGTGTTTTAGGGGTTTCCGGTGCGAAAAATCATAGAAAATCCGTACAGCGTCGGAACGCGACAAATTTTGGCATGCGTGGCCCGTGGAAAAAAAATGATCGACTTTGGCGGATGCGAGGGAGAGACGTATGACCGAGGGTCCACACCAGCCCATACCGAAACCACCAGGTTGCACAGCAAGTGCCAGTGCGGTTTGCCGGAATGCACCCAAGTTTTAGCAGCGCGTGTGCGGACTCGCCCGGGGACCGCACGCCAGAGATGAACGAAAATGGACTACGAACGCACGTTGCGTCACGTGCGGGCAGTGTTTTAGGGGTTTTCGGTGCGAAAAATCATAGAAAATCCGTACAGCGTCGGAACGCGACAAATTTTGGCGTGTGTGTCCTGCATGGTCCCCGTGGCCCGTGGAAAAAAATGATCGACTTTGGCGGATGCGACGGAGATACGTACGACCGAGGGTCCCCTCCGCCCATACCGAAACCACCGGGTTGCACAACAAGTGCCAGTGCGGTTTGCCAGAATGCACCCAAGTTTTGGCAGCGCGTGTGGAGACCCGCCCGGGGACCACACGCCAAAGATGAACGAAATCGGACTACGAACGCATGTTGCGTCACAATATTAATAAACATGTTTGTTTTTCATGCAAAGTTTAAAAAAATAATGATACAAACATGTATGTTTTTCGTGCAAAGTTTAAAAAAATACAATAAATGACAAAATTCTACAAATAAATAAATACATATTTAATATTACGATGTGACTTTACCTAACTGCCGGGTCAGTACAACCCGGACAGTTGTACTACCCAGCAGTTATGTAGAGCCGTATCACAATATTGATTATGACCATGTATGGGTTAACTGACGCCTCTATATAAGCTGGTCAGGGCGTCGGTTGGCGGCCGAGGTGGGACTAAACTAGCCAACTTGCCGTCGCCCAGACTGAAATAGTAGACGGGCCGTCGCCCACTTAATAATTGCCGCGGGCCCGACGCAGCAAAAAATCTGCCAGAGCCGTCGCTATCTGAGGGAATATTTCTAACAACGCGCACGTCGCCCAATCACGTCGCGCATGCAGTTTTTTGCGTCGTTCGTGCCGACGACGCGCCCGATCTGATCCCCGTCGCCCGCCGCCGCCCACACTGTCGTTCCCCGCCCGACAGCGTCGCGCCGCCGTCAACGCCCGTCGTCACCCCGCACTAGTCGACGTCACCACCCGCCGTCAGCGCCGGTTGTCAACGCCCGTCGTCACCCCGCACTAGTCGACGTCACCACCCGCCATCAGCGCCGGTCGTCAACGCCCCGCCGTCAGCCGCTGTGATCGCCGTCGCCCGCTGTAGTAGCCGTCGGGCAGGTATTTCTTTTAATATTTTCAACAGTATATATCACATTAGCTGCATACAACGTCACATAGATATTATTGTATGTAGTATGGACATCGATGGTGTGATTGCATGTTCCGTAGAAAAGTGGGTTAGTCTTGTTAATAAGTTAACACCAAGTCAGCGATTTACGTTTTACGAAACGGAGATGGAGGGCATGTTACGAATACCTTCGGTCAAGATGCGTGATAATTTGCTTGCGCTTTTGATTCAAGGTTACAATCCTAGTAGTAAAAAATTCATGGTGCAAGAGGCAGCCGGAAAAAAGAATTGATTTCACTGAGGCCTGATGATGTGTTCGCTATATTTGATTTGAAGAATGAAGGAGTTGACGTTTCTAGTTTTTTGAGTATGGACCAAGGCAAAGCAATTAAAAAAATTCCAGCTAGTTTTGTTAACAAGAAGAATGGTAAAATATTGATTGATGATCTTATTGAGAAGATTGTGAGAAATAAAAACGCGGACGATGAATTTGTTCGGATGGCGTTTCTCGTCCTGTTAGGGACTATAATTGCTCCAGTGTCTGATGAGTACATTTCGAAGAATTATTATGCACTAGTGCAAGATATCAGGCAGATAAAAAAGTTCAACTGGGACGCATTAACTTTGCGGTTTTGTTTGTCGGAGATTGGTATGCTCTTGCAACCCGGTCGTGTTAGGGAATGGCCACGTGGCAACCTTGCACTTCTGCAGGTGTGATTTGTTTTTTAAATTGAATAGTTGTTTTATGTAGTAATACTGTAACACATGCTAAATGATTGTTTGTTTGTTTTGCAGTATCTATATTGGGAGAAGGTGCAGCCAAGCACCAGTCCACAGTATGATCCTTTAGCGTTGTTGAGCCCCTTGATGAGGAATTGGACAGAAGCGGCAGCGGAGTAAAGAGACAAGTACGACTTTCAATATGGTCGTGGTGTTGGAATGGTAATACGTTAAATACATATTTGTCCATTTAAAGTCTGCAGTTTATTATTAATTAAATATGACTATATGATTCTTTATGTTGTAGATCGATGACACCATTACTGAAGAGTACAGCTTAAACAAAATTAGAATGGAACATGCTGAAAAGAACAAGAAATCAAGTACGAGAAAGTCTAACATTACTGGAAGGAGAACATGAGTTAGTACATCTGAGGCTTCAGCTACCCAGAACACTATGATGGATCGGATTTTGACTGAGCTGAAGCACATTCGTAAGGATATGCTTCGTATGCCGGAGCTATGCGCACAGGTACAAGTTTTCTGATTTTGCCGTTCACTATGTTTTTTGATGTGTCACATAACTAATTACAAGTAATTTTTAATCACAGAGGGTCATAGAGAAAATGAACAAAAGCGTTGTATTCTACAAAGCCAGTGATATTGAAAAAGAAGAAGAGAATGAGTATGGTGAAAATAGTGAAAGTAGAAACTATGATGGGAAACCTCGTAAAGAATTTGTATATAATCCTGACGTGGACAATTTCAAAACACCAGGAAAAAAGAATGTGCAAGAGGATGATGAAGATGATATTAATGATTCTGAAGAGAAGACACCTTATTATTGCACACCTGAATATTGGGATAGTTTCAAGGGTGATAAAGAAGATCCTATCGAAGTTCCTGAGGTATCTGACGAGAAATCTGCTACATCTTTAGGAACAGATGAAATCGCATCAACGTGGATCCGTAGATTGTATTGGAGAAGATGGGGTACAAAAGGAGGGTGTAGGGAAACGGAAGCGGAGGCTATCAAACATTGTAAAGTCTCCTTATATTCCAGTTATACCTACAAAGCATGCAAAACGTACAACAAAAGCAAGTGAGTTTTATCATATTGTTTTCTAGCTGAACCTTGTACTTATCATTGACTTATTAACATATTACCGTCATGTATTGCAGAACTATTCGAGAAAGAAGTCTTTCAAGATGAATACGATGTGATTAAAGCTAGTGTTAAGTTTGTTCGTGCTTATGAGCGGTCAGCAAAAATAGAAAGAAGGAAACATTCAATGATGGCATGCGCGAAGGTCTCAGTGCAGAGAGGGCTTGTACAATTCTTGACCATCAATGGCTAACCGGTGATGTAAGTTATTGTTGTGCTTTATATTAGCTTTCAATGCAAATTGGAATTGTTATACATCATATAAATTATTTTCAGGTTATCAATGCTTATTCATCGTATCTGTTGGGAGTTGTTGGTGATGATCTTCATATAATGCCGACCTATCTGGTCAATTGGTTACTTGAAATTAGATCGGACACCGAGCCAGGGAGAAATGAGAACGAAGTTGTGGCAAAGAAGAATGGACCCGTGAATAGATGCACCGATGAGTATTTTAAAAAAGATAAGGTAAGTTCAACTGCCTTAATGTATGCATATATGGGATATAAATAATAAGAGGGTATTTGTTGATTGCATCATATTTTCGTTGTGATGCAGCTTTATATTCCTCTTAATAAGGGAAATACCCAGTGGGTTTCGGTTGTCATGCATCGCCCGAAGGAAGAGTTTCAGGTTCTTGATTCTTTGATGGGACCCGAACTTGACAGTGAAATTAGAGAAAAAGTTGAGGAGCTGGTACGACATAAATTTACATGAGCATATTGAAACTATCATTCAGTAACTGAACTATGTTAAATTCTTTCCATGCTATCATCTATACGAACAGAGAAAACAACTTGGATATGACATACATGACATGAATGCTAGCGGTGCTGTGAATTTTCCGGATGTGTCTAACTGGCCTATCAAATCGTATAAGATGCCACAACAAGAAGACGGGTGAGTAAATACTTTCATACTGTTATAATATCTGACCTGAAATGCGAACTTATGAACCATTGTTTGTATGGACCAGCAATTCATGTGGAATACTTGTTCTTCGATGCTTTCAATATTGGAACCGTGAAAAATGGACAAGCCATTTTTCTCCGGTCTGGTTTTATTTCAAATGCTTATATTGAATTAAATTCATTATCTAATACTATTTAAATTGTACTAATATGAAGTTCTAACAGGGGTCAATTGATAAATCGAGGGACTTAATGGTTGCGTAGCCTATTTTTGCTGAGGGAAATACGCTCAACGATGTGAAGGACAAAGTTACCCGGCTTGCAAAGAAGAAATAAATGTGGAAAAAAATTTGTACTAGAAAATTTTGTAGGCTCAAATAATATTTACATTTATTTTGACTTTGATATCTTGTGACGAAGAAGACACTACTATTTTGAATATTTATTAAGGCGAGAATGACATTTGGATTATTATGTTGTCTTCAAGCCATTGTCTTTCAATTTGAAATCTTCATATTCATATTCATAGTTCTGTGGTCATCAAATTGTTTGGATATAACAGTCCATGTTTTCCTGTACTGCTGAACGTTAATAAAAATGCACATGTATTTATTATGCGTGTAACACCGACGTTCTTATGTTTTATTTTGAAAGCACTGACGCCGTCACATATAACACCGACGTTCTTAGTTCTCCATTGTAAAAAAATGCCCGACAAGTGCGCCGGCTAGTCTGATGTCAGACAGGACCGACGGCACTGTCCAACAGGGCAGCGTCGGACAACGGGTGGCATAGCAGTTTAATCGAAGACGTTCGACTGCAAGTGCGCCGCCGGGTATATAAGCCGGTCGTCGCGCGCTCCGTCGGGCGAGGTGGGACTAAAAACTTGGCTACCCGCAGCCGCCGTGCCTGCAGCGACGCGCGTGACCGCGTGGGCCGGCCCAATAACACTGTTTACGCCCGCAGTGTGAAGACGGCCCAAGTAGCAGGCGGCGGGACGACGGCCCAAGTTCCACGCGGGGCGACGGGAAATGTTTAGTCCCACCTCGCCCGACGGAGGGCGCGACGACCGGCTTATATACCCGGCGGCACATGAGCTGTCGAACTAGTTGATTACTTCGTACTGCCGCCAGCCGTCCGATGTTGCCACTGTGGGACAGTGCCGCCGGCGCAATTGTCAGGCTTTTTAAAAAAATAATAATAATTAAAACGATGGGGTTCTAAGCGACGGCGACCGTACAGTGCTGAAAACTAATAGTAAATAGCAAAATAACAGTAAACAACGACGGCACTAGTGTGCAAAAATGAGCTCTGTCAAAATAAGCGACGGCAGTACTGTGCAAAATGAGCACATCAAAATAAACAAAGTAAAAACTCCTTGTTGCATTACATAATCTGTCATCAAAACAACTACTTATGTCGGTATATCGTAGCAAATAGTCTGACATCAACAAAGTAAAATAAGTTCATATAACATATTTCAACAATTATTAAAGATCACATATATAGAACATTAAAAACTGTCTCCAGTGAAAGGGTGAAGCAATCTTCCATAGCAATCCATAATAAAACTGTCTTCAATCAAAGGGTGAAGCAATCTTCCATACTCCATAATTCAAACAAAGTTCCTACATAACAGTAAGATATGTGTTAATTCACAATAAACAAATAAATTTGGTTTGAACAATAAGATTTACAATAACATAAGAAAATCATGCTTAGGATTTTGCAGGCACGTGGACTTATAATGACCCGTAAGACCGCACTATCCACATTGACGTTTGCTTTTCTCATCAAAAGCTTTAGGTCGCCCATTTTTACTGACATCAGGACCATCCTTACCGCGGCCTTTAACATTTTGTTTTGGTGCGCCTTTGGTGTTAACTTTAGCGGGATCACGAACAAGATCATGATCTTGATTAGGCTCAAATGCATCGTCGTTCACAAACTGTACCTCCACACCAGGCTCATCCTCCTCAGTGTAATCATTATCTATTATGTCCCTCAGAGCCGCCTTCAACTTGTCGAATAAAAATGGTTTATGGCATGCTTTATGAGTTGCTTCAGCAGATAAGATAGTCAACTCACTGTACCTAGCTCTGTCACCTGCACCTGCCCATCCCCACGCAAACAGATCGCTAGTGCGCTTCACGGGAAGTCCACCCCTTGCAACTTGGCTCAACCTCCGCAGCACTAAACACTTAGGTATCTCACATAAGCGTAGCTGAATCAGAACATGAAGAATATGTCTGCAAGGAAGTCCTTTGCGATACATGCTTCGCAATCGCACCTCACAGTTTCTTGAGTTACAGGGTGTACTCCACAGTGAATCGATATCCCGATTTTCCTTCCATGTCAGTATGAATCTGTGAGTGTCTGCTCCTCTCAGTCTCTCAAGGACCTCAAGCTCCCGTGCCTTCTTCATATCTTCCTGCAAGATATAAAGTTTGCCGCAGTGAACTCACGGGCAGCTGATTTCTCAATATCTTTACACTCGTCCAATACTGGTACTGGAACTGTCTGTGAGTTTGTGTAATCGTCATGCGCCTCGTTCTCACGAAGACGAACTATGCAGTTCTCATAGTGCACAATCATATCAACAATAGTCATACCGGAGTCTAGATGCAAGTGAAGGCATGAATTCAGACTCTCACTTCGCTGGTTACTTCGCATACCTAAGAAAAACCCACCTGACAGATATGATGCAGCCCAAAGCCTTTTCTTCTTGTACATCCTACGTAACCATGTCTTTGTTTTCTCCGACTACCATTTGGCGCAAAACGCTGCCCATCTCTCTTCAAATACCTTCTTTGAAGTGGCATAATAAAGTAGAGACCTGAACTCCTTTAGAGACTTATGATGAAGGTGTTTCTGCATGTTCTTCTCAATATGCCACGAGCAAAGACGATGCCAAACCTCCGAAAGTACCTTTCTTATGGCCTTAATCATAGCTACATCTCCATCAGTAATTACTAACCTGGGCCTCTTCTGACAATGAGCCCTCAAAAATGTCTGAAGCAGCCAGACATATGTATCTTCCGTCTTGTTAGACACAAGAGCACAACCGAATACCGTGGTGCAATGGTGGTTGTTCAGACCGACAAAAGGTATAAATGGCATGCCATACCTATTCATCCTGTATGTGATGTCGAAGACTGTCACATCACCGTAGTCAACATAGTCTCGACGTGATTGAGAATCACACCAGAATATGTTTTTCAGCCTTCCTTCATCATCGACGGTGTGCTCAAAGAAGAAATCTGGATCTCTCTCTTTTCTGGTCATCATGATCCCAATGGCAGTGTCTGCATCACCTTGTGCAAGCAACTTCATTTTTTCTCTATAACACATGTTATAAAGCTTCTTCCTCCCAAAACCAGCCTTTGCATATGACCCATACCTACTGACGAGTTGATCATAAATCATATGTTCCCTGATTCCAGCACCTGCCATGGTTAAGATCTCAGCTTTCTGATATTCTTTTATCTGATTATGAGACCGAAGAAACGTGACTTCATCCGGTCTTGCTAGAACGTAACTGTGATCATCATTGAAACTGCTGACATACCAAACGTCACGCTCTTTATCAAGTTTCAAAGTTATATGCGCATCGCAGAAGCAACGAGTCTCCCCTCTCAGTCTGCGGGTCCTGCCTTCCATTGTACAAAGTTTTGCCTGTCGTTTCCCAGCTCTCGCACACCGATACTTTCTCAAGCGCTTAGTTGCCTCAGGACCTTTCGAATATTTCAGTGAGTCCTTTCTTACGCTGAAACCACGCTCGTAAGCATACTGGTTATAGAAATTGTAAGCCTCTCCTAGTGACTTGAACGTCTTCCTCCTGACCTTCCAATGCATGTCCAATGATTCTTGCTGATATTCATCAAATCCGATGTCAAAATTAAACAGATCATCACCAACATGCTCATCATTCCTGCTTGTACCATCTACATCTCCCTGTAAATTAATGCATTAAACCATTTATGTCAGTCAGTTATTATTTTAATTTGTAATAATGTAGTGATGTAAGTTTGAAAACTTACTTTGCTGGAGCTGTCATCATGAGATGCATCAACGTGCGATTTGTCACTTTCATCGTCCACAATATTCCTCACAAAGTCCCCGTCCTCGTCCATCTGCGCGCATTGCAAAAAAACATGTAAGCGCTAATATGGTTATTATGTCATTTCTTCTCTGATTTTATTTATGACATACCCGCAGTGCACTTTCGGCAAATGAATCATCTATATCCATATCATCATCATCATCGCCATGTCGCTGCATGATGCTAAAAATTATGAAAATTTCCGTGTGGTCTACCATTTTTGTTGTTTTTATCAACCTTGATCACACTTACATTGCCACTGTAAGATTCATCCAAACTCATGTAGTTCTCCTCAGCAGGTTCATCCATATTCAGTGACGAGGTTTCGTTGTCCTCGCCGTAATCATTGCCATCATAATCGCCCTCCTCCTCTAACTATACATAGTTAAAAAAATGTACGATCAATCAAACACCGTGTAACATCATCCCTAAAACAATTATTTCATCAAGCACAATGATGTCTCTAACCAACCTCTTGCACGACGGCCAGGATTTCAGCCGGATCCATTTCTTCCGATAACGAACATGATGACGGCCTGACATTGCTGGCCGGCGGAGGCAGGTGTCGACGGCGTGAGGACGATGGCTAGTCGTAGCAGGCGTACTGCGCGGAGGGAGGCGGCGACGTAGATCGCGGGTGGGCGGCCATCTGGGCGACGGGAATGGAACACGGCGGCAGTGCCAACGGAGCCTGGGCACGCGCGGCGGCAGCGGTAACGGCGCCGGGGCACGCGCGGCGGCCTGTTTGGCGGCGACCGGCGACGGCTACCAGCAGACGGGGGCGGCGTGGAGACGGCGTGGATGCGTTAGGGTTCAGGGTTGTGTCTTTTTTTTCTCCAACAACTGTCGACGCCAACGTGGAGACGTGCGGGCATACGACGGCGACGTACGGCGACGGGTGCGGGTACGCGGGCCGGCGTACGTACAGCGACGGGTGCGGCATCTGTGGTAGCGTCACGATACAGCGACGGGTGCGGCATACGAGCGGGCGCGATGGCGTCGTGCATGGACGTCTGGCGTCGTGTGGGTATTCCTATACCTAAAGTGAAATTACCATACTATCCACTATACGTTTTAGGGGGGTTGTACCGAAGCACTCCCCTCAAATATTTTAGTAGAAAAATTAATTCAAGGTGGCTGTGTTAATGATGTGAGTGAATTGTTGGATCAATGATGAATTGTTCAAGATGTGTGGAGCTTTCAATGGGGAAGTCGTGCCTTGGATCTTTGAACTATTCGTGTAATTTTGATAGTAGTGTTTTTAAGGTAGACTAGTTATTAAGACCCAAGACATTGACAACTAAATTACCAAATTCGAATATTGGGTCCCTCTTATTTCCACACTAAACTTTGTCAGTGGATCTAACTATATACTTTATCACATTTATCGTACTGCTTAACTCACCACATTATCAAATTTCTGCCTTGAGTTCCTCTGGTTTTCACTCTGAACTTTAAATGGATCAAACAATTTACATTATCACAACTTGATGGCATATATCTCATGTTGAAACCAGGACTATAAAAATAGAGTTATGCTTAGGCATTTATAGAAAATGTCTCTCAAACATGCGAACATTTGTCGGTCTTAGGCCTAACCTTAAAAACTGGTATCAAGGTTTGGGTTGCGAGCGTTTCTTAATATGGACTCCGAGTCGCGAAACCAAGAACATCAGTCTTCGGGTGCACTAGTAGTGTCGCGACATGTTCTCCATCTAGGGCCCCCACTTCATCTGGAGTCCACGGCTGGGCCGGCCCATTTACGAAGGACTGTAGCCACGCGTCGCAATGGCGAGCGATTCAGGGAGGTACTGTGTCGACGGGTCACCGTAGCATTTTGGTAAGACGTAACACGTAATTTTTTTATTTGAGACTTTATGAGTTTTAAAAACCTTTAGAAAAAATGAGATTTTTTCTGAAATTCTGAACATTTTCGGAAAACACAATCATTTTTTGAAATTCCCAAATATTATTTTTAAATGCCATATTTTTTCAACTGCGAGTTTATGTTATGATGATAACATTTTTTTGAAATTATGAATAAGAAAAACACGAATTGTTGATTTTTAAGAGAGAACATTTTTTCAACTGGCTCGCGTGTGTCATATAGGGTTTTCCGTGGAAAAAACCTGGATTTTCTCTCCTGATTCCTGAACAAGCATCCACAGCACCCAACCCCGCACAAAATAAAAATGAAATCACAGCACCCCATGCCGCTCTAACCTCTTCCAATGTATGGATGCTTCGATGAGGTGCTAAGTGCATTAAAAGGCTTAGCAACCAAACTCCCCAATGCATAGATGCTTAGATTTTGGTTGCTAAACCCCCTTCATTTAATTAAGTGTAAACTCAGATTTGTGTTTTCACCTAGGTACACATGCTTACCATCTTTTCTTCTTGAGGTCACCATACTATTCTCTCTCTTCTTAATTAACATGTCACATTAAATCTTTTGCTTAGTTAGCAACTTTAGCACTCGTACAAAATGGAGCATTGGGAGAGGCTCTCGCTAAATTTACACCCCTTCACCTGCCACGGTCTCTTCATCGTACTCCTACTCGGCCTATTTATACCAGAAGCTCGACCGCACCACAAGTGTCTCAACAGCAGTGCAGCTATCTAAACGCGCACAACAAAATAGAGAATAGAGAGCGGAGGAGAAGAACCTGTTTGTGGGCGTGGGAGGTATGGGCGACCTACTGGACAGACTTAGTGCGACTGTTGTGGTTGCCAATATGTGTGTGGTCCAAACTTTTGTCACCGGTCACACAAACAGCTACTGAAAAAATAGTCAAAGTGAATTGAATAGACAAACTATATACGGTAAATCGGGAACGTGATAAATGCTAAGAAGAAAATATATTATTCTTGTCCATCCTCCTTTTTGAAAAAAATCTAGTCATTCAAAGTTTGAATCTAAATAATCGTGATAAAAGCTGCCCTTCTGCATGTGAGAACTTTATGAACTAGTTCGCTTCAATGTACCATCGACCCAGCAGCATTCACGCTGTTGGTTGGCTCTGAGCTACGTACTCGTGTCGAGCAACTCCCACAGTTCCACGTTACAAAGCATTGGACGATATGTGTGGGTACGTACACTACACTGCAGCGGTAGACAAAATACTGAGGTGAACTGAAGAATGAAAACAAAGTAGTAAATCAAAGGAAGAAAACGAACTGTTCTTATTGATTATAATGGTCCAAAAATTGAAATTAGGCCACCATAATAAAAATTGTCCTCCTGTATGTGGACCTTATTAAGTGAGGTGGAGTTCCACCTCAATGCAGTACAATCGGTCTCAGCAATCACGCTCCTGGCTCTGACTGAACTACGCATGTAGCTCCACATTACAAAGCACTAGACGATTCACACGGGCCGACAAGAGTTTTATATAAAGGATTAACATCACAGGGCTCTGCTGGTTCCAATCGTTTTTCTGGATTAACATCTCAGAGTTCTTTGATGGGCATGAAGAATCATCTTGGTAGAAACCACTAGACAAATAGAACAAAGGTTAGCTATGCGGCTAGTCCACACGGATGGGTTGTAGCTAGGTCCATTGCCATCATACTCCCGACCAAAACCAATTGAGCCGTCCCCCAACTCTCCGATCAGGGACTGGTGTCATGTTGAGTACTGAGGAACCCAGGGAGCATGGTCAACAAATTATTTTAGGAATAGAGAAAACTAATTTAAGATAGCGAAAAGGTGTGACGGCACCCGGGTGTCCCGACCCCCTGCTATCTGTCCGTTCAGGCTTGCCAAGATTCGTGCAGTGGGCAGTCCAGCAGCAGACCATTTGCAGAAGATGTGTGTTTATCCAGTGAATTTGATGGTGACCGATGCATGCAACAGGTCCTAGCTGTAGGCTGCAGGTCTAGACGTAGGCTGTAGGCTGACATGCATGCACAATAGTATCTCTCACGCTTCCTCTCTCACATGCTGACTCTCACTAGCTCTCTCTCTCCTGACACTCTTTGTCCCACTTGCACAAACTTCTCTCATTTCATTAGAAAAAGCGCTCCCCTCTTTCACTTCCCTAGAACGGTGGTACATACTAATACTACTAGGCTCATCGTAGTAGTAGGGCTCTCTCTCTCTTCAATTTGTAATTGAATCAAACTAAACGTCTCTCTCAGAACGGTCACAGGTTGTGTATATGAAGCGGCTGTGTGTGTCAGAGAATTTGACTGGGAATGGGATGCATGAAGGGCCCCAATATCTTTCTCTCAATAGAGGTAGCGCTGACAGATGCGTGGGGATGTGCCTACGATGAACAGTACCCAACGAAAGGCCATCTCGTTTTCAATTTTTCTACTCCCGGTCTTACTGTTCACTAGCCCTGCTAATGCAACTGGCAGTAAAAGACTTGGCACAGATCTTGATGAGTCAGAACTTGCAGGGGCGATCAGGATAAGGCTGCTTCCAATGCACCGGTGCTTAGATGGGGTGCTAAGCATATTAAATAGCTTAGCAACCAAACTCCCCAATGCATAGGTGCTTAGCTTCTTGTAGCTAAGCTCTCTTCATTTAATAAGTTCAAGGATCTTTTATAGTATGTAAACTTTGTGGCATATTTGTGCTAGGTATTAAGCAAATAATATCCTTTGAGGAAAACACATGGAAATATAGTTGACTTGAGTCCATACATAAAGTGCCAATAAGATATTATGAAAATACATGGAATTACACCTACAATTAAAGTTAAGTGACGAACTTCTCATGATAAAAACAGAATTGCGTTTGGTTTCTTAAAAAAAGTTCGTGTCTGATTATTTGTATGACTAGATAGCATCAGTGCAAATTTTGCTTCATCTACTAAAAACAGAGTAATTTTGTACACCATGATCTTACCTGATAATTCGTATAAGTAGATAGCAATACCTTGAAATTACTTGTTGGTACGTTCTGAAATCACTGTGTATTATGAGCTGAACTAGTACGTTCTGAAATCAATTAGAACGTTCTGAACTGAACAAAAATTATGAATTGAAATCAACTAGGTCTTCTTGGCCAATTATCAGTCAAATTTTGGCCATAGCCCAAGTCTGATGCAGAGAAAAAAAAATCTCATCTAAGCAAGAATGGGAGGGACAAAGCATGAGGCGCACTAGGATACAGAACAAAAGAGTATTCTGATTTGTGAAAGGACGATACCGTCGAGCAGATTGTGGCTGGCCGGCGGAGCTACCAGCGACGACGAACTGAACCGAGGGCGCTGGTGCTGTCCCAGATATCTTCTCCCGCGACTGGCCGGAGGAGCTACCGGTGGCGGCGACCTGAGCGAAAGGCGTCCCTGATACTTTCTGCCGGCGGCGGTCCATGGAGGCAACGCCTGAGAGGCGTGGCAGCGTCGCGGGGCGAGGAAGAGGTGGCTATGCCGGGGCGGCGGCGCAGGGCGACGAGGTTGAGGAGGACAAAGGGGAAGATGGGGAAAGGAGAAGAGGCGAGGTGGTTCGGCGGCGTGCACGGCGCATAGGATCGAATTAACTGCGTTCCGCCTAGGTACGAGCGCCTGGAATCGTTTCTTCGTGAGGGTACCGATTCGCTCTCTCTCCTCATTAATTAATATGCCACGTCAGATTTTTGCTTATGTGGCAGGCTTAGCACCTGTCCAGGGTGGAGCATTGGGAGGGGCCTAAGAGGGTGCCTGGACACCCGGGTTCTGAAAATCCATTCTCGATAAGATAGCAGTATTAATGATGTGAGTGAATTGCTGGATCAAAGTTGAATTGTTCGAGATGTGTGGAGCTTTCACCGGCAAAGGTATGCCTTGGATTTTTAGACTATTGGAGTAATTTTGATAGTAGTGTTTTTAAAGTAGACTAGTTATTAAGACAAAACATTGATAACTAAATTAGCAAATTCGTATATTGTGTCCCTCTTATTTCTGTAGTAAACTTTTTCATCGGATCCGACAATATACTTTGTCACAGCTATAATACTGCTTAGCTCACCACATAGTCAAATTTGGCCCGTGAGTTCCTCTGATTTTTGCTCCGAACTTTAAACGGATCCAACAATTTACTGTATCCACAATTCGATGGCATATATCTCACGTTGAAAGTAGGACTATAAAAGTTTAGTTATTTTTAGGCAATTATAGGAAATGTTATCTCTCAAACAAACAAGCTTTTGTCGGTCTTTGGCCTAACCATACAAACCGGCACCAAGGTTTGGGCTGCAAGCGTTTCTTAATATGGACTCAGTCTTGCTCAAAGATGACCCTCAATCTGCGAGTACACCGGTAATGTAGCGACAAATTCTCCATATAGGGCCTCTACTTCGTTGTCTCGCTTACCTTAACTTCTCTGAACAATAATCGTTCTTCAGCTGGATTCTAGTGCAAACGGTCACTACACTGCATCCACACTCTCACGTGCAATAATGTTTTGTGTATTATCACGTGATATCGCCTGCCATGGTTGATTGTAAAGTACCAACGTTGATGTAATTACCGATACTTCCTAATCCTGCGTGGCTCACCAGCAATCTAATAGTGGTTGAAGGTCAACCCTTGCTCGCCATAGTATCAAACTAACTAGGTTTAAGAATCTTGAGAGCTCCATGGTTCAAACTATTCAAGTGACCATCTATCTCATAGATACCTATCACACATGTCAGCTAATATGTACACGCACATGCCTCACAACAACATCCTTAGCTAGTTCCAAATGCATTTATTTGTGGATGGTTGGTCGTCATCATTATTCATGCACATGTCTTGTTTGGTGCAAACATAAGTCTAACTCACATGAATGCAATCCATCCATTCTCATGCTTCTTTGATTCTCATCCATTTTCAGGCAAAATAGGGTTTTCCCACCTGATTCCTGAACAAACATTCACAGCGCCATACCCAACAGAAAATGAAAATAAAATCACAGCACCACATGCCGATCTAACTCGCACTCGCCTCATTTACACCCCTGCACCCGCCCCGGTCTCTCCATCGCACTCCTCCTCGGCCTATTTAAACCACAAGCCCCACCGCATCACAAGTACCTCAACAGCAGAGCAGGCATCTCACACGCCCAACACAATAGAGAGAAGATCGAGAAGAACACGTTTGTGGGTATGTGAGGCATGGGGAACCTACTGGGCCTCCCGGCCGTCGGCGGCGGCTACGGTTGCTGCTTCGGCAACAACTTCGCCGGCGTCTTCATCAGCGTCACCAGACCGCTCGGTGGCGTCGAGGGCGTCGTGGGGAGCCTAACAGCGTTTTCAGGCGTGGGAGGAGCCGTCGGCATCCCTGTTGAAGCTTTCTCTGGTGGCAGTGCCCCGTTCGGCGGGCTGGTAGACGGGTACGGCGGTGGAGGCACTGGCGGCGTCACGCCTTGAGTACGTCGTCATGGCCGAGATAGCAAGGGCGCCCTCGGTCATGCATATATGTACGTCACCATGCCTCTCGGACTCGCATGGTGGATTGCGCTAGCTTAGCGTACCTACATGCGTGGACCTAGCGTTTGTTTGTCATGTGGCGCAAGGTTCAAGCGCAGCAATCCTTCCTGTCTACAGTATTGTACAGGTCAAGATTGTCGGGCGAGCCTCTTTCCCTTCCCCCTGTCCGTGTTCTCGGAACTTTGTATTTCGGTTCACTTGCAATGAAAAGGGGTCATGCCCGGTTCGAAAAAAAAAGACTGTCAGGCGAGTAGCTGGAGTTGTGGTAGACGTCAGTGAGGGTTGTGGTTGTGTTTGGCCGTGTTAACTACTGTATCACTGATTACCTAACTGAAAGAACTCGTGATGTTGTCAAGTTGGCATGCTCAAGTCCAGTTCACGTGATTCTGTCTCAACTTGGCGTGCTGTTCCAAACTCAAGTCCAGTTCATGTGATTCTGTCTTCTGTCTACGTGACAGTATTAACATCTGGAAAGATAGGGGACACCTCACTAATTGTGGTCACCGGTCACACAGTAGCTACTGATGAAAAATCTAAATCGTCATGATAAAAGTTGCCCTTCTGCATGTGACAACTTTATGAATGAAGGTTCGACTTTGCTTCAATGTACCATCGACCCAGCAGCATTCACGCTGCTGGCTCTAATATAAGCTACGTACTCGTGTCGATCTAGTCTCACAGTTCCACGTTACAAAGCACTGACGATATGTGTGGGTACGTACACTACATAGCAGTGGCTGACAAAATACTGAGGTGAACTGAAGAATGAGCACAAAGCAGTAAGTCAAATGAAGAAAACAAACTGTTCTTGTTCATTATAACGGTTCAAAATTTGAAATTAGGCCACCATAATAAAAAATTGCCCTCCTGTATGTGGACCTTATTAAGTGAGGTGGAGTTCCGCCTCAATGCAGTGCAATCGGTCTCAGCAATAATGCTAGACTATTCACACGGGCCAACAGGAGTTTATATAAAGGATTAACATCACAGGGCTCTGCTGGCTCTAATCGTTTTTCTGGATTAACATCTCTGGGGTTCTTTGATGGGCATGAAGAATCATCTTGGTAGAAACAACTAGACAAATAGAAAAAAGGTTAGCTATGCGGTTAGTCCACACGGATGGATTGTAGGTCCATTGCCATCATACTACCTACCGAAACCAATGGAGCCATACCCAACTCTCCGATCAAGGACTGGTGTCATGTTGAGTACTGAGGAACCCAGGGAGCATAGTCAAAAATATGTTAGAAACAGAGAAAAATAATTTAAGGTGGCAGTGCTAATGATGTGAGTGAATCGCTGGATCAAAGTTGAATTGTTCAAGATGTATGGAGCTTTCACGGGGAAGGTGTGCCTTCAATCTTTAAACTATTGGTGTAATTTTGATAGTAGTATTTTTAAGGTAGACTAGTTATCAAGACACAAGACATTAATAACTAAATTACCAAATTTTTATATTGGGTCCCTCTTATTTCCGCACTAAAACTTGTCATTGGATCCAACAATATACTTTATCACAGCTATCATATTGTTTAGCTCACCACATTGTCAAATTTGTGCCTTAAGTTCCTCTGATTTTCACTCTGAACTTTAAATGGATCGAGCAATTTACATTATCCACAATTCGATGGCATATATCTCATGTTGAAAGTAGGACTATAAAAATTATAGTTATGTTTGCATTTATAGAAATGTTTTCTCTCAAACAAACAAACTTTTGTTGGTCTTTGGCCTGACCATACGAACTGGCACCAAGGTTTGGGATGCGATAATATGGATTCAGAGTCGCTCAACCAAGAACCTCAGTGTTCGAGTGCACCAGTAATGTAGCAGCAAGTTCTCCATCTAGGGCTCCTACTCTCTCGCCTGCCTTCACTTCTCCGAAATAATCTCCTCATTTGGACTTTAGGACAAACTTTCACTGCACTGCATCCACCGCCTCGTGCAATATTGTTTTGTGTATTATCAGGTGACATCGCTACCATAGTTGATTGTAAGGTACCAGCGTTGAGTGTAACTACCGATACTTCCTAATCCTGTGTGGCTCACCGGCAATCTAATAGTAGTTGAAGGCCCATCCTTGCTCACCATAGTATCAAACTAACTGGGTCTAAGAATCTGACAGCTCTATGGTTCAACCTATTCATGTGACCATCTATCTTATAGATATGTAACACTTATGTCTGCTAATATGTACATGCACATGCCGCACAACAACATCCTTAGCTTGTTCCAAATGCATTTATTTGTGGATGGTTGGTCGTCATCATTATTCATGGACATATCTTGTTTGGTGCAAACATAAAACTAACTCACATGAATGCAATCCATCCATTGCCATGCTTCTGGGTAGCTTTGAACCATGATTTGCTTCTTTGACTCGTATCAATCTTGAGCGACTACTATTTAGGGCTTTTGTGCAAGTTCTCATAAGTGTCAAATTCTAGTTTACTGGAAGTGCACATTACTACATATACACATCACCCTTCACCATTTTGCTACAGATATTGCAAGGTAAGACACGATATGGTGTAGTTTATTTTAGATAAATTCACATATACAATGTAAAAAAATGCTTGCATAGTTTAAATTTTTTATTGTCATGTAAAAAAGTACAACCTGTATTTGAAAAAAAAAATGTGACCATGTATTCCAAAAATTATTTTTAGAAAATGTACATAATGTATTTCAAAATGTCCAGCATATATCAAAAATAAGTTTCATGTGTGCACTAAAAATGCACATTATGTAATGAGAATAAAGTAGAGATGTGTTCAAAAAAGAAAACTGATAAAAGCTGAAAAAATACCAAAAGAAAATCAAAGAAGCCAAAGAAAATACAAGAAGAATAAAGAAAACAAAAGTATAAGAAAGAAAGATCCCAAAAAAAACTAATGAGAAAACAAAGAAAATCAAATAAAATGAAAAAATATAAAAAGACAAAAAAACACAAAGTGAAACCAAAAAAATGAAAAAGAAAAAGAAAACTCGAGCAAAGTTTCTTTTTTTAGGCAAACTCGTGAACTTTATTATTGGGTCACAATGTTTATAGAGAGATGAACAAAATTTCTCTAGGTTGGCCGAACCAAGTATGAAGAGTTATTGGGCCACGGGCCTCATAGTCACGCGTGGGCGATTTGCCTCTATTCTTAGAAGCCCTGAATTCATTGCCTCGCGCCCCTCACCATGTACACTCAACCCAAATTTACCCATCCTTCTTTTTCGAGAAAGCAATTTACTCATCCTGTTCTTGATCCCTGAACACATTCACAGCACCTCACGCCGCTCTCGCACAAGCCTCATTTACACCCTCACACCTGCCCCGGTGTCTCCGTCGTACTCATCCTCCGCCTATTTAGCCAAACCACAAGTGCATCAGCACCACGATCACAAGCGCACAACACAAGCAGGGCCGGTCCTGAGATTTTGGGGGCCCGGGGCGAAACTAAAATTCGGGCCCCTCAATGCTAATAGTGGTACATACTTTGCACATATAGAGTTATACGATTACTTCACCTCATTTTGATTCATACCCCTAAAAATACCTCATTTAGTTCATAAGTAAAATTCTAAGAAGCATAATTTTCCTTCTTTTAATGAAAGAATGGATTCTAGAATGCATGAAAACCTTTAATACCATGGCTTTCTTAATTTCATAAGAATCCAAAGAAATTGAATATGTAATGATGTGAGTGAGTATGCATCTAATAAACATAATGAAACCTTGTAAGAGTTCTAAACTCAAATTAAATGAAAATGTGTAGAAATGTTCTACAAAAATCATAAGAAAATGTTTCTTTTTTTGTGGGACATATGGAAATATTTCAATCAAATCTAAGAAACCTTCAGCTTTAAAAATCTACGGTACTATAAATTGAAAACTAACCACTCCATCATTGGTTTAATTAATTATTTCTAGCATAAGTGGTTGATTTGTTTTCAGTACGATGACCAGCATGTATACTCGGAAGTGGTTGAATTTCAAAACGTGAATATACCTCGGATCGGCGTCGGTCGGTCGGCTATTGGGCGTTCAGCGCTGAACCGATATGGAGTAGACTCGCATCTAGCAGGAGGTGCTTGGCGATGTCTAGCCAGCACGCGCGTACATCCAGCGCATGGAGATCGGAGTTCGTAGGCGTCGTCGCGTTCCAACTGCCGCTCGTGATTCGTGATTGGAGCGACGGGGCCAGACAGAATTAGGGATCTTAGCCATGGAAGGAAAAGAAAGCAAGACGATATCCTGGCGGCCTGAGATCGTGGGCAATATGCATGCCAGCTTTTACTTCCTTTTCCTTCGAGCAAAGCGTCTACGCGCGCACCGTTTATGCCTGGACATGCCCACTGTTTTCCAAAACATGGACGGGACTACCTGGGCCATGGGCTAGTGTGAACTGTGAACCTGAGGAGGGGCCCCTGCATCTTGGGGGCCCGGGGCGGCCGCCCCCCCTGCCCCCCCTCAGGGCCGGCCCTGAACACAAGAGAGAGTGAGTAGAAGTGTACTCGTTAGCTAGACTAGTGCGTCGCGAGCCATGGCCATGAAGTTCTGTAGCACCATATAGCCTCGCTCCTGCTCTACCTCACTGGTGGCACACGCCGTGGCGGCTGCTAGGAGCCCAGGACCGTGCCCACTACAGCTTGCGGCGTGGCGGAGGCCTCACTTCAAGCTGCCGCCACCATGGAGAAGGGCGCCGGTAACAGGAGGAGCGCGCGCCGCGGACGCGAAGAACCTGTTCGTCGGCGTGCGAGGCAGGGGGGACCTGCCGGGCCTCCTGGCCAGTGTCAGCGGCTACGGCGGGAGCTTCCGCACAACGGAACGGGCTTCTTCAGCGGCGTTACAGGCCCACTCGGCGGCGTGGGGAGCGTCACCCCATTTGGTCGCGTGGGGGGAGCTAGTGACATCCCTTTCGAAGGGTTCGCTGGTGGTAGCACCCCGTTCGGCTGGCTCGGAGGCGGGTACGCCGCTGGAGGCGCCGGCGCCGTGACATATTGATCGAGTAGGTCATTGTAGCCGAGTTAGCTAGGGCGCTATGGGACGTGCATACTTCTTCCGTCCCAAAATAAGTGTCTTAAGTTTAGTACAAATTTGCACTAGAGCTAATATAAAGTTGAGACACTAAGGCCAACTCCACCGCGCGACCCCCGGGCCCGTCCGTTTGGGGTAAAACGGACAAACGGGGCGGTCCAGCGCGCGATAGCAAATGGACTTTCGTCCGTTTTGTGTCCGCTTTCGACCCATCCGCGGCCCAAGTTTGCGCCACTTTTGGGGTGAAACGGACAACACGCGGACGCGCCGGCCGTCTGCGCGTGTCCTCCCCTGGCCCCCCTGGCCCGCCCGTCGATGGCATAGGACGGGCATTTTTCTATCCGCCCCCTCCCTCCCTCCGGCCGCATCCACTCCACTCTTCCCCTCTCTTCCCCTCGCCGCCGCCGCCGCCCGCTACCATTGCAGCCGTGCAACTCGGACGCGCACTTGCCCAGCCCCTTCCTCTCGTCGCCGCCGAGCTACCCAAGCACGGCCACCTTGTTTGCGCACCCGCCAACCGGATTTGGGGCGGATCCGGTCGGTCTTGAGCTCGCCCGTCTGTGGGAGGCCGGGCCGCGCCATGGACTGGCCGGGCACCTCGCCGGAAGGCCCTGGCAGGGCCGCAAGGCCACATGCAGGCAGTGGCTCGTCCTCTAGCCGCTCGGATCTGCACCGTTGGTGGTTCGCCGACAGGTACGCGAATGGCGGCTGACCGGGCTCGGTGCTTGCCTAAAAGCTCGTCGGCGCACCGTTGCCCCTCATCCAGTGCGACCACTGCCCAAGGATGGTCGTGTGCCGCGTGTCTACAACGCTGGAGCATCCCGGATGGGTGTTCATCAAGTGCTTAAACGATGGGGTATGTGCTTTCTTTAGCTTCGATTTGTGCTCTCGGATTAGACTAGTGGTGCTAACTTTAAGTTTTATTGTGTCGAATGGATGCAAGTTTTGGTATTGGGAAGAAGAGTACATCGATATATTGATAGAGCGAAATGTAGTGCATGTTCGTGCACTTTTAGCTAGCCTAGAGGCTTTAGATGAGACAAGTGCACTTGTTGCTAGATTAGAGGCTAGGCACGATACTACGTGCGAAGTAGCAACAAGGCACGATACTACATGTGAGGAAGCAACGTCGAATTCTGGCTTGAAGAAGAAAGGAGGGTGCAACGTCGAGCCTCCTCCACAGATCAACAATGAGTGCATCGAGAAGGCCCTAACCCAACTCAAGGGAGCAGTTATGGAAGTTGGGTATCTTCTCAAATGTATTCTTGTGGTTCTTGTTTTCTTTGGCCTTTCTTTACTAGTTAAAATGTAATGATGTATTATCATGTACCAAAAATGAATGATTAAAAAAGTTTAAGGACTTGCAAAGAAATATGCACACGGACAAGATGCGGCCGGGTACTAGTTTTGCTTTAGTACGTGGGTGGACCTACATCCTTGTCATACTGTTGCGCTCACAAATCAGACTTGATGGGGAACGAGTTGGCTGAAACGGCTAGCTCCCGCGACCCCGCTCCACCCCACCAGCCCCCACAGGCGGCGGTCGCTCCGGCCCCATCGGCTACCCTCTCTGCTCTGCGTGTCCCCCGTCACGCACCGCCGAAGCCCCCCATCGCGCACCGCTGAAGCCCCCCGCGGGCAGGTCCAGAGCGGAGAATGGGGGTTGCCGGGGCGCGCCCTTGCCTACCACGGAAGCCGCGCCGTTGCGCTCCTGCCAGCAGTTGAAGCCCCCGGCGCCGAGCTCCGCGGGTCTCCCACAGCTCCTCCCAGCCCTGGCGGATCTGACTCCCGCCTCCCCGCCGCATCCGCCGCCTCCGGCGGGCCAGATCCCCGTGATGGCCCCGGCGCCCGAGGAGTTCGTGGTGGAGCTTAAGCACCGGACGGCTCCCTCGTACACCGCCGATGGTGACGAGGTCGAGGATGGGGAGCTTGCCCCAATGTCTCCGCCGGCGGGATTTGTCTCGCGCGATGCGCAGCTTCAGCCTGGTTTCGTCATGGGTGAGGCCCCGACCCCGCAGTCGCCTCTAGTCGCCGCGAGGACGCTATCAAGGACATGTCCCTACAGCCGCCTCCAGCCACCGCTTAAGGCCTCGAAGTTGGTGCGGATCCCCGGTCTCCAGATATGGTAACTCGTGGCGCTGACAATGTCTGCATCCAGGAGATGGCGCCGCAGTCGCCCGCAGCAGGTGAGGAGGTCTCCTGTCGTGGTGTTGCTCGCGTGTCGTCGAGCGATTCCGCGCCGCTTCCTTGCGATCCCGCAGAGACGGTGGACATGCTGCCAGGGGATGGTCCCTGGATCTCCGTGGGGAGAAAGCGTCACTGTGACCGTGAGCTCTGCAGCCAAGCTTCCGATGTCTTGGCCAAGAGTGGTGCGAGACTTGTGCAAGCTGCTGACTTCAGGCGTCGAACTCACGGCCGTTGTTTCCGTTGTTTGGCTCCAGACCACAAGGCTGCCTCTTGTCGTGACCCAATTCGATGCCTCGCCTGCCTGCGCTCTGGGCACCGTGAGAGGGACTGTCGTCGTCATCGTCGTCGCATTTCCTCCATCAGAGCTCGCCGCAATGCGCGTGCCTCCCCAGCTCCGTCTTCTCCTTCCTCACCCGGACGCTCTTGGGCTTCCGTTGTTGCCCCCGCAACGAATGCCCAACCTCTAGAGTGTGTGATGTCTTCTGAAGATCCTAGTGAAGGTTGTGATGGTTATGATGTTGTGGCAAGGTCCGTTGACGCTTTCTTGCACCTTTTGCCGTTGAGCTGCAATCCATGGTGGCGAAGGCGCTTCGCCCTTTGAGCTTGTTGGTGGCCCGTGCAACCAGCTTATTGGAGCAGGCGGAGGTCTCCAGTGGTGACAAGGGGTCGATCAAGCCTCTTTGCAGGGACCCTGCTTCCCTGACTCGGACGCTCATGGCTCGATGTTGACTGCGTTGGCGCCGTTGGTGGCAAAAGATGGGGACCAAGGTGTCGAGGGCAGCATGGCCACTGAGTGTAGCGTGGCCATTCTTCCGCGGGCGAAGTGAGGGATGTTGCTGAGGGATGCGCCTTGGCGACTGAGAGCGAGGGCACTTTGCATGACTTAGCCGAGCTGTTCACAGGTCTGACTCCAATCATCCAGGGTTTGTGTCGCCTGGTCAATGTGAAGAAGATCAAGAAGGTCAACCAGCGGATCAGTGCCCCCTTGGGGGACAACCCTACAAGATGTTAGTCGCTAGCACGCGTTTATTTCTCCGGTGGCTGTCATTTTGGAAGTAGTCCGCTTGTGGTTTCGTGGGATGGCTTGTTGTTGTGTGCCATCTGCGATATCTCCGTTGGTTTTGAGTCTTGTGGGTTTTGGCCCTCGATGTATCGGTTTTTGCCCGGTTTTCCATCAATTAACCGGGCAACTACCTTCTTCTTAACTAATGAAAAAGGCAAAGCTTTTGCCTCTGTTTCAAAAAAAATATTGTCGCACTCGAGCAGGGTTCAGGGTTCAGACGGAGTAGTCCCGTATAGCCCGGGTGCTGGCACGGTGAGTAGTCACAGGTGCGCGAGTGCTATCTTTGCAACAAGGTCATATTGCACAATTATTTTCTTCTTCATTTTTTTTACAACAGCGGTGATGTTGTGAACGAACTTTTGTAACATAGGTAATGTTACAGAATTTTTGCAATGGAAACGTCGCTGCATTGCCGATGCATGTCGCAGGAGCAAAACCGCCATTCGCCAATGCTCTATGGAACACCACCGATGTTGCAAAAAGGCATATCAAAAAGACCTTATGAAAAAAAAACATCTGCATGTATGCGCCCGACCGTGGCCATGACCATGCATGTGCGCCCCAGCCGTGGCCACGCCCCGGTAACCCAGCACACGCACATGCACGAGCTCCATCTAGCCAAGGCCGCCGTAGGTCAAGCTGGCAGGTAATTACTGTATTAAGGCTTGGTAATGGACCAGTTTTAATTCCCACAGGGAATTTGTGGGTCAAGTACCTTATCCAGGTTGGGACGTTTCGGGGTTTCATTCCCAGTAATGGAACAGGGGAGGGAAACCTCCCTGTTCATCTAAAAAAAGTACCTTTTTTTTGAGCAATCCGCACCCTTTATTGAACGTTCAAACATAGTGGGATACAGATGATATCAAGTATAATACTAAGCCACACATGACGCCCAGGACTAAGAGAAGCAGCTGCCTTTGCCAAGGCATGGGCCTCTACATTGTACTTTCTGTTTTCATGACTAAGGTCGCTAAAAAGCGTACTCTGATATTTTATGTCCTGTAAGATAGGGTAGTATCTGCATGGAACTTCCTCCTGTAAATTCGTTACAACCTCAAGGCAATCAGTTGCAACACAGACAGACCGGAGCTGAAGATCGGCAGCAAGTGAGAGGGCTTCGTTGCATGCTTCGGCTTCAAGGATTGTCGGATCGAGACGGCCATCGTAGATGATCGCCGAGGCTCCAACGTAATTGCCCCCCTTGTCCCTGCAGACAGCAGCTGAGGCAGCCCGGTCTCCTATCTTGGAGAAGCCCCCATCGACATTGATTTTGAAATCATGGCTCTCGGGCGGTATCCACCCGATCCCTGCCGCCGGCTCCGCCCGCACTCTTGTATTTACATGCAGGTCCCTGACATTCACATGTTGGTCCCTAGGATTTGCATTCCGCTCCTTTTGCCGTGCACTCTTTTTTGGCAACATCTCCAGCTCTGCCAAGAACTTGTTTACGAAGATATGAGTGGATAACGGACTCTGAAACTGGTCATCATCTATGGCTCGGCGCCGCGCCCACCAGATGGCCCACATAGTAACAAGGACACGGGCCAGATCATCGGTGTTTAAGGTATCTACCAGCCATAACATCCAGAGCTTCGGATCTTCCCTTCTGTTGGAGATGACTGTATCTGTGAGGTCCTCATCAGAAAGAGCCCAAACACAACGTGCCATGTGGCAGTCAAAGAGAGAGTGGCGCCATGCATGTATCCACCGCCGCGTGACATAGTGAGCACTCCGCCGAATCGGCCATACTTCTATGCTTTCGAACTTCTCCTGTAGGAATGGAGCATTTGGCCAATCTCCAAGCAAAGACGCGAACTTTTGAAGGGACCGCCGCTCCCCAAAGTTTCGCCCAGGATCCTCGATCTGCTTCAATCCGCGAGTGTCCATCATTGTGCTCGAGCCAGTCCGTGCGTTGCTGCTTGGTGGCGGACAGAAGCTTGTAAGCCGAACGCACTATGAAGACACGCTTTCGTTCATAGTGTCATGACCAGAAATCATGGCGAACTCAAGAACTAAGCGGGATATTAAGAATTGCCTCCTTGTCCATTGGGTACAAATGTTCATCCAGAGCCTCTATATCCCATGCAAAAGTGACAGGGTTAATGAGGTCTGAGACAAGCTGCGGTGGGTTCAAAGTTTTTGGGCACACCGGGCACAGCTTAAAATCACGTGGTATCCAGTTATCAGCCCAAATATTAGTGTCCACGCCGGATCCAATCCGCTTAATCAGCCCGAGCTTGAGCGTGTCTCTGCCTTCGACCAAAGAGCGCCAGACCTGTGACGGGTTCTTCCCCAGCTCAGCTTCAAGGATCAAAGCCGAAGGGTAGTACACAGCCTTGAGGATGCGTGCACTGAGAGAGTTTGGTTCCTGGAGTAGCCGCCAGGCTTGTCTGGCCAGCAAAGCAAGGTTAAAAAGCTCGATATCACGAAACCCCATACCTCCCATAAACTTCAGCTGTGTCATCACATCCCAAGAAACCCACGCGGTATTCCTTTCGCCCTTTTTGGATCCCCACCAGAATTTCCTCAAGAGGCCATTGATGTGTTGACACAGGCCTCATGGTAACTTGAAGCACGTCGGGATTGCTTGGGCAACTGACTTGATAATTAAGCACCTCTTTCCCTCCCACAGAAAGTGCCTTCTCCATCCAGCCCTGCACTTGCTTCCATATCCTATCTTTAAGATACTTAAAGGATCCTTCCTTTGCTCTGCCAACATCCGCCAGGAGGCCAAGGTATTTTTCAGACAATTTTTCATTCTGGACTGAGAGGATATGTTTGATTTCTTGCCTCACTCCTTCCGAACAACCTTTACTAAAGAATATCGAGGACTTCTCCTTATTGATGCGCTGTCCGGAAGCTAGGCAATACTTTTGCAAGAGACTCTGAACTCTGTTGGCCATATCAGAAGTGGCATCAAAGAATAGCAGGCTATCATCTGCAGAAAAGAGGTGGTTTACCTGACGGGCTCCCGGTGCAACTTTTATACCATTGATGCTGTCACCTGGCGTTGTGGATTTCAGTAGGCAAGAGAGGCCTTCGGCGGCCAATAGGAAGAGATATGGCGATATGGGATCACCCTGACTGAGTCCACGAGAGGGCCTGAACTCCTCTTGCTTACCACCATTAAAGATAGCAGAGAAGGAAACCGAAGATACACACCTCATTACTGTTCGCGTAAAATTTGGGCTGATTCCCAACTTGAGCATAACCTTCTCCAGATAATTCCACTCGAGACGATAGTAGGCTTTCATCATATCAAGCTTCAAAGCACAAAACCTGTTACTCTTGAGCTTCCTAGATTTCATATAGTGGAGACACTCATAGGCATATATGAAATTGTCAGTAATGAGACGCCCTGGAACAAATGCTGACTATTCCTCATAGATGATATCGGCGAGAATAAGCTTGAGCTGATTAGCCAACACCTTTGATCAATCTTAAAGATCACATTGCAGAGGCTTATCGGTCGAAACTGTGCTAAATTTTTTGGGCTAGCAATCTTGGGTACTAGAACGATGAACGTCTTGTTTATCTCCTCCGGAGAATCTTCTCCATTAAGAACTCGAAGCACCATCTCAGTAACCTCATCACCACATAGCTTCCAGTGCCTCTGAAAGAAATGTGCCGGGAAACCGTCTAGCCCTGGGGCCTTTGTCGGAAACATCTGGAACAAGGCCGCTTTCACCTCGGTCTTACTGTACTGTGCATCCATAGATATATTCATAGGTGCATCTACCCTGGTCGGTATGTGGGAGAGAACCTCCTCAATGCCAACCGTACATTCAGAGGCGTAGAGATTACTGTAAAAGAAGTAGCCACACCAGCCAACTCATGCTCCTTGAGGGAGTCCTGGACTAGGGGGTGTCCGGATAGCCAAACTATCATTATCGGCCGGACTCCAAGACTATGAAGATACAAGATTGAAGACTTCGTCCCGTGTCCGGATGGGACTTTCCTTGGCGTGGAAGGCAAGCTTGGTGATACGGATATGTAGATCTCCTACCATTGTAACCGACTCTGTGTAACCCTAGCCCTCTCCGGTGTCTATATAAACCGGAGGGTTCTTAGTCCATAGGACAGAACAACAATCATACCATAGGCTAGCTTCTAGGGTTTAGCCTCCTTGATCTCGTGGTAGATCCACTCTTGTACTACCCATATCATCAATATCAATCAAGCAGGAGTAGGGTTTTACCTCCATCGAGAGGGCGAACACAGGTAAAACATCGTGTCCCTTGTCTCCTGTTACCATCTGCCTAGACGCCTGATTCGGGACCCCTACCGAGATCCGCCGGTTTTGACACCGACATTGGTGCTTTCATTGAGAGTTCCTCCGTATGCGTCACCAATAGGCTCGATGGCTCCTTCGATCGTCACCAACAACGACGAGTAGTCGGTGAGACTTTTCTCCCGGACAGATCTTCAGATTCGGCGGCTTTGCTGCGGGCCAATTAAGCAGCCATATGGAGCAGATCGAAAGCTACGCCCCTGGCCGTCAGGTCAAATTTGGAAGTCTAAACTTCACGGCTGACATCTACGGAGACTTGATCTTCGATGGATTCGGGCCACAGCCGAGCGCGCCGCACTACCACGATGGGCATGATTTTGCTCTGCTGCCGGGCAGTGCCCTGGAGGCCGCACATGAGTCCGCTCCGACCCTTAATTCGGAGCCGGCTGCGCAGATCGAGGACGGGTGGCTAGACACTGCCTCGGGGGCTGCAACCTCTGGCGATGGGCGAATCATCGCCTTGTCCTTCAGAAGCTCGTGACTCCGAGGTGCCGGACTCCTCGCCGGACTCCGAACCCCTCGCGCCCCTACCAATCGAATCCGGTTGGGCATGGAGTTCACCCCTGCGGACATCTTCCAACAATCACCTTTCAGCGACATCCTGAATTCGCTAAAGTATCTCTCGTTATCAGGAGAACCCTGGCCGAACTGCGGTCAGGACGGTTGGGATGCGGACGACGAAGAAATTCAAAACCCACCCACCACCCACTTAGTAGCCACTGTCGATGACCTAACCGACGTGCTAGACTTCGACTCCGAAGACATCGAAGAGATGGACGACGATGCCGGAGACGACCAAGAACCAGCGCCTAATGGGCACTGGAAAGCCACATCAACTCACGATGTATACATGGTGGATACACCAAAAGGAAGCGATAATGAGGAACAACGGGACGCGGCGAAGGATAATTCCCCCGAAAAACAACCAATACGGCGACGCAAGTGCCGCCTGAAGTCCTGCCTCGATAACAACAGCACCCATACCGACCCAGCCGTAGAGCAGGGCGAACCGGTGGACGACGAACATGCCACCAAGCAACCATCCGAACAGGATGAATTGGATGAGCAACCCATCCCCGGCGAAAACAACAGTCCAGACGATCTCACGCCGGACACATCACCGGAGCATAAGAATCTTCACAAAAGTCTCGTCGCCACTGCAAGAAGTTTGAAGAAGCAGAAGCGGAAGCTCAAAACATCGGAAGACGTACTCAGAATGAGATGGAGCAAAGTACTCAAGACCGCTGATAAATACGGCGATAGTCACCAAGCAAAGAGCTACCCGAAGCGCAAGCTGTTGCCCGAATTTGACGAGGAGGCCGTAGAGCCCCCACAGTCAAAAAACAAAGAGGCCGCCTGGCCGGATAGACGACCAGATGGCAGGCTAAGAGCGGCACACGATCCACGTAAGGATCCTCGCAAAAAGGACGGCCCGGTCAGGTCCATCTATGGGCCAAAAAAGAAGGCTCCAGGAAGCAACACAACATGCCGAATGTTCGAAGATAATAGCACACCGAAATACAGGGGCGCCACACACCCACTGTGTTTCACCGATGAAGTACTGGATCATGAATTTCCAGCGGGGTTAAACCCATAAACATAGAGGCATATGACGGAACAACAGACCCTGAAGTCTGGATTGAGGATTATATCCTACACATACATATGGCTAGAGGAGACGATCTCCACGCCATAAAATACCTACCCCTCAAGCTCAAAGGGCCAGCTCGGCATTGGCTCAAAAGCCTCCCAAAAAATACCATAGGAAGTTGGGAAGTGCTCGAGGACGCGTTTCGAGCAAATTTTCAGGGAACTTATGTCCGCCCTCCGAATGTAGACGATTTAAGTCACATAACTCAACAGCCCGGAGAGTAAGCACGCAAATTCTGGAACATGTTCCTCACCAAAAAGAACCAAATAGTCGACTGTCCGGACGCCGAAGCCTTAGCAACTTTTAAACATAACGTCCGAGACGAATAGCTCGCCAGACATCTCGGCCAGGAAAAACCAAGAACAATGGCCGCGCTAACAAGCCTCATGACCCGCTTTTGCGCGGGGGAAGATAGCTGGCTGGCAAGATACAGCACCAGCGACCCGAGTACATCCGAAGTCAGGGACGGAAATGGGAAATCATGACGCAGAAAAGATCAGTGCCGGAATAAGGAAAATGGCCCAAATAGCACGGCGGTCAACATCTGATGGATTCATATACCTAGGGTAGGGTCATAGGCCTGACCTAAACGTCCTACCCAAGGACACTCTCAGAAGAGATCATCTTCCAGTCGACCAAAGAGGAACCCACTCGACTGGCTGGAGGGACTCGACCATGGAAGACTCATTCGACCATGGAGACTCACTCGACCACCAGAAGGTCAGAAGGCACTCTGCAATGCAACGGCTTGCTATTGAATAGACTTAATGATAGTTAAGACACTTTATGAGGCGTTACGATGCGCCCTGACTTAATGTACTTTAACCTCTCCAATCGTGGGCTGGCTGGGGTCTGGCAAGACTCTATATAAGCCACCCTCCTCCACAGGTAGAGGGGTTCGCATTCTTGTAATACTCATATCCATAATCCACTCGACCGCCTCAGGGCTCCGAGATGTAGGGCTGTTACTTCCTCCGAGAAGGGCCTGAACTCGTACATCACTTGTCTTCACAACTACTCCACAGCTAGGACATCGCCTCCCATTACCTACCCCTACTTCTACTGTCAGACTTAGAACCACGACAGTTGGCGCCCACCTTGGGGCCGGTGTTTTAGCGATTTGTGGAGGAGTTGCAATACTTCCGAGTACCTTCATCATGATGACTGCTGGAGTTTTGGTTGAGGGGCGCGAGATCCGTCTTGGTGCTCTCACTTTTGTCGCCGACGACTCCGCATGGCTCCAGGAGGCTCCACTTGACATCGAGGCGCTCCCCGTCCGCGGGGCGACACACTTTCGCGCATGTGTTCGCGGCGTTTTGCTACGGCAACCGTCGACCCCGTATCGGTCGACTCCCCTATCGATCGCCCTTGATCTCCCACCCAGCAAGCGTTCTGGTGATCGAGGCTCCAGCGGTGGGTGAAGCACGCGGTGGCTCGCCAGACAGCCACCGCCCAAGTCGCGGCCATCGAGCCCGACGAATCCCTCTACGGCCTGTTCGATCGGTCGACTGGCTTCGTAGAGACTGCATCCGAGTGTGATAGCAGTGATCCAGCGGCGGAGATCCTCATGGTCGGCGGCCTCGCGATCCTCCGGCCGCCCCACGGCGGTGGGGGCCGGAGGAGGAGACCCGATGCAAGAACACGAAGAGTACCAGCCGAGACACTCGACTCTGCAGAGAGAAGAGCTTCGTCGCAGAACATTGATGCACTTCATACTCCCATCGCCGGAGAAACCCCTGAGGCTCGTGCCTTAGAGGAAGCACGTTTGGCCAATGTGGCTGAACAGCGCTCGCTGGAGAATCTTCAGCGAGCACTCGACGGCGTCTTGGCAACGAATCCCGAAGCGGTCGGCGTCGACTCTTCCCACCGACTCGGTATACCGCACACCAGTCGAATTTAGCAACAGAACTTCGTATAGCGAGTCTATCCAACCGCCCCGTCGGAAGCCGGAGAGGCTTGCAGCGATCGTAGATTTACTCCGAGCTGCAGGAGACCAGAACTCAGCTGTGTCGCGATCGCGCAACAGATTCACAATCGACCCGTCGCTGCGAACACATCGATCGGCTCACAGCCCCCAGATCGCCTCCGCGGCGAGAAGGGCGCGACAACCGGCGAGAGCAGCACGGAGACCGATTCGACCGAGATGACAGCGCCGAGTGCCCTTTCCCCTCGAGGAAGGGTCGTATGCTCCTCGGCGGCGGATGATGAGCGACGATTCAATCTGAGCGAAGAGTTCGGTCGACCCGAGGAACCAGAGCTTTTGCGCGATCCATTATCGTGCAAGGCTTGGTCGGCCGAGCAGAGCCCATAGAGGCGGACCGAGAGGATGCACCCACCGATGGTCGAGTGCATGTCTCGGTCCGAGTGTTTTAGCGAGGCTATCGAGCCGCAGATGATCCCCCAATTTCAGATTGGCAGCGAGTCGAGCAAGTTCTTTGGGAATCCAAGCACAAACTTGGCTTGAAGATTACCGAGTGGCTGTTCAGATTGGTGGTGGGAATGATGGCGTGGCTATGAAGCATTTGCCCCTCATGTTGGAAGGTTACGCGAGCATGGCTGAATCGATTACCTCCTGCAGATATATACTTGGGAAGATTTGTCCCAGTGTTCGTCGAGGACTTTGAAGGGACTTGCAAGCGACCGGCTGGTTTGTGAGCTGCAAGTTTGTGTGCGAAGACCAATGAAACTCTCCGAGAGTACATTCAGAGGTGGATTACCTTGCACCATCTTGTGGAAAATGTGTCGACCATCGGCGGTTTGCGCCTTCAAGGATGGCGTCAAAAGCAGAGAATTGAGTCGAAGTTTGGTCGAACCGGGACATGACCCTGAGTCGAATGATGGAGATTGCTAGCAAATCGCCTAATGGCGAGGAAGAAGACCGACTCGGCGGTAAATACAAGCCAAGTCGATCGGAGAAGGGCAATTCCAATCGGAGCGAAGCGCAAAGCCGAGCCAAGCAGCTCTGGAGAGGCCCCGGGCGTGACTCGGGGAAGTTCAAGGGAAGCCCAAAGGATCACGGAATCGAAGAAAGTGAAAGATAAAGAAGGAAATGGCGTGATGGATATGCCATGCCATATTCACACGAAGAAGGATGAAGAGGGCAACATTATTTACCCGAAGCACACCACTCGCCCGATGTCGACTTCGATCCAGCGGCCAGGAAAAGCAGTCTAAGGACAAGGAGAAGGAGCCAGACAAGGCCGGAGACAAAGAGGACAGTGAGGAGGAATACCCGCACGTCAACTCCACTCTGATGATCTTCGCGGATGTGGAAAGCAAAATTCGACTGAAAGTCATCAACCGGGAGGTGAATATGGTTGACCTAGTAAAGCCAAGATATGTGAAGTGGTCCCAGACACCCATCACATTCGACCAATCTGATCACCCGACTCACATTGCCACTCCGGGCGGCGGCGTTAGTGGTCGATCCGGTTGTCGAAGGCACTCGGTGACAAAAGTCTTGATGGATGGTGGTAGAGGGCTGAATTTGTTATATGCGGATACATTGAAAGGGATGGGCATTCCGATGTCCCGTTTGGCGCCCGACAATATGAGTTTCCGCGAGTCATACCAGGGAAGAAGGCCAACTCACTCGGCCAAATAGCCCTGGGCGTGGTTTTGGTGATTCAAGCACTTTCGCAAAGAAAAGTTGACCTTTGAGGTTGTGGATTTTCAGAGTGCATACCACGCCATTTTGGGAGGCCGCCTACGCACGATTCATGGCTCGACCATGCTCGTGTACCTCAAACTGAAAATGCGGGACCAAAGGGGTGATCACTGTCACCGGCGATCGAAAGAAGGCGTAAGAGTGCTTTGAAGGGCTCGAAGATTGCCGACTCCCAAGTGACAGCGGTCGAATTCGGCGAATACATGCAAACCGCAGATCCGAGTGACTTATTACGATCCAAGAAGCCAACAACAGAGTCGCATTCGATCGTCGGTGAGACGGCGATCCATATTCATCCGTGATCCCAATGCATCCCGACCCACATGTCCACAACACTCGACTCGAAATAGGAAGAAGCGCTCATCCAGTTCCTCCGTGAGAACTGGGACATTTTCGCATGGAAGCCAGCTGACATGCCGGTGTTCGAGGAACTGGCTGAGCATCGCCTCCGAGTCGACAAGTCGGTGAAGCCAGTCAAAGAGCATCTTGGCGTCCGCCGCCCGTAAGAGAAAGGCTATTGGTGAAGAAGTGGCTCATTGTTGACGGCAGGATTTATTCGAGAGATATACCACTCGAGTGGCTCGCTAATGTCGTCATGGTTCCCAAGAAGGACAACTCACTCCGCATGTGCATTGATTTTAAGCACATCAATCGGGCCTGCCGAAGGATCATTTTCCTCTCCCCGCATAGATCAAATTGTTGACTCGACCGCGGGGTGTGAGATTGTCTTTTCTAGATGCATATTCCGGGTATCATCGAGATCCGTCAGATGGACCCGATGAAATAAAACAGCTTTCATCACTCCATTGGTGCTTCGCTATATCACCATGCCATTCGGCCTCAAGAATGCGGAGCCACATTTATGCGAATGATTGAAGTGTCTTCTCCAAATCGGTCGGAATGTGGAAGCGTATATGGATGATATAAATCGTTATGTCGCGAAAAGGTTCCGACCTGCTTGTTGACCTCGCCGAAACATTTGCCAACCTCAGAAGGTACGATATCAAGCTCAATCCGTCAAAGTGCACATTCGGAGTTCCTGGTGGCAAGTTACTCGGTTTTCTCGTCTCCGAACGAGGAATCGGCGCTAATCCAGAGAAGATCGGCACTATTCTCCGAATGAAAGCATACATGCGAGTGCACGACGCCCCGAAACTTCTTGGATGCTTGGCGCATTAAGTCGATTCATCTCTCGCTCGGTGAAAAGCGTTGCCTCTTTACCGATTGATGAAGAAAGTCGACAAGTTAGTGGACTCGAAGCTGATGCAGCGTTTGCGAGCTAAAAGCTCGCTCTCCACCCAGCCGGTGCTTGCTGCTCCAATCAGCAAAGAGCCTCTGTTGCTTTACATCGCAGCCAATCGGACAAGTTGTCGATCTTGTGCTTCGGTCGGCGGGAAGAGGAAGGAAAGGCCTTCAAAGTTCAGCGCCGGTGTATTATCTGTCTGAAGTCTTGACTCCATCCAGCGAGAGAATCCTCATTATCGAAGCTTGTGTATGGTATATACATGACCACAAAGAAGGTTGCTCACTATTTCTCTCGATCATTCTATCACGATCGTCGTGACGCTCCTTTATCGAAGATCCGCTGTGAGAGACGCAACCGTCGAGTGGAAAAATGGGCGATTGAACTTCTTCCCTGGATATCAAATTCGAGGCAAAAGCCATTAAGTCCCGTGCTATAGCGGATTTCCTTGCCGAGTGGATTGAACAACAACAACCGGTGAAGTTCACTCGGAGCATTGGACCATGTTCTTCGACGGCTCCAAGATCTTTGACTGGTTACAGTCTTTGGGGTTGTTCTAGTTTCCCCGAGGAGATAAGCTTAGGTATGTGCTCGATTCACTTTGATTCCTCCAACAATGAGGCAGATCTGAGGCCCTCTTATATGGATTGCGCATGGCCATCTCACTCGGTGTCCGTCGCTCGATGGTCTATGGCGACTCAGATTTAGTGGTCAATCAAGTGATGAAAGAGTGGGGCGTGAGAAGCCCAGCTATGATTGGATCTGCAATGCAGATGAGGAAGCTGGAAAAAGAAGTTTGAGGTTAGAACTCCATCACATCCCCGACTAAAAATCAAGCAGCGGATGATCTGGCGAAGATATGATCCAAAAGAGAAGCCATTCAGTGGTGTGTTTTGGAACATATACACACTCCGTCGATTAAAGAAGATCCTTCACAGAGGAAGCTCCACAACCCAAGAGTGCCACGGACCCGGCGAGGTTGAGGTTCCGCGAGTGGTTGACTTGGTCATGGAAGTTTTAGTGGTCACCCGATTGGACAATTCCATACATCATATATTCTCGAGAAAGGAACTCCCGGAGGATGAGGAAGAGGCTCGGCGGATCGTCCGTCGATCCAAAGCTTTACCGTTATCAATGGGCGGTTAGAGAAAGCCCGGCGGAGTCGGACAAAAATGCATAACGCCGGAAGAAGGTCGAGTCATACTCAATGATATCCACTCGGGGACCTGTGGTCACCATCGTCCTCTCGGACCATTGTGGCCAAAGCATACCGAGCCGGATTTCTTGGCCAAGAGCAAATGAGATGGCGAAAGAAATAGTGGACAAGTGCGAAGGATGCAGTTCTACTCCAATATGTCACACAAGCTGCGTCAGCCTTGAAGACCATTCCACTCGTCGGCCTTTCGCGGTATGGGGTTGGACATGATCGGTCCCTTGCGAACAGGTCGGGCGGTTTCACGCATGTCTTGGTGGCGGTCGACAAGTTCACCAAGTGGATTGAAGCTAAACCAATCAAAAAACTTGATCTTGGTATCGCTGTTTCCTTTGTCGAGAGGTTGAAGTTGGATATGGGGTCCCGCGGTATTATCACGGACAATGGGACGAATTTTGACTCGGAAGAATTCAAGGATTTCTGCTGCGCCCAAGGCACACGAGTCGACTACGCTTCAGTAGCCCATCCACGGTCGAATGGACGAGGCGAGCGAGCCAGCGGATTAATCCTCAAAGTGCAAGCCCGATCGATGCGAGATCTCAAGCATGCGGCTGGAGCTTGGGTTGTGAACTCCTTGATGCTTTGGGGTTTCTGAACCACGCCTAATCGGTCGGTGGGAGAACTCCTTTCTTCTGGTCTATGGAAATGAAGCAGTCCTTCCAGTGATCTCCTTCACAATGCTCCCGAATCGAACTTTACAATGAAGCGAAGCTGAGCAAAGCGCGTCGGGATCTGGTCGACCTCCTAGAAGAGGAAAGGAAATGGCTCGATCCGCTCGACCATTTACCAGCCAAGACTTGCATCGCTCTGTCGCCGAGAATGTGAGAGGTCGAGCCTTCCGGAAGGAGATCTGGTCCTCCGAGTGGATCGCGAAGCAACATAAGCTTGCTCCCTCTGGGAAGGGCCCTTCATCGTCACAAAGGTTCTCCACAATGGGGCATATCGTCTCTACAACGTCGAACACAATATCGAAGAACCCGAGCTTGGCAGCGGATCTGCTCCGCCCGTTTACATAAAATTTTCTCACTCGGAAGAGTTGTAATAAAATATACGTAGTTCATGGGGCTTTGAAATAATAGTGTCATAATTCCTTCATAATTTTGTCACTTTTTATTCCCCGAGTGGGTGGCTTAATCGCGAATCCGTTTTAGCCTAAGTTTGTACAAATCCTACCGAGTGGTAAGCGGACTTCCACTCGGAGGCTTAAGCGCGAATCCGTTTTCGCCTAAGTTATTAAAAATCCTACCGAAAGTGGTAAGCGGACTTCCACTCGGAGGCTTAGCTGCAGCCCGATGCTCGCCTAAGTTATTAGAAATCCTACCAGTGAAGAGCAAACCTCTCACTCGGGGCTTAGCTGCAGCCAGTGCTCGCCTAAGGTAAAAGAAATCCTACCGAGTGAAGAGCAAACCTCTCACTCGGGGGCTTAGCTGTAGCCCAGTGCTCGCCTAAGGTAAAAGAAATCCTACCGAGTGAAGAGCAAACCTCTCACTCGGGGGCTTAGCTGCAGCCCAGTGCTCGCCTAAGGTAAAAGATATCCTACCGAGTGAAGAGCAAACCTCTCACTCGGGGGCTTAGCTGCAGCCCGGTGCTTCGCCCTAAGGAATAAGTCATTGCAGTGGGCATCTTCTTTGTTAACCTTGCAAAAGGACAATTCAAGCCAAAAGCAATCATATCCAAAACATCCAATCCAAATTTAGGTCGATACCTAAAAGAACCGAGAGTGCTCAGCGCTAAGCCCTGTTAAGGTTTTATCGGTTACAGCTCCACTCGGCATACCGAGGCAAATTTAAGGTCAAGGAAAGTTTTTACCCCTCACGTGGAGGGCTGGATGGAAACAACGAACTCGTCAAGATCAATCCGTCGCAATCCGCGTAGCAACAGCAATGAAAGTCTCCATGAAGGCCACGAAGTCGTGCTTTTTGGTGTTGGCCACTCGAATCATGACTTATCCTCTCGGGCATCCTTGCAATGGACTCGTGCGGACACGGTAGCGACATCTGCGCCACATCGAGCTAAAGACTTCTTCCACTCTTGCACTCGGTCGGGGACAGCGTTCGATCAGTCACTGCGACTTCGAGGTCATTTTGGAGTGTTTCCCTAGGCGGGCGTCGAGTCGATGGGGATGTAGCAACCTTCAGTCTTTGAGATAATCCACGACGGCAGCAACACGGGACTCCGGTCGGAAGATGTTCATGGCAGTTTCATCATTCACCGGAGAGTTAGCGAGGTCAAGGTTCGTCTCGGTGGCTGGTTTCTTCTTCGAAGTTCGATGAACTACGCAAAGACAAAATCCTGAATTAAGAAAAGCGATCGAATGGGAACATAACAGTTGGGAGAACTGGTCGAGTGAAGAAGATTACCTTCAAGCATAAGGAACAATTTTTAGCAAGACCACCCAAAAGCCTTCCATTTCGTTCTTCTTCCCAGCCATCTGGTTGATCTTCTCGGTCGAGTAGTCTTGTCGGCCTTGATCGTTCAACATCCTTGGTGGCAATGGCGAGCAGCCTTGATTGGTGTTGTCTGTTGAGCTTGGCGTGAGGCCAGCTTTTCATCAGCGAGCTTGATCTTCTCGGACAGCTCAAGCTCCTTCTTCCTCTGGGCCTCCTTCACCTTGCTGTAAATTCTGAGAAAGTCAGGTTTGAAGCAAATGAGGGAGAAAAGAGTAAGTCGAAATCTCACCAAACATACCTTTGGTCTCCTCCTTTGCCTTCGTCGATTCTCTGCACTAGCTTCAAGTCCAACTCGAGCTGAATATGCTTGCTCCGATTCGATATAGCAGCGCGCAAGATCGCAGGATTTCTCTGAAGAGTCAATTGCAAAAATACGAGAGATAATCTACTTCGAGTGAATAAAGAAAAATAATGCGTTTCTAAGATTACGATCGAATGCAAGCATTCGACCGTAATCTCGAGGACTACACGGTGGGTGCACTCAGCGTGCCCCCCCCAGGTCTTATTCAAACGAGTCGACGATCGACCAGCAAAAAAAAAAGAGAGAAGCGAGTCGACCCGATCGGCGAAACTTCTTCGGTGTTATCAAGCGCGTGATGCGACCACGGTCTCGGAGACTACACCGATGGGTGCACTCAGCGTGCCCCCCGATCTCGAAACCCATTCGTTCCATTCGGTGATGATCAATATCTACTTAGTAAGCCTAAGACCGATTGCCAGTGATCGACCTTATATGGGGACTACACCGGCGGGTGCACTCAGCGATGCCCCGCTAACACGGAGTTTTTACCAACACACCCGGTGGGTGATCTGCTATAATTCGAGAGAGAAAAGTTTTGATAGTATATCCCTATGAGCAGGCGGTGGTCGATGGACTGAACATTGCTCACGAAGAAGCGGAGCTGGCGTCGTAAGCTGCTTGGCTCGCATCGAGCGATCTTCACTGCTCCATCATGATCTCTCGCTTGACGGATAGCCTCCTTAGCAGATTAGCCTGGTCCTCCGGGGCGTGGTGCGTGGTGAAGATCGATGGCTGCCCGGCACTTTCGACGAAGTGGGTCGAGCACTCGTCAGCGGCACCACGAATGACACGGTGTGTCGGTGCCGACCTCCCCTTCCGTCGCAATGGTCTCGGCGCCACCACACCACGGGCTGCATGGCGGTAGATGCCTTCTGCTCCGCCTAGCCCTCAATGGTTCCTCATCCTCATCATCGTAAATCGGGAAGGGTGATAATGACATTGGTTGGAGATTAGGGGAAAAGTCAAAGTTAGAAATTATGCATCGATCGGCTAAGAACAAGATGTAAAGTTGCGATGCAGGATTTGAAGTCGCGCGTCCTCCATCTCATGGTCCTCGGCCTTGCTTGAGGTTTGAATCGCGGCCGCTGAAATGGTGGGGATGGCTACCTTCATTTTTAGCGAGCTTGGTCGTCTCTCGGAGCCACTTCGCTCGCTTGGCGCCTTCTCGATCGGCACCGGAGAAGCGGTCCGAGGCGTTTGGTCATTGTGAGGCGATCGCCACTCCTTGCAGCGTTCGATCGAAGGGTCGTGCACAAGTTTTGACCGCCTTTCCGGCGCAGCGGTGCCTCCTCCTCCTCTTCGTCCTCGTCGTCATCATCCTCGTCATCATCGTAAATGCGTCATCGTCATCTTCTGCAGCGTCCGAATCCCACTCTTCTGGCTCTCGCCCGCTTCTTCCCCTCCTCGATCGGAGTTTGGCGCCATTGGGCATCGAGTATAGCTTCGGTAAGGGCACTGAAACATCAAAAGCAGAACTTCGGTCGACCAAATTACGAAACACATTCGGCGAAGATACAATGGAAAACAGAGCAAATGTACCTTTTCCGGAGCATTTGTTGTGGTCAAGTGGGGAAATCCTCCGGGATCGCGAGGTTGTCCTTGTTTCGATGATCGCAGCCATCCATCTTTCCACTATGGCATCGTCATTGCCTCCGGGTGGGCCGCGAGTCTCGTCTTCGGTGCCGCTGTACAGCCACATGCAGTGGCTCCGGAACTGAAGAGGTTGGATTCGCCTCCGAAGAAAAACCTCCAGGAGATCCATGCCAGTCACACCATCCCGAACCAGCTGCACCACGCGGTCCATCAACATCTTCACCTCAGTTCTCTCCTCTGGAACTACCTTGAGGAGGAGGGTCATTCACTCGACTCATGGTGAATGCATGAAGACCGGTCATTGCCGGCGTCTTCTCATTCGCAATAGAACCAGGTCATTGCCAGCCTGACCGACTCGGGAAAAAGACATAGCTGGGAAGGTGCTTTTATTCCTCAAGCTGGACCCCTAAGCCACCGCACATCTGAACTACTTGGGTCTTCTCGTCACTAGGGCTTGCCTTCTTCCACAGTCTGGGGCGACATGTGAAGATGTACTTGAACAAACCCAGTCGCGATCGACAGCCCAGAAGTTTTCGCACATAGACACAAAGCGCAGCAAGATATGCGATGGAGTTTGGAGTAAAATGGTGGAGCTGGGCTCGAAGAAATTCAGAAAACCCGAAAGAAGACACTTTCGGCGGCGAAAACCTCGGTCGACATGGGTGGCGGAAGCTTGCGACTCACCCTCTTACGGCTGAGGCTGCCACTCTCGACCGAGGAAGCCTCGCGGCACCGTGGGGATCAACCCGTCGTTAGCCATGTCGAGGAGATCCTTCTCCACGATGGTCATTGGATCAATCTCCTGGACCCAGCCCTTCGCAAGTTGGATCTCGGCGAGAACCGCTGGCCGGTAGATCTCCCTTCGCCTTCTCGGCCGCGACGCCTTCTCCGCCACCGCCTTCTTCGCGCTCCAACACGCCGTCTTCTCTTTGCCCATGGTGGCGGCGGAATGCGCGAGGAGAGGAGGTAGCAGGAGCAGCGGCGATTGCGGAGGCGGAGGCGAAGAGAGCGGAGGAAGAAGAACAGTCTTGTCTGAAGCCCCCTTGAGTTGCATTTATAGCATCCTCCGAGTGGATGGTGGACCGAACAATCAATCATATCCCGAACAGTTGCGCTTGCGATCACGTGGCGGAAAAAGCGGCGCGAAATCGGCGTTCTGTTATGTCCCATCCGACGCCGCGGTTCGTTCCGCTTCGCAGCGCTTCCCCAAATTTCGTATCCGCGAGATCCGCGAGAGACAGATCGGTCATCAGCGCGAGATTTCCTGCGATCCGTCGCTTCGGGAATAGCAAAGTAAAGAAGGTCACTCGACCAAAGAACAAGAATGGATCAAGTCGGTGAAGAAAAGTTGCTTGTTATCAACGGGAAGATCTTGATCCAAGACAACACGTAGCGATGCATAAAGACAATCGGAAACAACGTCAACTCCTCCTTCCTCAAGCCTCAATCCATTCGGGGCTAATGATGGATTCATATACCTAGGGTAGGGTCATAGGCTGACACGAGCGTCCTACCAAGGACACTCTCGAAGAGATCATCTTCGATCGACCAAAGAGGAACCCACTCGGTGGTGGAGGACTTCGACCATGGAAGACTCATTCGACCATGGAGACTCACTCGACCACCGGAAGGTCGAAGGCACTCTGCAATGCAGCGGCTTGCTATTGAATAGACTTAATGATAGTTAAGACACTTTATGAGGCGTTACGATGCGCCCAGACTTAATGTACTTTAACCTCTCCAATACGTGGGCTGGCTGGGGTCTGGCGCACTCTATATAAGCCACCCTCCTCACTGTAGGTGGGGGTTCGCATTCTTGTAATACTCATATCCATAATCCACTCGACCGCCTCGGGGCTCCGAGGCGAGGGCTGTTACTTCCTCAGAAGGGCTGAACTTCGTACATCACTTGTCTTCACAACTACTCCACAGCTAGGACATCGCCTCCCATTACCTACCCCTACTTCTACTGTCAGACTTAGAACCACGACAACGTCGGGTTCAAAAGCTCTCGGCCGAATCACAAAACACTGCCTCTTAAGGACAACAGTGACGAGCTATCCGACCTAAACAAAATCTTGGATAGGATATGTCAAATCCACAGTAACCCCGGGAAGCCTGCAAACCATAGCCACAGAGATTGTTGGGTCTTCAAACAGTCCGGCCGACTTAACGCCGAACACAAGGGGCTCGACACACCAAGCGAAGAAGATGACGAACCCCACGAGCAGCACGCCGGAAAACAGAAGACTTTCCCACTAGAAGGCAAAACAGTGAACTCACTTCATGTGATAACAAGGAAAAATAGTACGGCACCTGCTAAAGCACGCGCCGCACGGTCCACCCCAGCGGAGTCCCGAAATTGGATGTCAAAACCAATTACTTTCGACCATCAGGATTACTCCAGAAGTATTCGAAACGCAGGAGGGACTGCTTTGATATTGGATCCCATAATCGACGGACTACAATTCACACAAGTCCTAATGGATGGCGGCATAGATATAAACCAGCTATACCAGGAAACCATCCGCAGAATGGGGATAGACCCTACCAAAATTCGCCATAGCAGCACTTCCTTCAAAGCAGTGACGCCAGGCCTTTATGCCAATAGTACAGGCTTTGTACTACTAGAGGTTGTGTTCGGTTCATCCGACAACTTCCATCGCAAAAAGCTAATCTTCCATATCGCCCCATTCAAAAGTAGCCATCAAGCACTACTGGGACGCGAAGCTTTCGCCTGCTTTAACGCAATACTGCATTACGCGTCTCATACACTTAAAATGCCCGGTCCACGCGGCGTAATATCATTAAAGGGTAACTCCGAGTGTTCCTCGACCACGGAAAAATGTGAGACTGCCTCGACAGCCACACACTAATCCGGCCTTGCTGGCCAAGGCCCCTAAAAACAGGTCATTCAGACCTCGGACACGGTTAGACGAGTCCGGTATAAACAAACAAGGGGCTTCCCAGCCGCATACCTCTTTACAAGGGGCTGCACCTATGAACAATGAGAGCCAATAAAGCTCAACTTTATTCATCTTCCAAATCATACCCTGTTTTAAATACATTTTTTGCACGATATTTTTTCCAAACTAAGTTCTTCTCTTTTACAGATGAACCACGTGCTACACCGCGAGGATCTGACCAACGGAACCACAGCGCATGAGCGTGCAGCGCAGAGACTGTTGCAAGGATTCTTTTTAGATTAAGACCCTGCGTAAACCTTTCTTACTGTCTCTTGTTGATACACATCCCCCGGTTTCCTACCATAACCGAGGAGGAGGCTGGCATTTTGGCATCGGCCGCGTCAGAGGTTCTCGCCCGTACCTGGACACTAGGGGCTTAGAGCATTGTTCTGCCCGTTATAATAAAGACCGAATACCTCAGGGAGTGTTCGTCGTCTCGAGTTAGGCCGTATATGCATCAGCTCCGAATCATGTCTCTGGTCAAATGTTGGGTTTGCCCGGCTCCTGTGTTTTGCTGCCTTACGTTTCGCTCCATCGGCTAACGCGGCACCAGGAGAACTCTGCGATTGTTCCTGGTTGGCGAGGCGACACCTCGATGAAAGCGAAAACTGATTGTCATGATATAGCGAGTGGTCGACCACTCGATCGACTCTTGGAATGTTTAGAATTCGCCCGCTTGGGCGAAGGACCGCTTCGATCGAGCACACACGTGCCCGAGTTGAGGCGCGGTGCCTCTAGGGGCTTTATAGTAGCCCCACCATCGAGCTCCTATGGCTAAGTGAAAGTGATAAAGCATTATAGTCCGGTTGCCTAGTTTGCTACGCTATCACCTCCTTCAAAGGACCAAGACGTTGGATTAAGTGTGAAAATGTGATTTTTTTTGCAAACACCCCAGCACCATGTGTGTGGGGTCTGAAGCCAAAGACTGCCTTCTTTCAGGGTATACATACATATACATTAACGGCCGCATAGGAGATATTTCAATACTTGAACGCACAAGTATAAAAAGCCGTTACATTATACATATGGTTTCACACATCATACACGTCATTTGAACATAACATTCTTCGAGCACTACGACTCTATTAAACGAGCGCCCTGGAGGACTTCCTCAAAATAGTGCTCGGCGGGTAATCGGCTTTTTTCCGAACCCCGGGATGCAACATCGGTGGCATCCATCTCCCATGATATGTCTTAACACGAATGTCGATTGTCAAAACCGCGGATCTCGGGTAGGGGTCCCAGGCTGTGCGTCTAGGCGGATGGTAACAGGAGGCGAGGGACACAATGTTTTACCCGAGTTGGGGCCTCTCGATGGAGGTAAAACCCTCGTCTGCTTGATTAATATTGATGATATGGGTAGTACAAGAGTAGATCTACCACGAGATCAAGGAGGCTAAAGCCTAGAAGCTAGCCTATGGTATGATTATTGAGATGTATGTTGTCCCTCACGGACTAAAGCCCTCCGGTTTATATAGACACCGGAGGAGGCTAGGAGTTACACAGTAGTCGGTTACAATGGTAGGAGATCTACATATCCGTATTGCCAAGGTTGCCTTCCACGCCAAGGAAAGTACCATCCGGACACGGCCGAGTCTTCAATCTTCTATCTTCGTAGTCTTGGAATCCGGCGGATATTGATAGTCGCTGTCTGTTGGACACCCCTAGTCCGAGGACTCCTCATTAGCCCGAACCGGTCTTCAATGACGATAAGTCCGGCGTGCATAATGTTCGGCATTGCAAGGCGGGTTCCTTCCTTGAATAATCCGGAGAAGATCCACGAACACCGGGATAGTGTCGAGCTACGCAAAATGAATTCCACATTCCATAGTAGAGAATAAGATGTACACTTAGCTCAATCTGGCGGCGTATTATGCGGCGTGACATCACACCGCTACCAAGCCTTTGTTTGAATGCGTTTTTACTATACCACCTCAAAGACGTTTAGCGGCGGTTTCTTTGGCACGTCTTGTCGAGTAGATCGTGTTCCCCTTATTCCGGATTCTCATCAATACGTGCGTGGGTAACCCAACCGTTCCGTTGCCGCCTCCTCTATCGAAGGGAATCAAGCGGTCACGGAGACGGCCCCTTGGTATTTCTTCCCTTTATAAGAGGACCAAGGCCTGTCCTTGTTCTTCAATCTCGCATCAAATCTCTTCTCCGCTCCCGGTTCCAACACCGAGCCTCAGTTGAGCACCTCGGATCCTTAATCATCGGCTCCGACCTCCGGGGCGGTGGATGCCTCCTCGTCACGGAGGAGGACATAATGAAGTGCGTGAGGCCAAGTGCACAGCCTACGAGGTTTCATACGAGGTTGCCTGCCCAAGGGGGCTGTACCACTCCGAGCCCGTGAATCGTCGTTTTCGTATCCCACCTCCCCGGGGTTTAGGCTTCCCAAGACGGATCCCTACGAGAGGCTCTGTTCTACTCTGGGCTGGACTTTCACGACTTGGCTCGAGTCTATCCTCCATATCTCGCATTCATTATCATCACGCAAAGCCATCCTCGCGTCATCCCCACTTCGGCCTATGGTGAAGACCTTCAAGTGGAGCCAGAAGATGGTCGAGGCGTCAGCGAGTCTTGTTGAGCGACCATAAGCAAGAAGGTCGATGCCCGTGGCGAGGTTCCTTCAAGAGGAACTTGGGTGTGGCAGCAGGGTGGTTCTATATCACGCTCCAAGGGGCAGCGAGCAAAGCCGCCGCCCTCATTCGCCGGGACCTCCATGCCAAGCCCGATGTCGTGGGTTGACCAAGGGCTCAACTGGGGCCGCTCAAGCGCGCCCCTCGCTGCAGGGCAGTTTGAGATCTCCAAGCGAGGGAGATCGGCTGGTCAAGGTGATGTAGGTTATGCTAATCGAGGGCATCTTACGCCTCGCAAGCGTCGTCCTCTCCGTCTATGGGAGTTCAGCACGGAGGACCTCGGATTCTCCAACACTTCATGGGTGCGACACGTGGAGATGTACAAGTTGTTCTTCGACCGCAGGTGGCGGTCCGGATTTAGCCGAGGATGCAGGTCTAAGCCGCAATCGCCGGATACTCTGTAAATAGCTCGAGTCCGGACATTCTGCTTATGTGCCTTCTAGAGTTCGCCTCGACCCTTTGTTCTTTACAGAATGGGTGGCGCGATCGAGGCCGAGATAAGGTGTCCGGCCCCCCTCCCAGAGACCGCACTGGAGCCCGTGCTGGTCAGAATGTTGGAGGTTGCTCCCACAGAAGGGGGCAACGGGGAAAATAGAGGAGCTAATATTTCGCCCAAAGGGGCGACAGAAGAGGAGGGAACCAAGAACCCCTCCCTTCAGGGGGAGAAGAGGACCGCCTCCGAAGATCCGGAGGCCAAAGCCCCTAAGCGCGGGAAGAGATCTTCCCTGGTCCGGCCGGAGAGAATCGGACGCACAATCATCACTAAAGGATCGGCCCTCAACGAGCCGTGAGTATAAAAGAGGGAATTAATTAGTAAGGAAATACCTTCATTTGTGCTTCAGAGGGTAACCGAAATATTTATATTGCAGTTGGGATCTCGCAGCCTTCTCAGATGAGTTCATCTTCGGGACCTTCTTAGGAGATGATGGAGATGATACGCCCATCCGCAGCCGCCAGATGAGGCAAAGTAACCCGGCGTGTCATCACGGAGGGTATCCCGAGTCCGAGGGGCCAGAGAGTTCGCACCTACTAGTGTCCGCCGGAGAACTAAAGCATCCGCTTGAAGAGATCATCTCCGCAATGACCAAAGAGGAACCCACTGACCGGGTCGGAGGGACTCGGACCATGGAAGACCTATTCACCATGGAGACTCACTCGACCACCAAGGTCAAGGCACCCGCAATGCAACGGCTTGCTATTGAATAGACTTAATGATAGTTAGACATTTTATGAGTGGGCGCACAAGAACGCCCTGACTTAATGTACTTTAACCTCTCCAATACGCGTAATGGGCTGGGGTCCCGGGCGCACTTATACCACCCTCCTCCACAGGTAGAGGGGTTCGATTCTTGTAATACTCATATCCATAATCCACTGACCGCCTCGTGGCTCCGAGATGTAGGGCTGTTACTCTCTCGAGAAGGGCCTGAACTCAGACATCACTTGTCTTCACAACTACTCCATGCCTAGGACATCGCCTCCCATTACCTCACCCCTACTTCTACCGCGACTTAGAACCATTTACACCGCTTCACCTTGGGGCCGTGTTTTAGCGATTTGTGGAGGAGTTGCACACTTCAGTACCTTCATCATGATGACTGCTGGAGTTTTGCTGAGGGGCGCGAGATCCGCTTTGGTGTTTTCACTTTTGTCGCCGACGACCCGCATGGCCTGTGGAGGCTCCACTTGACATCGAGGCGCCCCGCCCATGGGCGACACTTTCGCAAGCATGTGTTCGCGGCGCTTTGTTACGGCAACCGCCGACCTCAGATCGGTCGACTTTATCGGTCGCTCGCTTCAGCTCCCCACCAGAGCAAGCTGCTCGGCTCGAGCTCCAGCGGTGGTGAAGCACGCGGGTACCGCCAGACAGCCATCGCCCAAGTCGCGCCATCGAGCCCGATTTAATCCCCACGGCCTGCTCGACCGGGTCGATCGGCTTCAGAGAGATCGTGATCCGGAGTGTGATAGCAAAGGATCCAGCGGCGGAGATCTCATGGTCGACGGCCTCGCACCTCCCCCGCCCACGGTGGGGCCGGAGGAGGAGACCCTGCAAGAACACGAAGAGTACCAGCCCGAGACACTGATTTCTCGCAGAGAAGAGCTTCGTCACAGAACATTGATGCACTTCATACTCCCATCGCCGAGAAACCCTTTAGGCCAGGCTTAGAGGAAGCACGTCATTAATGTGGTCGAACGCCGCCTCGAGAATCTTCCAGCACTCGACGAGGCGCGCAACGAATCCTCGGCCGCCGACGCCGACTCTTCCCACCGACTCGTATACCGCACACCACCAGAATTTAGCAGTCAGAACTCGAGCAGCGAGTCTATCCAACCGCCCCAATAAGTCGGGAGAGGCTTAAAGAGATCGTAGATTTACTCCGGAGCGCAGGAGACTCGACCAGTCAGGTCGCAGCCGCAAAACAGATTCACAATGATCCGTCCGCTAACACCGCCCAATCGGCTCATACCCCTGACGCCCGCGTAGAAGGGCGCGACAACAAGTAGAGCAGCACGGAGACCGATTCGACCGAGATGAAGGCCGAGTGCCCCTTTCCCTCCGAGGGAAGGGTCAGAGCCCTCGGCGCCGATGATGATTTACGCCAAGATAGTAAGAGTTCCAACACCCCTGGAACTGTGCTTGACGCGCGATCCATTATCGGCAAGGCTTGGTCGACCGAACAGAAACTATAGAGGCGGACTTGAGAGGGATGCACCCACCAAAGAGTCGAAAGTGCATGTCTCGTCCAGAGGTTTTAGCAGTATTATCGAGCCGTTAGCATCCCCCAATTTCAGATTGGCAATGTGAGTCGTTAGTTCATCGGGGAATCCAAGCCCCAAACTTGGCTTGAAGATTACCGAGTGGCTGTTCATTGGTGGTGGGAATGATGACGTGGCTATGAAGCATTTGCCCTCATGTTGGAAGGTTCGCAGAGCATGGCTGAATCAGTTACCCTCACAAAGAAGATATATACTTGGGAAGATTTGTCCCAGTGTTCGCTGTGACTTTGAAGGACTTGCAAGCTTAACGCTGGTTTGACAGAGCTGCAAGTTTTGTGTGCGTAAGACCAATGAAACTCCTCCGAGAGTACATCTGTGGATTACCTTGCACCATACCGTGGAAAATGTGTCTCACCATCAAAGCGGTTGTGCCTTCAAGGATGGCGCCAAAAAATGAGAATTGAGTCTGAAGTTGGTCGAACCGGGACATGACCTCGAAGTCTAATGATGGAGATTATAATACGCCTAATGGCGAGGAAGAAGACCGACCGCTGCAAATAAGCCAAGTCACGGAGAAGGGCAATTCCTGGAAGGTGAGCGTTAAAGCCGAGCCACAGCCTCGGAGAGGCCCCTGGCCGACTCAGGGGAAGTCTAAGGGGAAGCCCAAAGGATCCTCGAATCCAAGAAAGAAAGATAAAGAAGGAAATGACGGATGGATATGCCATGCCATATTCACACGAAGAAGGATGAAGAGGGCAACATTATTTACCCGGCACACCACTCGCCAGTGTCACTTCGATCCAAAGCAGTTTGTGGAAAACAGCCTAAGGACAAGGAGAAGGAGCCAGACAAGGCCGGAGACAAAGAGACAGTGAGGAGGAATAACCAAGACGTCAACTCCACTGGCGATCTTCGGATGTGGAAAGCAAAATCGGGAAGTCATCAACCGAGGTGAATATGGTCACCTAGTAGCCAAGATATGTGAAGTGGTCCCAGACACCCATCATACATTCGACCAATTCGATCACCCGACTCATTGCCACCCCGGGCGGCAAAAGTAGTGGTCGATCCGCTTGTCGAAGGCACTCGAATCGACAGTGCGCTGATGGATGGATGGTAGAGGGCTGAATTTGTTATATGATACATTGAAAGGATGGGCATCTGATGTCCCGCTTGAGCGCCAATAAGGAGTTTCCAGTCATACCAGGAAGAAGGCCAACTCACTCGCCAAATAGCCCTGACGTGGTTTTTGTGATTCCAAGCACTTTCGCAAAGAAAAGTCGACCTTTGAGGTTGTGGATTTTCAGAGTGCATACCACGCCATTTTGGGAGGCCTCGCCCACGCACATTCATGGCTCCACCATGCTACGCGGTACCTCAAACTGAAAATGCCAGACCAAAGGAGTGATCACCACCGCGATCGAAGAAGGCGTAAGAGTGCTTTAAGGGCTCAAGATTGCCGACTCAAGTGACAGCGGTCGAATTCGACGAATACATGCAAACCGTAGATCCGAGTGACTTGTTACGATCCAAGAAGCCAACAACAGAAGTTCGATTCCAACCGTCTGGTGAGACGCTTTTACCATATTCATCCGACCGATCCCAATGCATCCCCACCCACATGTCCACAACACTCGACTCAAATAGGAAGAGCGCCATCCAGTTCCTCCGTGAGAATCGACATTTTCGCATGGAAGCCACCGACATGCCGTGTTCCGTGAATCGGCCGAGCATCTGAGTCGACAAGTCAGTGAAGCCAGTCAAAGAGCATCCGGGCGTCCGCCGCCCGTAAGAGAAAGGCTATTGGTGAAGAAGTGGCTCACTGCTGACGGCAGGATTTATTCGAGAGATATACCACCCGAGTGGCTCGCTAATGTCGCCATGGTTCCCAAGAAGGACAACTCACTCCGCATGTGCATTGATTTTGGCACATCAATCGGGCCTGCCCGGCGATCATTTTTCTCCCCGCATAGATCAAATTGTTGACTCGACCGCTGTGTGAGAGATTGTCTTTTCTAGATGCATATTCCGGTATCATCGATCCGCCTCAGAGTGGACCCGATGAAATAAAAACAGCCATCACTCCATTCGTGCTTCGGCATCACCATGCCATTCGGCTCAAGAATGCCGAGCCACATTTATGCGAATGATTCAAGTGTCTTCACCAAATCAGTCGAATGTGGAAGCGATATGGATGATATCGCTGCTATGTCGCGTAAAAGGTTCCGACCTGCTTGTTGACTCGCCAAACATTTGCCAACCTCGAAGGTACGTATATCAAGCTCAATCCGCCAAAGTGCACATTCGAGTTCCCGTGGCGTTACTCGGTTTTCGCTCAACGAGGAATCGACGCTAATCCAGAGAAGATCGCACTATTCTCCTAATGAAACGCCTGCGGCGAAAGTGCACGCCCGGAACTTACCGGATGCTTGGCCGCATTAAGTCGATTCATCTCTCGCCGTGAAAAGGCCGCTTTACCGATCGATGAAGAAAGCGACAAGTTCGAGTGGACTCGTTGATGCAGCGCTTACGAGCTAAAAGCTCGCTTCTCCACCCAGCCGGGTGCTTGCTGCCCAATCAGCAAAGAGCCTCTGCTGTTTTACATCGCAGCCATCGGACAAGTTGTCAAGACTGCGGCTTACGTCGATGGAAGAGGAAGGAAAGGCTTCAAAGTTCAAATACCGTGTATTATCCGTCAAGTCTTGACTCCATCCAAGCAGAGAACCTCATTATCGGGCTTGTGTATGGTATATACATGACCACAAAGAAGGTTGCTCACTATTTCTCCGATCATTCTATCACACAGCCACACGACGCCCTTTATCGAGATCCCGCATAAATGAGACGAACCGGTGAGTGGAAAATGGGCGATTGAACTTCTTCCCGATATCAAATTCGAGGCAAAGAAAGCCATTAAGTCCTGTGCTATAGCGGATTTCCTTGCCGAAAGTGGATTGAACAAAAGAACCGATCAAGTTCACTTGAGCATTGGACCATGTTCTTCACGGCTCCAAGATGCCAATGGTTCTGTGTCAGTTGTTCTAGTTTCCCAGGAGATAAGCTTAGGTATGTGCCCATTCACTTTGATTCCTCCAACAATGAGGCAGAGTACGAGGCCCTTTATATGGATTGCGATGGCCATCTCACTGTGTCCGTCACTCGATGGTCTATGGCGACTAGATTTAGTGGTCAATCAAGTGATGAAAGAGTGGACGGAGAAGCCCAAATATGAATGGATATCGCAATGCAAGGAGGAAGCTGAAAAGAAGTTTGAGGGGTTAGAACTCCATCACATCCCCGACTAAAAAATCAAGCAAAGCAGATGATCCGCCAAGATATGATCCAAAAGAGAAGCCATCTGAAAGTGGTGTGTTTTTGGACATATACACCTCACTAGTAAAGAAGATCCTTCATGAGGAAGCTCCATAACCCAAGAGTGCCACGGACCCGATCGAGGTTGAGGTTCCGCAGTGGTCGACTTTCATGGAAGTTTTAGTGGTCACCCTGATTGACAATTCCATACATCGATATATTCTGAGAAAGGAACTCCCAGAGGATGAGGAAGAGGTCGCAGATCACCATCCAAAGCTTTTACCGCTATCAATGGGCAGTCAGAGAGAAATTCACGGGAGTCGACAAAATGCATAACGCCGTAAGAAGGTCGAATACTCAATGATATCCACTGGGACCTGTGGTCACCATGCGCCCTTCGACCATTGTAGCCAAAGCATACCGAGCCGATTTTACTCGCCAAGAGCAAATGAGATGGCGAAAGAAATAGTGGACAAGTGCGAAGGATGCCGCCTACTCCAATATGTCACACAAGCTCACACAGCCTTTGAAGACCATTCCACTCGTCCTGCCTTCGCAGATGGGGGTTGGACATGATCGTCCTTGCGAACAGGTCGGAGCGGTTTCACGATGTATCGTGGCAGCTTCAAGTTCACCAAGTGGATTGAAGCTAAACCAATCAAAAAACTTGATGTCTGGTATCGCTTTCCTTCACGAGGGTTGAAGTTCGATATGGGGTCCCGCACGATTATCACGGACAATGGGTCGAATTTTGACTCGAAGAATTCAAGGATCTGAACGCCTAAGGCACACGAGTCGACTACGCTCAGAAGCCCATCCACGAATGGATGGCGTAACGAGCCAACGGATTAATCTCAAGGGTCTGAAGCCCCATTGATGCGAGATCTCAAGCATGCGGTTGAGCTTGGGTTGACTAACTCTTCGTGGGGTTTACGGACCACGCCTAATCGGGTCGATCGGGAGAACTCTTTCTTCCTGGTCTATGGGGCGTATAGCCTTCCGAAAGTGATCTCCTTCACAATGCTCCCTTAATTGAACTTTACAATGAAGGCAGTTGAGCAAGCGCCAGATGCAATGACCTCCTAGAAGAGGAAAGGGAAATGGCTCGATCCGCCGACCATTTACCAGCAAGACTTGCATCGCTTCAGACGCCAGAATGTGAGAGGGCCTTCCAGAAGGAGATCCGTCCTCGAGTGGATCAGCATAACATAAGCTTGCTCCTCTCGAAGGCCTTCATCGCCACAAAGGTTCTCCACAATGGGGCATATCGCTCTACAACGTCAACACAATATCAAGAACCCCGAGCTTGAACGCGGATCTGCTCCGCCGCTTTACACTTAAAATTTTTTTCACCGAAGAGTTGTAATAAAATACTGTAGTCTGCGGGCTTTAAATAATAGTGTCATAATTCCTTCATAATTTTGTCACTTTTTATTCCCCAGCAAGTGGCTTAGTCAATCCGCTACTTAAGTTTCCAGAAAATCTCACCGAGTGGTGCCGACTTCCACTGGAGGCTTAGCTAATCCGCTTTCGCCAGTTATTATAAAATCCTACCGAGTGGTGTTTACTTCCACTGGGAGGCTTAGCCAGCCTGCTCGCCTAAGTTATTAGAATCCTACCGAGTGAAGAGCAAACTCACCGGGGGCTTAGAAGCTGCAGCCTGCTCGCCTAAGGTAAAGAACTTCTACCGAAAGTGAAGAGCAACCTCTCACTGGGGCTTGAATAGAGCCTGCTCGCCTTAAGGTAAAAGAAATCCTACCGAGTGAAGAGCAACCTCTCACTGGGGCTTAGCTGCAGCCCTGCTCGCTTAAGGTAAAGATATCCCACCGAGTGAAGAGCAAACCTCTCACTCGGGGCTTAGCCGCAGCCCAAGGTTTCGCCTAAGGAATAAGTCGACCGCAGGGCATCTTGTCATAATCCTAAAAGGACAATTCAAGCCAAAAGCAATCATATCCAAAACATCCAATCCAAATTTAGGTCGATACCTAAAAGAACTGAGAGTGCTCAGCGCTAAGCCCTGTTAAGGTTTTATCGGTACATACTCCACTGCATACCGAGGCAAATTTAAGGTCAAGAAAGTTTTTACCCTCCCGTGGAGGGCTGATGGAGCAACGAACTCGCCAAGATCAATCCTGGCTCTCGCAATCCGCCAGCAGCAGCAATGAAAGTCTCCATGAAGGCCTCAAGTCGTGTTTTTTGGTGTTGGCCACTCGGAGAGCCGCCACTTATCCTCTCGCATCCTGCAATGGACTCAGGCTGACACATGTGGCGACATCTCGCCCCACATCGACAAGACTTCTTCCACTTTGCACCGTCAGACAGCGTTTCACCGAGTCACCAACGACTCGAGGTCATTTTGGAGTGTTCCAGCCAGAGCGCCGAGTCGAGCGCGGGATGTAGCAACCTTCAGCTTATGAGATAATCCACGACGCAAAGAACACGGACTCCAAATGGAAGATGTTCATGGCGTTTCATCATTCACCGAGAATTGACAGGTCAAGGTTCGCTCCACCGCTGGTTTCTTCTTCGGGTTGCGACAGTAACTCTCGCAAAGACAAAATCCCAATTAAGAAAAATAATTAATGGGAACATAATGTTGGGAGAATTGGTCGAGTGAAGAAGATTACCTTCAAGCATAAGGAACAATTTTTAGCAAGACCACCCAAGAAGCCTTCCTTCCACCGCTCTTCTTCCCAGCCATCTGGTTGATCTTCCTCACAGAGTAGTCTTGTCAGCCTTCATTGCTCAACATCCTTGGTGGCAATGGCCGAGCAGCCTTCAGATTGGTGTTGTCCTGCTCGAGCTAATGATCGAGGCCAGCATCGAGCTTGATCTTCCTGCATAGCTCAAGCTCCTTCTTCCGCCTCCTTCACCTTGCCTGTAAATTACAGAAAGTCAGGTTTGAAGCAAATGAGGGGAGAAAGAGTCATTAAATCACCAAACATACCTTGGTCTCTCTTTGCTTCGCCGATTCTCCTGCACTAGCTTCAAGTCCAACTCGAAATGAATATGCTTCGCCCAGTTCAAGATAGCGCCAAGAAGATCGCAGGATTTCTACGTAAGAGTCAATTGCAAAAATACCCAGAGATAATCTACTAGTGAATAAAGAAAAATAATGCGTTTAAGATTACAAATAATGCAAGCATTCGACTGCATCTTGGGATACACCTGGGTGCACTTCAGCAGGCCCCCACCGGTCTTATTTCACGTACCACGACCAGCAAAAAAAAAGAGAGATCTTAATGACCACCGACCGAACTTCTTCAGATCATCTATCAATCTGCCAAGCAAATAATTACAGCCTCGGAGAGACTACACCCTGGTGGTGCACAGCATGGCCTGTTCCGATCTCGTAAACCCATTCGCTCCATTCGAAAGTGATGATCAATATCTATTTAGTAAGTTTAAGATCCATCGCCAAAGAATGACCTTAGCCTTGGGGATTACACTCTGCCGGGTGCACTAGCGTGCTCCCGCTAACACGGAGTTTTTACCAACACACCCAGTGTAAGTGACTGCTATGAATTCCAGAGAGAAAAGTTTTGATAGTATATCCAAACAGTATCAAAGTGTGGTCGATCGACCTGAACATTGCTCAAGGGCGGAGCTGGCAACAGAAGTTCGCTGGCTCGTCAAGATTCCGAAACGATCTTCACCGCTTCCATCATGATCTCTCGCTGACGGATAGCCTCTAGCAAAGATTAGCCTGGTCCTCCCGGACGCGTGCGTAGAAGATCGATGGTTGCCCAGCACTCGACGGCAAGGGTCGAGCACTCGCCAACGGCACTCACGAATGACACGGTGTGTCGAAGTGTCGACTCTCCCTTCCGTCCGCATGGTCTCGGCGCGCCACCACACCCCGGCTGTATGGGCCAGATGCCTTCCTGCCCGCCTAGCTCCCCTCAATGGTTCTCATCCTCATCATCGCTGCCGGAAGGGTGATAATGACATTGGTTGAGATTCTGTGAAAAGTCGTTAGAAATTATGTATCACCGGCTAAGAACAAGATGTAAAGTTGCAAAGACTGGATTTGAAGTCGCCGCCCCTCCATCTCATGGTCCTCAGCTTGCTTTGAGGTTTCGTAAGTCGCAGCTGAAATGGTGGGATGTATACCTTCATTTTTGGCAGAGGCTTGGTCGCCCTCGACGGAGCCACTTCGATCGCCTCGGGCGCTTTCTCACCGAGACCGGAGAAGCGGTCCGAGGGCGCTTGCTCGACCTGAGGCGGCCGGCCACCCTTTGCTGCTCAAATAAGGGTCAGGTACAAGCTTTCACCGCTTTCCGAAGCTGCGCAAGGCCTCCTCCTCCTTCGTCGCCCTCCGCCATCATCCTCGCTATCATCGCTGCTGCCATCGCCATCTTCGCAAGCGTCTGAATCCCACTTTCCTGGCTTCGCCGCTGGCTTCCCCTCTCGTCGGAGTTTGAGCGCCATTGGGCATCGAAAATAGCTCGGTAAGGGCCTCTGAAACATCAAACATGAACTCAGCCGACCAAATTACGTAAACACATTCGACGTAAGATACAATGGAAAACAGAGCAATGTACCTTTCCGAACGCCGCTGCCTGGTCAAGCGGGGAAATCCTTCCAGATCCGCGAGGGTTGTTCTCTTGTTTCCAGTGATCGCAGCCATCCATCTTTCCACTATGGCATCGCCGACCGCCTTCCGTGGACGCGAAGTCTCTGCCTTTCGGGTGTCACCGAGACAGCCACATGCAAAGGTCTTGACTCAAGAGGTTGGATTCGGCCTCAAGAAAAAAACTCCAGAGATCCATGCCTGTCACACCATCCCGAACCAGCTGCACCACGCGGTCCATCAACATCTTCACACTCGCCTCTTCCGAACCACCTTCAGGAGGAGGGTCTGCTTCACTCGACTCATGGTGAATGCATGAATTCAGCCCACTGTCCATGCCTTCTCATTCCCGCAATAGAACCAGGTCGATCTGCCAGCCCTCGACCGACTCGAAAAAGACATAGCTGGGAAGGTGCTTTTATTCTCAACTGACCCTAAGCCACCGCACATCCGAACTACTTGGGTCTTCTGCCATCACTAGGTTTTGCTTTCACAAGCCTCGGGAGCCGACATGTGAAGATGTACTTGAACAAACCCCAGGGCGGTCGACAGCCCAGAAGTTTTCGACATAGACACAAACGAGTGACATGCGTATGGAGTTTGAGTAAATGGTGGAGCAGTCAAGAAATTCAGAAACCTCAAAGAAGACATCAAGGCAGTTAAAAACTCGGTCGATATGGGTGGCAGAAGCACGACTCACTCCTCTTCGCCGAGGGCTACTCGACCAGAAGCCTCGGGCACCGTGGGGATCAATCTGCCGTCATTATGTCGAGGAGATCCTTCTCCTCGATGGTCGATCGATCCAATCTCCTCGACCCAGCTCGCAAGTTGGATTCGACGAACCCGCCAAGGCCGTAGATCTCCTTCGCTTTCGTCAGCTGACGCCTTCTCCGCCACCGACGCTTCTTCTAAGGCCCAACACCGCCGCTTCTTTCGCTTACGTGGAAAGCGAATGCGCGCAGGAGAGGAGGTAGCAGGAGAAAAGGCTAAGGAGGGCGGAGGCGAAGAGAGCGGAGGAAGAAGAACAGGTATGCGTAGCCCCGAAAGGCATTTATAGCATCCTCCGAAAGGGATGATGTGGACCTTTAACAATCCAATCATATCCCGTTAAGGCCGCAAGACGACACGGATGAAAAGCGCCGGAAATCGAGGTTGCTCCTGTTATGTCCCATCCTAACGCAAGAGTTCTCTCTGGTCACAAGGCTTCAAATTTCAGATTCCGCGAGATCCGCGAGAGACACCGGTCTCAAGTTGAGATTTCCCAAGATCCGTCAGCCGAATAGTAAAGTAGAAGTCACTCGACCAAAGAACAAGAATGGACTGTCGATCAAGAAAGAAAAGTTGCTTGTTATCACTGGTGGATCTTTGATCCAAGACAACACGTAGCCGGGTAATGCAAAAAGACAATCGGAAACAACGCTAACTCCTCCTTCACTCAAGCCTCAATCCATTCGGGGCTAATGATGGATCATATACCTAGGGTAGGGTCATAGGCCTGACCTCGAACGCCCTACCCAAGGACACTCTCAGAAGAGATCATCTTCCAATGACCAAAGAGGAACCCACTGACCGGGCTTTCGGAGGGACTCGACCATGGAAGACCTATTCACCATGGAGACTCACTCGACCACCGTAAGGTCGTATAATTCTGCAATGCAACGGCTTGCTATTGAATAGACTAATGATAGTTAAGACATTTATGAGGCGTTACCAAGTAACGCCCCTGCACTTTAATGTACTTTAACCTCTCCAATACGTATTGGCCGTCCTCGCGACTTATATAAGCTTTCACCCCTCCTCCACAGTAGAGGGGTTCGCATTCTTGTAATACTCATATCCATAATCCACTGACCGCCTGTGGTCTGAGACGTAGGGTCACATTCCTCCGAGAAGGTTCCAACTCGTACATCACTTGTTCAACTACTCCAGCCCAGGGACATCTTCCCATTACCTAACAATTTCTACTTCTACTGTTGATTTTAGAACCACGCATAACGCCGGTTCAAAAGCTCGTCAATCACAAAACACCGCTCTTAAGGACATCAGTGACGAGCTATCCGACCTAAACAAAATCTTGGATAGGATATGTCAAATCCACAAGAATCCCGGGAAGCCCGCAAAACCATAGCCACAGATTGTTGGTCTTCAAACAGTCCGCCGACTTAACGCTGAACACAGGGGCTCGGCACACCAAGCTTAAGAAGATGACGAACCCCATTGAGCAGCACGCCGGAAAACAGTAAGACTTTCCCACTAGAAGGCAAAACAAAGAACTCACTTCATGTGATAACAAGGAAATAGTACGGCACCGCTAAAGCACGCCGCCGACGGGTTCACCCCAAATGAGTCCCATTGGATGTCAAAACCAATTACTGGACCATCAGATTACTCCGTATATTCAAACGCAGGAGGACTGTTGATATTGATCCCAATCGACGGACTACCACACCACATAAGTCCTAATGGATGGCGGCATAGATATAAACCAGCTATACCAGAAACCATCCGCAGAATGGGGATAGACCCTACCAAAATTCGCCATAGCAAGACTTCCTTCAAAGCAAAGGACGCTGTGCCTTTATGCCATTAGTAACAGTGCTTTGTACTACTAGAGGTTGTGTTCGTTCATCCGACAACTTCCATCGCAAAGCTAATCTTCCATATCGCCCCATTCAAAAGTAGCTATCAAGCACCATCGACGCTGCTTTCGGCCGCTTTAACGCACACGCATTACGCTGCCTCATACACTTAAAATGCCCGTCCACGCGCGTAATATCATTAAAGGGTAACTCCGAGTGTTCTCGACCACGAAAATGTGAGACCGCCTCGACACCACACACACTATCCGCCTTGGGCCAAGGCCCCTAAAAACAGGTCAATATTCGCACTTTGACACGGTTAGACGAGTCCGTATAAACAAACAAGGGCTTCCCACCAAGATACCTCTTTACAAGGGGCTGCACCATGAACAATGAGAGCCAATAAAGCTCAACTTTATTCATCTTCCAAATCATACCCGCTTTAAATACATTTTTGCACTATATTTTTTCCAAACCGTTCTTCTTTACGATGAACCACTGCTACACCCGCCTGTGATATGCAAGACAATGAGACACAGCGCAGACGGCAGCAGACCGCTGTAGGATTCTTTTAGATTAAGACCTCAGAACCTTTCTTTCATCGCCTTGTTGATACACATCCCCGGTTTCCTACCATAACCGAGGAGGAGGCTGGCATTTTGGCATCGGCCGCACAGAGGTTCTCGCCTGCATTGGACACTAGGGGCTTAGAGCATTGTTCCGCCTGCTATAATAAAGACCGAATACTCGGAGTGTTCGCTGCCCTCGGTTAGGCCGTGATATGCATCAGCTCCGAACTGGCGTCTCGGGTCAAATGTTGGGTTTGCCCGCTCCTTGTTTTGCTGCCTTTACGCTTTACCTCCATCGGTTAACGCGCACCAGGAGAATTACCGCGATTGTTCCTCGGTTCGCCGCGAGCACCTCGAGAGAAAGCCAAAACTGATTGTCATGATATAGCGAGAGACCGTCAACCACTCGATCGACCATTGAATGTTTAGAATTTTCGCTTGGACGAAGGACCGCTTCGTCGTGCACACACGCGTTCCCGAAGTTCGAGAGCTGTGTGCTCTGGGGCTTTATAGTAGCCCCACCATCGAGCTCCTATGGCTAAGGAAAGTGATAAAGCATTATAGTCCCGTTGCCTAGTTTGCTACGCTTATCACCTCCTTCAAAGGACCAAGACGCGGATTAGTGTGAAATGTGATTTTTTGCAAACACCCCATACCATGTGGGTCTGGTTAAAGACCGCTTCTTCTTTCAGGTATATACATACATTAACGCACAGATAGGGGATATTTCAATACTTGAACGCACAAGTATAAAAAAGCCGCTATTATATATGGTTTCACACATCATACACGCTATTTGAACATAACATTCTTCAGCACTACGACTTATTAAACGGCTCCTGGAGGACTTCTCAAAATAGTGCTCAAGCGGGTAATCGGCTTTTTCTCCAACCCCGGATGCAACATCGGTATATCCCTACCAGATGTCTTAACACGGTGTCGTCAAACCGCGGATCTCGGTAGGGGGTCCTTAATCAGCGCTCAGGCGGATGGTAACAGGAGACTAGGGACACAATGTTTTTACCTGTTCGGCCTCTCGATGGAGGTAAACTCACGCCCCGCTTGATTAATATTGATGATATGGGTAGTACAAGAGTAGATCTACCACGAGATCAAGGCTAAAGCCCAGAAGCTAGCCTATGGTATGATTATTGAGATGTATGTTGTCCCACGGACTAAGCCCTCCCGTATATAGAGACACCGGAGGAGGCTAGGGTTACACAGTAGTCGGTTACAATGGTAGGAGATCTACATATCCGTATTGCCAAGGTTGCCTTCCACGCCAAGGAAAGTACCATCCTATAACGAGCCGGAGTCTTCAATCTTTCATCTTCGTAGTCTGGAATCCGCGGATATTGATAGTCCCGCCGTTCGACACTCCCTAGTCCAGACTCCTCAAGAGTCTCGAACCAGTCTTCAATGACGATAAGTCCGCATAATGTTCGCGCATTGCAAGGCGGGTTCCTTCCTTGAATAATCCAGAAGATCCTAACATGATAGTGTCCCATCAAGAAAATGAATTCCACATTCCAATCAGAGAGAATAAGATGTACACTTAGCTCAATCACGACGATATGCGCGGCGTGACATCACACCGCTACCAAGCCTTTGTTTGAATTTTTTACTATACCACCTCAAAGACGCTTAGAAGCGGTTTCTTTGGCACGCCTTGTCGGGCAGATCGTTCTTTATCCGGATTCTCATCAATACGCGGCGGTAACCCAACCGCTCTCGCCGCCACGCCTCTATCGAAGGAATCTGAACGGTCACGAGACGGCCCTTGGTATTTCTTCCCTTTATAAGAGGACCAAGGTCTGTTCTTCAATCTCAAGATCAAACTTTCTCCGCCTCCTGCCCAACACCCTGAGCCTCGGATTCGAGCACCCGGATCCTTAATCATGTCCGGCCCACCTGTGGTCGGTGGATGCCCTCCACACGGAGGAGGACATATTGGTTGCGGAGGCCAAGCACCTGCCTACAGGTTTCAAGTTGCTGCCCGGCCAAGGCAGGTCAGGCGCCCGGTGAATACGCTGCCAGATCCCACCTCCGGGTTTAGGCTTCCCGACGGATCCTCACGAGAGGGCCTCGTTTACTACGGGCTGGACTTCACGACTTGGCTCGAGTCCATCCTCCATATCTCCGCATTCATTATCGCTCGCAGCCATCCTCCGCCACATCCCCACTTCGCCTATGTCAAGACCTTCAAGGTGGAGCCAAGATGGTCGGGGGGCTAAGCGGAGCAAGGGCACTCATAAGCAAGAAGGTCGATGCCCCTGCGGCTTGAGGGTTCCTTCCAAGAGGAACTTGGATGGTGGCAGGGAGTGGGTTCTATATCATCCGCTCCAAGGGGCAGCAGGCAAGCCGCCTCTCATTCCGCCTCGACTCCATGCCAACCGATGTCGTGGGTCAACCAAGGGCTCAACCGGGGCCGCCCAAGACGCTGCTCTCATCGCAGGTCTGGATTTGAGATCTCTGCTTAGGGAGATCGACCTGGTCAAGGTGATGTAGGTTATGCTAATCAGCATCTTCTCCTCGCAAACGTCCCTTCCGCTTATGGAGTTCAACCGAGGGACTTTGATTCTCCAACACTCTGGGGTGCGACACCGTGGAGATGTGTTGTTCTTCGACCGCAGGTGGCGGTCCGATTTAGCCGAGGATGCGTGCCTGCCGCAATCGCCCCGGATACTCAGTAAATAGCCTGAGTCCCGACATTGCTTATGTGCCTTCTAGAGTTCGCCTCGACCTTTGTTCTTACAGGAATGGGTGGCGCGATCGAGGCCGATAAGGTGTCCGCCCTTCCTGCAGACCGTGACCGAGCCCGTGCTGGTCGAATGTTGGAGGTTGCCCTAGCAGAAGGGGGCAACGGGAAAATAGAGGAGTTAATATTTCGCCTAGGGGCGGCATGAAGAGGAGGGAACCAAGAACCCCTCCTTCAGGGGAGAAGAGGACCGGCCCAAGATCCGGAGGCCAAAGCCCCTAAGCTGGAAGAGATCTTCCCTGGTCCGCCGCCGAGAGAATCCCGACGCACAATCATCACTAAAGGATCAGCCTCAACGAGCCGTGAGTATAAAAGAGGGAATTAATTAGTAAGGAAATACCTTCATTTGTGCTTCAGAGGTAACCAAATATTTATATTGCAGTTCGATCTCGCAGCCTTCTCAGATGAGTTCATTCGGGACTTTTCCGAGATGATGGAGAGCGACACGCTTCCATCGCTAGCCGCCAGATGAGGCAAAGTAACTCAAGTGTCATCACGGAGGGTATCCCCGAGTCCGAGGGGCCAGAGTTCGCACCCAGCTCCGTGCCCGGGTGAGGATAGGCGGCGGCGTTGAAGGGATCCTGGGCGGCGGACTCGGCGAGCTGTGCGGCGTCTTGAGAACCTTGGCAGGGCTCGGCTAGCTTCGAAGGATCGGCGGCGGAGCTCTGAACCGAGTGGCGGCGTGGGGTCGATGGAGCGCTCTGCGGTGGTCTTGGCGGTGGCGTCGGCCATGGCGTGGGCGAGGCGGCCAGGAAGGCAGGCGTCTGGGGTCGGGAGAAGGCGAGGAAGCGATCCCGGCGTGGCAAGCGAGGCGGCGAAGGCAGCGGCAGGTGCGTGTCACCCATCGGGTGCTTTCCCGTCGAGCACCCTGCACTACTCCGACAAGCATTCATTTGGTTGTGCTGAGCTGGGCGGTTAGGTGGGCTGGCTAGTGGGCGGGTGGCCGAGTAAGTTCTTTTTCTTTTCTTTTTCTATTTTTACGTAACTATGTTGAATTATTTAAAATACCTAGAAGGTTTCAAAATTCACCAAACTACTCTGGTCCAATGTTGGAATATTTCCCAACATAAAACATTTTAGTTTGGGAATATTTGGACATTTGAAATATTTTATAAATTTTAAATGCCCAAATTCAAATACTTATGATTTAATTCAAAGACCTTAGGATGACCTGGAAAATGTGCACCACTTTTGGCAAGGTTACGAACCAAGGCAAAAATGATGGGCATTTTAGAAGGGCATTCAGGTTCATCGAAAATATTTTTAGTAAACCCTAGTTTGTTTGGAGGAAATTTGGGTTACGCAATCCCATTTCAGCTTTTCGATGAAAAAATAGACATGATGCAACACTCTAATGCATGAACTAGCTGGGGTGTGACAACTCACCCCCACTCAAAGAATCTCGTCCAGATTTGGTTCCTCCGGAAAGAGGCGGTACTCAAGTCGAAGGCGATCCTCCCTTTCCCAAGTAGCTTCCTTCTCGGAATGGTGCGACCATTGAACCGAGAAATTGATATTATGCCGTCAGTGAGTCGCTCGGCATCGAAGATCTGAGCGGGGTATTCTCGATAAGTGAGATTATCTTGAAGATCAAGCGTTTGTGGTCCACTCCCACGGATAGGATCCAGAAAACGCTGGTTGAAGCGTGGAAGAGATCGTGGACTTTGGAGATCAGGTAGTTCCAATTGGTGGCAACTTTCCTCGTTTGGCGAAATCGAAAGGGTCAATGTGGCGAGCAATTTGCCTTTGATACGGGCGATGGGTTCCCTTGGAAGGGTAACCGAAGTAAGCCTTCTCGTCAACCTCGTAAGTCATAGCCTTATGTTTTGGTCATATTGACTCTTTTGCGAGATTGGGCTGTTTTCCAACTTTCACGAGCGATGCAAACTTGCTCTTGCCTCTGGATCATATCAAGGGCCAAAAGTATCTTTCCCGGTTTCGACGGTTAAGAGGTGTTGACACCTTCGTCCATAAGAACTTCAAAAGGTGCTTTGCCCAAGCTAGATTGATAGCTGTTGTTATAAGCAAATTCGCAAATGGAAGGCATTTCTCCCAATCCATTCGAATGAGATATGGCTTCGAAGCATGTCTTCTAGGATTTGGTTGGCGTTCTACTTGACCACTTGATTGAGGGTGGCATTGCTAAAGGAAGATGGGTTCCCATAGCGTTTGGAAACTTTCCCAAAATCGAGAGGTGAAAGACTTCCTCGATCCGAGTTAATTTCCAAAGGAACACCATGAAGAGACACTATTGGAGATGTACAAGTCCGGCTAGTGACTAGCGGTTATACTCTGTGACGGGCAAGAAAATGGCTACTTTGGAGGCGGTCGATAACGACAAAGATAGCATTATTCCCTCTCTTGGTCCGGAAAACCGTTGATGAAATCCATCTGATTTTATCCCATTTCCATTCGAGAATAGCTAAGGGTTGAAGGGCGGCCGGCGTTGATGCTGCTTTTACCTGACGACAGGGCGTCGCGATTAGCAACATATTGAGCAATGTCTCTCTTCATCCTAGTCCACGGAACCTCTGGCGTGGATCTGATACATTTTAGTGCCAGGGATGAATGGTGAGAGGAGATTCATGAGCTTCCTTAAGGATCGGTGCCGTAGGTGCTGATTCTTAGGAACCACTAGGGTTCTCAAAATATACAACACCGATCATTTGTAGAGAAACATTTAGCATCTCCGCTAGATGTTCTCCTTAATCCAGGATATTCCTTTATCTCGCTTTTGGGCAGCGATGACTTGATCCATAGAGTAGGTGCCACCAAGGTGGAAAGAATCCTTGAGGAATAATGTGAAGATTAAGCTTCGAAATTCCTCGTGGAGAATGGTTGATTTTGTTGCAACATCAAATTGTTGCAATAAGATTCTGACTTAAGCGCATCAGCCATGGCGTTGGCTTTCCACGGGTATAAGTTATTCCTAAGTCGAAATCTGTGATCAACTCAACCCAGCGTCTTTGCAGATTCAAATCTGGTTGGGTGAATATGTACTTGGACTTTGGTGATCGGTGAAGATTTATAGCGATTACCAAGAAGGTAATGTCGCCAGGTTTTGAGTGCATGGACTACAGTACAAGCTCTAGATCATGAGTAGGGTAGTTTTCCTCATGTGGGTGTAATTGCGTGAAGCATAAGCAATTCGTGTCGATCTTGCATGAGAATACAGCCTAGTCCTTGTCATGCGTCGCAATAGATAACAAAGTCCTTTGAGAAATCTGGTGGTACCAACACGGGGAGGCGAAGTTAAACGTCTTTTGTTCTGGAACTGTGCTCACATTGTGGAGTCCACTCGAAATTTTATCCTTCTTGAGGAGTTGATTAGAGGTTTAGCAACTTTGGAGAAGTTCTCGACAAAGCGGCGACAATAGCTTCGCTAAGCCAAGAAACCGAACTTGCTGACCGTTTGGTGGAGTCAATGGGGCGGCTTGAACTGCTCGGGGTTGGCACAATACCTTTACCGAAATTACATGTCCTAGATAGGTCATACGGCAGCCAAAATTCGCATTTAGAAAACTTGGCATAAAGCGATGCTCTCGAAGTTTCATCAACACTAGCCTTAGATGTTGGCATGTTCTTCCTCGTTCTTGGAATAGATGAGTATATCATCGAGGTAAACCGACGAATTTATCCAAATATTCCATGAAGATTGAGTTCATTAACGGAGAAGGTGGCTGGAGCATTGGTTGAACCGAAGGACATGGCGTTACTTTCGTATTGGCGTAACGAGTAACAAAAGCCGTTTGGAATGTCCCGTTTGGATTTTGATTTGATGGTAGCCTAACCTCAAATCCATCTTAGAAAGGCGAGGATCCTGCGAGCTGATCATACTGGTCGTTGATCACGGGGCGATCTTGTTCTTAATTGTGACCGAGGTTGGGTCGATAATCTACAACCATCCGGTCCGTACCATCCTTCTTCTTGCGAAGAGGATGAGCAAGCCAAGGAGATGAACTAGGCGGATGAAACCCTTTTCAAGGCCTCATCGAGTTGTTTCTTAAGTTCGGCTAGTTCTAGGGGTGCCATCTTATAGGGTCTTCTAGAAATTGGGGCGAGTTCTGGAATGAGGTCTATCCGAATTCAACATCTCATCGGTGGGACACACAGCAATTCTTCTGAAAAACATCCAGGAAGTCACGGACTACGAGCGTCTTGAGTGCAGCAATGGGTGGCATTAAGAGAATATAATTGGCGCTTGGATATTCGGTCAAGACATTGACTATCTTTCGAGTGCGTAAGTTGAGCAGTCCTAGAGAAACAATCAATCTTGGCATGATGGGCTGACATCGGTCCATACCAAGATGATATTTATATCCGAAGATTTGAGAGCTATCAGCGATGCAAGGAAAACAATCTGTCGACCTGAATTTCATTTCCATGGCTTACCTAGAGGTTTGCCATCTAGAACCGGAGTAGAAATTTCCATGGTGGAAGGCATGTCCGAATCGGTGTTATGCGAGATGAGCATAGTTTTCGGATATGAATGAATGAGGGCTCGATGTCGAAAAGAGCGGTGGGGACCCTTGATGCGTGCGAAAAGCTGTTTTGAACACATCTTCGTCGCGACCTCGATCCGGTGGTAGCAGGAGTAGGTCTAACTTGGTGAACCACTTGGCACTGCAAGCTCATCGAGTAGTTCATCCACCACAGGCATGGGATGTTTGTTCTTAACTGTGATCGCGTTCAGCTGTCGATAGTCGACACAGAAACGCCATGAGCCATCTTTCTTGCGAACAAGCAGGACTCGAGCAGCAAAGGGGCTTGTACCGGGGCGGATAATCCCTACTCGAAGCATCTCTTTGATCTGTCGCTCGATCTCATCCTTCTGCTGGGGGTGTACCGATACGGCAGTGCACTGACCGGCTGTGCTCCGGAATCAAATCATAGACAAAAGATCAAAAGTTTCACTTATCATTTAACATCTAATACAGATACCATAGTAATTAAACAACATGAATGAGAAAAACATCAAACGCCTTGTTAAAAATCTCTTGCCTTGAGTCGAGTCTTCAGTCTGTTCTTCATAATCGAGCAAAATATTTTCTTGCATAGGTTGCATTAATCCAACACAACCTCACTAGACTTTCCTTCTGCAGCAACATCAGCATTCTCTCGATTTACAACAGTCTGGTCAACAGCAGCTTCCTTAGATACTTCAACTACATGAGGCTCCACTGTCAATATTCCGGAACATCATTGGACACCAGAGACACAGGGGAAGAAACAACACTAGCAGCAGGGGCAACATTCTCGAGTGGCATTTCATTGCCAACATCAGAATCTTCATGCTGACTGGCGGGAAAAGCATCATGGGATCCTTGAGCTACAGAAGGATCAGCACACTCAACGGCAACCGATACAGAAGCATCAACACTGGCACGGTCATCAACAGCACAACTGCCCTGATTCAGATCAACATGGACTTCCACGTTTGGTTCTCCAACCTGTGGAAAGTTTAAAAAACACCCAGTAACACAAAAATAAGCATGGGGATAACTAACACAACAACACACAGCACACTTATGTCAAAAAGACTGCTGGCAACATACACATAACAACTACAGTCCACATATACAAAAAAACACCAACACACATGTGTCAATCAAAACTACAACTGCAACCCACGTATACATAAAAAAAAGAAATGCAGTTCGATTTGACAAACGATGCAGTTCAGTTATGTTAAATACTGAAGGTCACTTATGTAAATAAGTATGGATCATGCATGCCAAAAAGAACTGCAGTTCACTTATGTCAAACAGTGAAGATCACACATGTAAAACTATTGCAGCTAACATACGCAAATGAAAATGCATATGGATGAACATAACAGCGTACATCAAGTTTATAACAGACAACAAAAAATTAGATTACAACCCACTAACAGAACAAGTAATACATCTATACCTTATCAGCTACAACATCAAGAGGGGACACTGCATCACCCAAGACCTCATCCTTCCCAGAGCCATCGTAAGTCTCTTTGTGCACATCATGAGCAGCGACACCAGTCTACAGCCATACAACAAACCAAAAAAGAGAAATAAGATGTTACCGACCGAAAAAGATAAAACTCCAACCATACACAAGCAGTACACACTTCACAACAGACAAGTACACAAGAAAAATATGGGAACCAAACAAATGTAAGTTCAAAGAAAAAGGGAAGCATGGCAGAACAGACATGGCAGGAGTATTTATACCTGACCAACTCCATCATCTCTAGTTCCATCGACACCAGAAGATTCCACTCCAGTCTATAACCAAAAAAAATAGTGAGTAGCAGTCAACATAATACACAAAAAAGAGGTCCAAAGCCACAAAAAACATAGAACATACATTATCAGCACCAACGCCAGCATCCTGACGGATCATTTCATCCACGATATGCCCAGCATCCTTCTCATACCGACCGCATTTTTCTTCTTGTGAATGTCTCAATTGAGCATACGAAGAACGAACATTTGTCACTGCAATCTTCAGGCTTTCAATCACACCACAATCAAAATTGTGAGCAGCAACAATATCTTCATCTCGTGGGCCATGGTCACAGGAAAAACTAGCAACTGCCCTCAACTTGTCACAGAGGTTGGCAAATCTTATCGACTTCAAAAGCTTCAAGAAGCTCATCAATCTCATCATGCTTTTGCCGCCAACAAATGTCTGCTTATAAGAGCTTGTATTATCAAACATCCGTCGAGGCATGAAACCACGAGTATCGGCACCTCATCATCACAACCAGAAGTCGACTATAGATAGGCTCATAAAACCTATCATGAGTGCTAGGCCCCGCATCAGAGCTGCCATGTACAACTGCAGCAGGACGGTTGTACACAATATCACCTGACGCCTTCCACTGCAAAAAAAAGAGAACACGCAAAGAGAAGTACACATGTGAGTACTAGAATAGTTCACATTTATAATGACTGCACAATTTTTTTAAAAAAATCTGATATTAAAAAATTAGGTGCACTAACCGGCAGCTTCCCAAATTTGTAACTTTCCAAGTAAATCTTTCCCTTCACAAGCACATCCTCATTGTACAACTTCGTCAGGTCCTTGGTCATCAGGTATGACGCACGTGGCATCAATGTGTGCATGACTGAAAATTTGCGAAGCTTCAGGGAATCAAGATACATAATCAGGGGGACAATGGCACAACCTCTCGACAATTCGCTTGTGCCTTCGATTGCCACCTAACCACAATGCCGCAACTTATCAACAACAAGTCGACAAAAGTCCATCCGAGCCATAGCCGATAATCGATGTTCTCTACCATCGCAGAACTCTACCAAACGAGCTGCAGGGCCCGGCACAGAAATTCTGGTAAAGTATAAGGAAGAACACCTTCACAGCAAGGTCAACAATCACATAATCATCTTCCTACACCAACACTTTCAACTTCTCAAGCAAGTCCTTGACACCTATAATTTTGAACGGTCAAAGCCAAGCTCATCCTTGAGGGCGTAGCGATTCATCATGACCCGGAAGCGAGCATGGGTGCGGTGTGACTTCCATAGGTAAATCAAAAATGTGATGAAGTGCATCACGATTGATTCGAAGAACCCTGCCATTCCCAAAGTCCATTAACATAGTGGCAGGGTCAATCACTCCCATCAAATAGCACATAAGAATGCGCGGCACATTTTTCTTTACTGTCAGATCAAAGACAACACCAAATCCAGCATCCCTAACACGGCTGCAATGCGCCTCTTTCAACAAAGAAGCAGCCTTCCAAACAGTGGGAAGCGACAAACGCACGGTCTTGTTAAATCGAGAATCATCTCCCTCACCATCATCTTCAGTTGCATTGCTCTTACTAGACTTCTTCCTCTGTGTAAAGGGAAATGCAGTCCACATTAGAAGATTACGCATAAGAAAAAAAATAAAATACAGAAAGAATAACAAAATGAAGGAAACAAATGCAGTGCACTTAAATAAACCTTTGGAGCAGCATCCACCTCCTCGCCAGAATCACCACCAACATCTTCGTCGACATCATCATGGGCACGCTTGGGTACAGTCTTAGATGAACCACAGTCTTTGCGTCTAGAAGGATGAAGACCCTTCACATAATCAGCAAGCACAAAGTCATCGTCATCAGAATTGGGACCTTTAGTGACATGTAGTCGTTTGCGCTGAGGATCATCACTTCCACCAACTTCAGCGGGTCTCTTGCCAAGATTCTTCTTCATTCCAACAACACGTGGACTCCGCCGAGGTGTACCACCTTCCTCAGCAACAGTACTCAACCTCTTCTTCACCTTGCCAAATTTACCACCCTTGCCACCATCTGCAGATCTCCTATGCTTCTCCTTTTCAGCAAACTCTTTTGACTCAATTTCAAACCTCAACTTCTTCTTGCTTTGCTTCAACTCATATTGCGAACTTTCGTGGACCATCCAATCTGTAACTTCCTCTGTACCATCACAGATTGCGACGTGTTTGATACAGAAGACGGCGTCTCGATCAAAGCTCACACCAACATTACCCTCTGCAAAATAATGGTCAATCAATTGAGTAACCTCCTCAAACCCAGGCGCCCCAGCATGGAAAACAGACACTGCATCGAAATAAAGTTTGTCTATGCTTGTTAAAAATTGCACAAAAAAACAAATGTAGTACAGTTAGACATATAAATGTAGTGCTAAACCATAAACTCAAATTAAAAAATAATGCATTGTAAAAAAACTTGAATAAAACGACAATGCAGTTCACAAGTACATACTCTGGAGTTCACATACAAAAAATAAAATGCAGTGCTACATATAGTAAAATCACGGATATTCGCAATAAAAATGTCGAACTAGATAAAACAAAGCATATACAAAAATAAACAAATTAACCACATACCAGAAGGAGGGGCAACGCTTATAGGAGAAGAATCAATCGGCGAATTCACTTGATGTCCTCCCTCGACACCATGATCCTTACCACCAGGACAAGGAGAGACAATTGGTATATCATTATGAGCACTGCAATCACCTGCTGGATTCAAAAACAAAAAACAAGAAAAAAGAAATTACAAAAACATCACATGACAAAATAATGCAAACGAACGCTGACAACTAACAGAGCATAACCCAATATGAAGGATGAATTAGGAAACTAGATAAACACCAAACAAAATAAACAAAGCCTAAGGAATAATCACTCCACATACCCTGAACCCCTTCTCCCTGCCTGCTCGGCGAAGACATAGCGTTTCCCTGTAACACAAAGGACGAAGTGACAGACATAAGCAACAAAATCGGTGAAAATCTCACGAAACCCTAGATCCGCATTGCTACACACAACTATCGACTTCAAAACAAGATAAAATCGACTGCCTACGAAAAATTACACAAGCAAAAAGAGCTACAAAGAACAACAAGAATCACAAAACAAGGCGAGGGACAATCAACACCGAGCCAAGCTAAACGCATCAAGAAAAGTGCGGCGAGGCAGGGAAGGCGGGCGGAAGGAAAGGGCTGCGGGCCTGGCGGCAAAGGCTCACGGAGCGGACAGGACGCCGAATGTAGGAATAAGGACCTCTTGTATGCGTTGGTTCTCCAGCGACGCGTTCTTTCAGGACGGCGGTTTTGCTCGAGGAGAGATACCTCGGAGAAACGCAAGAGAGGAGAGGGATTGTTCTTGGTCTCTTTCTCCGACAAGAGGTGGAATAAGCGTGGAAGCGACACGCAGGAGGCCCAGCGTTTCGGAAAAAGGGTAACAAATAACGGGCCGGCCCAAAAACAACCCGGACAAAATAAGCTAGTCTACATAAAAAACGCACATATTACTAAAAAACAACAACAACAAAAAACACATGATGCAGTTATCTGTGAAGAATCATGAAATTTAAAAACGGTAAAACAACAAACAAAATACATACAGTTCGTAAAAAAAGTAAAAATCAAAAACACAACGCATGTTAAAATAACACACCCAGAAAAAAATGTCTACCTTCAATTAAATGCCACACACAAAAAAATGTGCACCCCCCACCATCCGCACTCCCCTTAAACCTCCCGTACAGTAAAGTAAGCACAGGCAAAAAAAAATGAAGTACACACTGATGGAAAAATGCAGTGCATTTCTATACGGGATGCAGTACGCCATTATGCATTTCTTCTCGGGATGAAGAACGGAAGTACACGAACTTGCAGTACAGTATCATAAACAATGTAGTACAGTCGTAATTTGCTAAGCAGTGCAGTCCCATACATTCGAAAAAAAAGATTACAAAAAAAGTAAAAACATAGGATAAAAAATGAGAACTGTACATGCAGTAAGGAATGAAGTTCACATCTAGTACATAACCATGATCAATGCACTGCACCGATGATTTACCAAAAAGCAGTGCACTCCATGTCATTAAAAAGCATACAAAGAATAAAAACTGATCACCCAAATGATACCGGCACCAGCTACCCAAAAATAGACAACGTACATGCGTCTCTGAAATACCCGAACATAGGCCCAACAAAACCGACCAAGAAAAAACAATAAGTTTGATAAAAAAAGTGGGGGGGGGGACACCCCACCCCCCTCCCATTTCCTATCCGTCCCGTGCCAGGGACTGCAATAATTACCGGCAAAAACAAGATGCAGTACGTGTCAGTAGAAGTATGCAGTGCATTCCTGTGTGCAATACAGACCACCGAAGCATATAGCAAGAGACACGCAAAAAACGATGAAGTACACACATGTATACAATGTTGCGTTCTTTTTAGGACGCAAGGTTTAGTTGTAAGCAATGCAGTTATGTTGTCACCCAGTATACATCTATAAAACATGACAAAATGCCCGTTCGAATAGAAAAAGGTTATGGTTAAAAAAAATGTGCTGACCAAAAAAAACCCACATTAAAAAAAAACCACGTTCGCATACATACACCCGATCGGAGCAATTCCATCCCCACAAGCCCACGATCACAGATGCAAAACCAACCCATGATCGGCACAACCGCATCATCAGCGTGATCCTGCAGTTCATCCGATGAGGCCATCCCACCCCGCGCCCTCCCCTTAAATTCAGACCCCTGCTAAAGGCCTTCTCATCCACATCCACAACAAACACAAGTATCCATTGCGCTCCCACCACCGGCGATAACGTTCACCGACGAGTACAAGGGCGACAACGCCGTGGAGGCACACGGCAACACCAAGTTGCACGTCATCCACACCAACGACAAGAAGCATATGGCGATCACCCTCGCGTAGTACGAGCGCCACCTCAGCCTCCAGCGCCACAAGATCGTCGGCATTGATCTCGAGTACGACAACGACCCTGAAGTGACGCAGAAACCCGCCCTCTGCCAGCTCTCCGTCGGCAAGAATGACCCGGTGCTGCTGTTCCAAATGAGCGACAGTGAAAGGTGCACCGTCTTCGACAACTTCCTCGCCGACCCCAGGTACACCTTTGCAAGCTTCTTCATCGACGGCGACAAAACCAGGCTGGAGCGCGTCAAACTGGAGGTCGCCAACTTCGTCGACATCCAGAAGGAGTGGAGGGTGCCCGACGCAACCAAGCCGTTGGACTCCCTCGAGACGCGTCCCGGCGCTCATCGGCGACTACTACAGCAACATGAAGAAGAAGATCACTAACGCCGAGCACCAGCGCTGGGCCATCCTGCCTCTGTCCAGGAGGCACATCGAGTACGCGGCAAAGGACGCCTACGCAGCGTACGAGATATGGAACCGCATCACCCTCACCCAGGACGGCCTTCGCCGTGCAAAGCTGGAGAAGGAGGAGCCACCCAAGAAGCGCGCCAGGAGCAGCTGGGGATGGGGAGAGCCCGACTGGTGAAGAAGAAGATGGTGCCGGCCAGGAGCCAAGAATGCCAGCGTTCTTTTAGAATTATGTATTGTTAGTTTGCTTATGTATCATCAAATTTGCTTTGTGTTGTTTGCTTATGTATCGTTAGTTTGCTTGTGTGCTGAACCTAGTTTGCTTGCCATGCACAATCGCCTGTAATGATGAACTCAGATTATGTTAGTTTGCTTCTCGGTGATGAAATTGTCGTCTGAAATGCAAACAGGATGTATGCGGTGCAAGTTAGGCGAATGCAGACATCGAATTTGTCGAATGAAGTCTTAACATACCCAACAAAGCAGTGCACGAACATAAATTTCAAAAAAGGAATACATAAGAGCAAAAACACAAATAGAAAAACGCAAAACACATAAAATAATTCAATACAGTCCGGAAGTACACGAAAGTACAGCACAAAACCATAATGAGTGAAGTACATGTATGATGTACAAAGCAGTGCACTCCCATACATTGGGAAAAAGATTAACAATGCAGTATGCAACACTACTAGGAAAAAGCCTTCTAATGGCGCACCGGTTTTGCCTACTAATGGCGCACTACCGGTGCGCCATTAGCATCACGCCACTAGAATTTTTTTCTAATGGCGCACCAGTGGTGCGCCATTAGAATATGGTATTCTAATGGCGACTGTATTCTAATGGCGCACTGTGCGCCATTAGTATCTCGAGATACTAATGGCGCACCACATAGGAGTGCGCCATTAGTAACAATTTTTTTTCAAAATTTTTTTGCAGGATTTTTTTAAATTTTTTTTCAAAATTTCCAATTTTTTTTTTGTTTTTTTCTTAATCTCAGGTCACTATGGCTTAATCTCGAGTCAATATGCTTAATCTCGGTCAAATCGCACTCCATAGTCAAACTTCCGAAAGGTCACCCATCCTCTCACTACTCCACTGAGCACGCTTAACTTCCGGGTTCTATTCTCCTCGTTTCCAAGTCTGCACTTGTTGTTTTCCTGACAATAGTAAGATGTCAATCCTATTAACCTCAGGAATTTAGCTTGAGCATGTACTGACACATTTCACTGTTTGAGTTTGAAACTATTGTTCTAAAAAATTAGTAACACTAATATTTCTTGAATAATTAGTTCGCTACAGTTGACCAGATTTGACCATAGTTTGACCAGATTTGACCACAGTTGACCATAGTTTGACTAGATTTAACAAAAATTCAAAAAATTAAAATAATTATTTATTAACACTAATATTCTTGAATAATTAGTTTGACCATAGTTTAACAAAAACTAAAAAACTAATTTTTTTTGAATTTTTTGCCTCCGATCTTAAAAGCCCGTAACTTTTTTTCTGTTAGGCTTTTGAGGATTTTAAAATGTTTAACGGGTTCCCGATTAAATTCGGATGTAACTTTTCGAGTAGATGCTTTTTCATATATAAAACTTTTTCATCCGAGTTCGTATGCAAAAGTTATGGCCATTTTACAAATTTCCAGAGAGATTTTGCAAATAAAGTCGAAATTCATATTTGTAAATTTTCCCAACAACTAGACCACATATCACATGGAAAACTTATTTTCTTTTATTTTTTGACATTTTTATCATTTTTTTTATTTTTTTTTTAAACTGAAAAGGCGGTCCACGGGGTGCATTCGTTGGAAGTCAAGAACACTAATGGCGCCGTTGGGTGGTGCGCCATTAGTAGTTAAACTACTAATGACGCACCACAACCGTGCGCCATTACTAACAAAAATTTTATAAATTTTTTATATTTTTTACTTTTTTTCAAAACTTCTAATGGCGCGGTGGGTGTGGTGCGCCATTACTAGTTAAAACTAGTAATGGCGCACCACACCCATGGTGCGCCATTAGAAGTTTTGAAAAATAAAAATTTTACTAATGGCGCACCGTGGGATGTGGTGCGCCATTAGTATTTGAAACTAATGGCGTACCAACACATGGTGCGCCATTAGTATAAGCAATGGCGCACCACATGTCTGGTGCGCCATTAGAATCAATCCTATCTATAGCCCTATTCCTAGTAGTGCAATGCGTATACAATGCAGTACAAAACCCTGATCAATGCAGTGCACACTCCAACATTGAAAAAAAACGCAGAGGGCAGAAATATAAAAAGAAAAAAAATGACCACCCAGGTTGCACCGCCCTAGCGATCTTGTAATAGGTCTACGCCACGTAGAGTCGTTACGAGTCACGATGCATGGGGCGGTTGCACATGGGCCCACCGCCATAGAGCATATAGGCGGCGCCGTGTATAAGCGCCAGATAAGTATCTGAGGAGTTTGACAAGTATGCCTGCGCCAGCTTATAAACAAGTCGGGCGCCTTCCATGGCGAGGTGGGACTAAACATTAGGCGCACACACGCAGACCGGAACCAGCCGTGTGCTCACAGCCGACACGGCCCAATTACATCTTCACTACGAACAGTGCAACAAAAAAGAGAGAGGCCATGAAAATTAAAAAAATGGCTACATACCATACACAAACACAGGCGTTCGCATTCCGTTGTGATATGACAATGCGATTCGCTATTCTCAAGTAAGCGATCTGTTCCTTCTTGAATGCGTTAGGTTCACGAATCGACTCAATAGACCACCTAACGCCAACCACAACATTTATTACTCGTCATTGCTCGATTGTTGCATAAAACTTATCCATTGTACTCTGAGTAACACAACTCCTCCCCGTTCCTCATTTTCCTCAAAACTTAGATCTAGGGTTCATCACATCCACAACTCTTCTCTCGAATTCCACCGAACCCGCCATGGACTGCAAGTGCGGTGCTTGTCAAGGATGGCGCCGTAGCGGACACATGCGTCTTCGCAGAAGGCCTCTACTCACCAACAACGAGTGGCGAAGCATGCTCGGCTGCTTGATGATACCCAACAGGGGGTTTCGTCCGCCATTTCTTCATCGCCTCACAACCACAGATCTACAGGAAAGTTGGGTATGTTTTCCACTGCAATTTTGGACATATTCTAGACGCAAATACACATCGAATATATAGTTCAATCAATTTGTTCAAAATATCAACAAAAATACTGAAACAGAATTTGTATTGTTGTTCGGATCATTAGCTATTAAGACTAGATGCTTCCACCTATCTTTCTTCAGTACAACACCATGTATCGACATATGTACAAAAAAAAGTCAGTAGATAAGCGTTGCAGTTATATTAATATGCTGGAGAAGTACACTGTTACTGATATTGCAGTGCACACATGTTGCAGTATAATATATATCCCAGTAAAACTAGGAGTCAATTGGGTATATAAGTTTGTTCATACATTGCAACTACTTTTACAAAATACAATCATATGTATGTAACTATTTAAGTAAACATAAACAAATCATGCTAAGTATAAAACAAAAACATTTGCTGTTTACTTATAAATTCTTTATCCACCCATTGCAATATGCGTAAACGCCATCCCAAATAAAAATTCATGCTCGAGTTCAGGGAAGCTTACTTTGGAGACAGAACACAAAAATGGCTATGGAGACATGGAAGCTGACTACCACATCGCCTCTGAAGACTGCATCAACATAACTACTGGTTGGAAAGATTTTGTCTCCCAAAATGGCTTTGAGGCCGGAGAAGTGGCCATGGTCTTTTTCTACAAAGAAGAAGACTCCATCAAGTTTACAATTTTTGCACTCTAGGCTATATAATATGAAGCAACCAATATTTCTAATGCTTTGCTTATGATGTATGCTTTTAAATTTATGTCCATCAGACAATTTAAACAATGCCTATTTAAAGTATGCAACCTCAACTACGTCATTTTATCATCGCTTTTAGACAAAGTTGCTGATGGCAGTAATGCAGTCCTCTCGAACACATAGTGTGGTACTAATAATAACGAAAGGCAGCCCTCCGAACAGTAACAAGGAAATGCAAAATGGTCGAAACTTTGCAGTTAACAAATGATGTTCAAAAACAATTCTCATAGTATGCAGTTCAAAAAAATTCTTATAATAACTATTCAGCTAACACAAGCGCATCATGGACCATCCCTTCTAATAGCGAATAGATCATTAACAACACCGCTAATGCAGATGAAATGCATATTATGCAGTCATCTAGAACACATAATGTAGTAAGTAACACTAATATTTCTTGAATAATTAGTTCGCACACAGTTTGACCAGATTTGACCATAGTTTGACCAGATTTGACCACAGTTTGACCATAGTTTGACTAGATTTAACAAAAATTCAAAAAAATTAAAATAATTATTTATTAACACTAATATTCTTGAATAATTAGTTTGACCATAGTTTAACAAAAACTAAAAAAACTAATTTTTTTTTGAATTTTTTTGCCTCCAGATCTTAAAAGCCCCGTAACTTTTTTTCTGTTAGGCTTTTGAGGATTTTAAAAATGTTTAACGGGGTTCCCCCGATTAAATTCGGATGTAACTTTTCGAGTAGATGCTTTTTCATATATAAAACTTTTTCATCCGAGTTCGTATGCAAAAGTTATGGCCATTTTACAAATTTCCAGAGAGATTTTGCAAATAAAGTCGAAATTCATATTTGTAAATTTTCCCAACAACTAGACCACATATCACATGGAAAACTTATTTTCTTTTATTTTTTTGACATTTTTATCATTTTTTTTATTTTTTTTAAACTGAAAAGGCGGTCCACGGGGTGCATTCGTTGGAAGTCAAGAAACTAATGGCGCACCGCTGGGTGGTGCGCCATTAGTAGTTAAACTACTAATGACGCACCACAACCGTGCGCCATTACTAACAAAAATTTTATAAATTTTTTATATTTTTTACTTTTTTTCAAAACTTCTAATGGCGCACGGTGGGTGTGGTGCGCCATTACTAGTTAAAACTAGTAATGGCGCACCACACCCATGGTGCGCCATTAGAAGTTTTGAAAAATTAAAAATTTTACTAATGGCGCACCGTGGGATGTGGTGCGCCATTAGTATTTGAAACTAATGGCGCACCAACACATGGTGCGCCATTAGTATATAGCAATGGCGCACCACATGTCCAGTGCGCCATTAGAATCAATCCTATCTATAGCCCTATTCCTAGTAGTGCAATGCGATACAATGCAAAGATAAAACCCCGATCAATGCAAAGGCACACTCCAACATTGAAAAAAAACGCAGAGGGCAGAAATATAAAAAGGAAAAAAATGACCACCCAGGTTGCACCGGCCCTAGCCAGTCTTGTAATAGGTCTACGCCCACGTATATGAGTCGCTCGAGTCACAAAGGCATGGGGCGGTTGCACATGGGCCCACACGCCATAGAGCATATAGCAATGAAAGCCGTGTATAAGCGCCAGATAAGTATCTGAGAGGAGTTTGACCAAGATGCCTCGCCAACGCTTATAAACAAGTCGGTAGCGCCTCCATGGGCGAGGTGGGACTAAACATTAGGGCACACACAATAAGACCGAACCAGCCGTGTGCTCACAGCCGACTGGGCCCAATTACATCTTCACTACGTAACATGTACAACAAAAAAGAGAGAGGCCATCGAAAATTAAAAAAATGGCTACATACCATACACAAACACAGGCAGTTCGCATTCCGTTGTGATATGACAATGCAGTTCGCTATTCTCAAGTAAGCAGTACTGTTCCTTCTTGAATGCGTTCGTGTTCACTGAATCAGACTCAATAGACCACCTAACGCCAACCACAACATTTATTACTGTCATTGCTCGATTCGTTGCATAAAAACTTATCCATTCGTGCTACAGAGTAACACAACTCCTCCCCCCGTTCCTCATTTTCCTCAAAACTTAGATCTAGGGTTCATCACATCCACAACTCTTCTCTGGAATTCCACTGAACCCGCCATGGACTGCAAGTGCGGGTGCTTGTCAAGGATGGCGCCGGTAGCGGACACATGCGTCTTCGCAGAAGGCCTACAGCTCACCAACAACGAGTGGCGAAGCATGCTCGGCTGCTTGATGATACCCAACAGGGGTTTCATCGCCATTTCTTCATCGCCCACAACCACAGATCTACAGAAAGTTGGGTATGTTTTCCACTGCAATTTTTGGACATATTCTAGACCGCAAATACACATCGAATATATAGTTCAATCAATTTGTTCAAGAATATCAACAAAAATACTAAACAGAATTTGTATTGTTGTTCAGATCTGTTAGCTATTAAGACTAGATGCTTCCACCTATCTTTCTTCAGTACAACACCATGTATCGACATATGTACAAAAAAAGTCAGAGATAAGCGCTGCAGCTTATATTAATATGTCGAGAAGTACATCTTATCGATATTGCAAAGGCACACATGTTGCAAAAGATAATATATATCCCAGTAAAACTAGGAGTCAATTGGGTATATAAGTTTGTTCATACATTGCAACTACTTTTACAAAATACAATCATATGTATGTAACTATTTAAGTAAACATAAACAAATCATGCTAAGTATAAAACAAAAACATTTGCTGTTTACTTATAAATTCTTTATCCACCCATTGCAATATGCAGAAACTGCCATCCGCAATAAAAATTCATGCTCCGAGTTCAGGGAAGCTTACTTTGGAGACAGAACACAAAAATGGCTATGGAGACATGGAAGCTGACTACCACATCGCCTCTGAAGACTGCATCAACATAACTCTTTGGTTGGAAAGATTTTGTCTCCCAAAATGGCTTTGAGGCCGAGAAGTGGCCATGGTCTTTTCTACAAAGAAGAAGACTCCATCAAGTTTACAATTTTTGCACTCTAGGCTATATAATATGAAGCAACCAATATTTCTAATGCTTTGCTTATGATGTATGCTTTTAAATTTATGTCCATCGACAATTTAAACAATGCCTATTTAAAGTATGCAACCTCAACTACGCTATTTTATCATCGCTTAGACAAAGTTGTCGATGGCAAGAATGCAATCCTCTCAACACATAGTGTGGTACTAATAATAACGAAAGGCAGCCCTCCTAACAGAATAAGGAAATGCAAATGGTGAAACTTTGCAGTTAACAAATGATGTTCAAAAACAATTCTCATAGTATGCGTTCAAAAAATTTTATAATAACTATTCAGCTAACACAAGCGCATCATGGACCATCCTTCTAATAGCGAATAGATCATTAACAACACCGCTAATGCAAGATGTAAATGCATATTATGCAGTCATCTAGAACACATAATGTAGTAAACAAAGAATGTAGTTTACGAAAAGGAGAGATCTCATAAACAGCCATAACCACTGTAATAAAGCTACACGAAGTACGCTACCAAAGAAAATGCAGTGCACTACAACGTTTCCACGACTACAACAAATAAAATTAAAGCAGTAAAACTACAGACAATGTGATAGACTGATAGAGGTGTCAATTTCACTCGCACTTCCATAACTCGCCTAAAAATTCTACAACCACTAAACAATTGAACAATACACCCGCAAAAATTTACATGCAAGACATGACAACTTGACGAACAGCATCACCTTTCATTTAAAAAACGCGATTCAAAAAATGACAATTATACCTGCAATACAATGAATTCAAACCTACAGCAACAGTAATTACAATATTAAAACACGATGGACGGGCAAAAATCAAAAAAATCAACAAAGAATATAGGAGCGACGAAGCTCACCCGCCCGCACAACCAACATACCAAGAATTGAAAACTAACTCCTAAAAATTAACAAATTATAGAGTGAACGAACCGATTAAAACGAATGCAATCAAAGAATTCCTACTAAATAACAACATCCGAGCAGAAAAAAATCGCATCTGACGCGAACACGAACGAACAGAGAAAGCTCGTCCGCCAAATCTGTCGATTTACAAGCACTATAGTATATTTTCCTGTAAATAAGAAAGAATAAAGCTAAAATGAGATGCAGACACAAGCTGAATCATCCCGCGACACCCGATTCCACATAGAACGCGCGCGGGCGGAACACCGAAAAATGAAGCAGTTCTCCCGTGAAGCATTGCAGTGCTCGTCGTCAAAACGATGCAGTGCGCTTCTGTTCAGCGTGCAGTACGGAAGCGGTGTGCAGAATAGTTATTCTGCTAATATTAGCAGAATAGACGGTCTCTCTCTCTCTCTCTCTCTCTCTCCCTATATATATATATATATATATATATATATATATATATATATATATATATATATATATATATATATATATATATGTCTATCTTTTAATGAAAGTCGGACCACACTCACTTTGTCTCTCTATTTATATGTCTCTCGATTGACCTCGCTTTCTCACGCCGTATCTTCCAGACATTGAAGCTACCTCTCCATCCCTCGCAAAGCTGGAGCTAGTTACATTGCGAGGGGGACTCCAACCTTGGATTAATTTGTGTACGCATTTATTCCGGTGGGTTTAGATTATATTTTCGTAGCATTCGACCCACAACTACTCCAAACACCGTTGCAACCCCCGCACCTCCCCCAATTGGTTTCCCTCTGGCTCGGTCATCGCTCTCTCGCACGTCCTTTCTCGCCTTCAACGTTGCACCATGATATTATTGCAAAAAACTCTGTTGTTCTCTTTAAATATTACAAATAAGCTACAAAACTACACAATGATAATCCACCTGGAATGGAACAAATTTCGACCCACAAATTATAGTGCTACAAACTACACATTGAGGGGCCCACATATCATGAAACAAATTGGACCCATATACAAATTAAAAAATAGAGGACGAGGATCGAACATGCGACCAGGGCCTTCAAGCCGCACGTGAATAGGCAACATACGTAGAACAACAATGTTTGTTGTACCCCCTTTGTTCATATAATAATTTTATATTACCACATCCTATTTAATGGATAACATGTAATATTATTTTTAGTACATTAGTGGGACCGGCTTGTTAGCACGTACTATTCACCTTCACTTAGTGGTGGGTTCCATGTGTGCTCTCTCTCCTCCCGTTCTGCGTTTAGACACATGGGAAACATGAAGAACTCGCGGGCGATGTTGCCGTCGACCATATCTGGACGCGTTCACAAGTTATGACACCAGTTTCACGTACTAGTAGTACTAGTCTATGTGTACGTGCAATGCACGTTAATTTGGAAGTATATTAAGTGCATGCAGATATTATGAAGGATATTATTTGAGTTTTATTATGTGATTAGCACTATTTTTGGCATGAAATTAACTGCACGATAAACGTGTTGAGCGCTCGAAATTGAAGCAGTCTAGGTCGTTGGATGAGAAGGAATACATGTGGTTTGATGACGTTTTATATTTAATTTGATACGGCTCTAGCAGAACATTCAATTGATCAAACCATAGATTTCATTCAGTCTGACTCCGACTTTACATTCATACGACGATTAATCTAAAATAAACGGAAATGATAAACATTCGGATTTTAAGCATGGCAATCCGAACGTTTTTCATGGAAAATTTAGATTACGCGGCGGCGGCGGGGGCGTCTTGCGGTGGGAAGCAGCTCCTCCATCGTGCTCTATGTGTCGTCGGGCCACTGACCGACGGTGATGGCGACGACGGCGTCTTGTGCCGTTGTTGGCGTACTCCTGGACATTGGCCCTAGCTTCAAGGAAGGCCATAATGTTTTGGACTTCGGTCTCCAGGAGCGAGTCAACTAGCGGGAGGAGGCGACTGGCATTGGTGCAAGGAAGCGGTCAACGACGACCATCCATGCCGCTGAGGGGGGCACTGGCACTCGCGCGGGGACAGGCACGGGCGCGATAGAGACATTCGTGTGCGCGGGCACCGGCACGGGCGTGCACGTCAGTGCATGCGCAGGCGCATGCGCTGGAAGGTGCACGGGCACCGACACGGGCGTGCGCGTCAGTGCACGCGCAGGCGCATGCGCTGGCAGGTGCACGGGCGCGTGAAAGTCGGTGGGGACCTCGTGGAACCAAATGGCATCAAGCTCGGTGACAATGTGTGGCTCCCGGCCCATCAATGCCATGGGGATGGGCGCTGGCGCAGTCGGGGCGACAGGAGCCGAAACGGGAGTGGGGACAGGCGCGACGTCTTCCCGCAAGGCCGGTTCAAGCTCGTCCCAAAGCGCCTTATGTTCTTGAGACTCCGGCTGGGTGTCTTCCTTAGGAAACTGGAAGACTAAGGGCAGACCATCATGATGCGGCATGGCATACAGTTAGGTCAGGCTAGTTGGACGTAGACGACAGGAGAATCGGAGGGGAAGAGAGAAGACTATAGCGATACCAGGTAGTGCGAGGTTGATTTTAAATTGCGACGCTGACGACATTAAACGTGGGAGCAGTTGGGACGAAGGTGGGCGGCGGAGCCTGGTCAAAGGGCTCACCTCCTGGTCCTCCCTGTCAGCCGACGCAGCGGTCTGCTCGCACGCCTCCCATCGACTCACACGCTTGCTTGGACGACACCTGCCGATGAGAAGAGGGACCCGTGGCGGCACGTAAACACCCACGGTTTCAATAGTGAAAGCGTTCGCCTTAACGTGACATGTCTTTGTTTCAAAATACCTTGGCTCTTCATTTGTGCAACTTCTCATAAGCAGCTTGTCTCAAATTGAAGAAAAAAATTACGTAGGAATATTTGTGCCATATCACGTGACCATGCTCAATTTCATCTGGTCACTTTTGAATTTTCTGAAATTTAAAATCTAGGATTCGAAACAATATCATAACCTGCATCATGCAGTAAATTTTCAAGCGATACATCTTTCCTGTTGTATTTCTTAAGAAAGAATTTGATCAAACATTTTGCTTAGTTAGACTTCAGACAAGTTATATATGCAGAGTAAAAGGATAATCCCTCCATACTAGTGCATTGCCTGATATATTAACTCAAGTACTAGGCACGAACAAACGGGCTCAATTCTGTGCTTATCCCGGTGTAATAGTAGTACTAGGCAATGTAGTTGACGGGTGACCTTGGTCAGCGGCCACCGAGGGAATTGAACCGTGCTCGACACGGTAGGTAACATTGTCTAGTGACTAAAGCATCCCTCCATTGTTCATCGGTAGTCATTATGGACCGGGGACATGAGGGGAATTTGCTAGGGCTAGATTTCTGGCCGCCAGATATTTCGACTCGAAACGCGGAGGCTGGACTAGTTGGTGTTGGCTAATGTGCATACCACGCACGCCACCAGAAGGACACGAGCCCAGTTTTTTTAGGATCAACACGAGCCAAGGTCTGGCTGGTACGTCGTTGGGTCCTACCATTCGAGAATACGAAATGAATCTTTTAAATTGCCGAACAAATCTATGTGTATTACAATGCCCGTATTTTCCTTGCAAATAGTAATCTCAACGTGGTAATTGATTTGTGACGAGTTCTTGAATTAGAGTGAGTTTGTGATATAGTGATCTCAACGTGGATTTCACATTTCATGGTATCCCTAGTAAGTTTTTCATTGCAAATTATATAAAAGATGAACGGTATGGTGGTGAGAAAACTTTGTATGTATCAAGCATATGACCACACACACACACACACACGAACACAACAACAATCCAATAAGTATAGTGCATCTATTTTTCCAAACCATGCATGTATGACATGAATTCAAAAATACTCCTTCTGTTCCTAAATATTAGTCTTTTAGAGATTTCAACAAGTGACTACATACGAAGCAAAATTAGTGAATCTACACTCTAAAATATGTCTATGCATCCGTATGTGGTAGTCCATTTGAAATCTTTAAAAAGACTAATATTTAGGAACAAAGGGTGTAAAATGTAAGACATGCATGGTCCTCAATTCAGTATTTAAAATGAACATGAAACTGAAACATGAATATTAAGTCTAGTACTACAGTACATGCAAATGTTGTGTTTAGGCGGAGCTATGTAGATTGTTGTAGCGACCTGACCTCAGATGGTCACGTCTCTGTGCTTCAGTGTCATCCCTGGATCGGTAATGCTGACACACACAGTACTCGAGGATTTATAACAGAGTAGCAATCACACACTTATTACATCGAATGTCTCAAAAGAGAACTTGTTACAATAAATATGGCTTAAGGCCATCTAAATAAGGTAAGAACGGAAGACTTGGAAGATAAAGTGAGTCCATCAACTCCAACGACATAGCTGAGTGCACGACAATGGCCTAGCGAACCTTACTCTTCGTCTGAAATGTCTTCAACATGATACGTTGCATCCCAAAAACGGGCCAGCACATGGAATATGCTGGCAATATAACACAGTAGAGCAATGAACAGATAAATGCTATCAGTGCATGCATATATGGCTGGTGGAAAGCTCTATGGTTACAGTTTTTGCATAAAGGCAATTTTTCCCTACAACAAAGCAATATGATTTATTTAACTATCATGGTGGTTGAAACATTGAGAAGGTTCCTCCAACTCAATCCCAATTAAAAAGTGTACATTAACAACCCAACAAATTAATTTAGAGTGATGAGATCCATATGATAATCCAAGAACCAGATACTCAAGATGTCCATAACCGGGGACACGTCTAACCATGAGTAGTTTGTACACTCTGCAGAGCTTTGCGCACGTTTCCCCACAAGACTCGATCTCCTCCGTTGGATTTCTCGCACTACATGGTGTTTGAGAAATGGATGACGGAGACACAGTCTTTCAGAAACATTAACTCTTTACTCTAGGTGGACAGTTACACCTACTTTCCCCTACATCTGCTAGCCCACCACTGAAAGAGGTCATGCAACATACTCAACTATGCTAGAGCCCATAATAGCTTGTGGCTGCACATGGAAGTTTCTAGCATGAATAATCTTATGATCCCTTTGAGCCTGGGTGGCGGACCGTAGGATGATCACACGGGTACTCCGGGATATCGTAGGACAACACTGGATTCTGCAGGTGCCCACAAGAAATCCACCCAGATGTGTATTTAAGTAGCCACCTTAAGTTAACCATTAATTAGCAATCTCACAACAGTCATGGATCTCTCAAACCAAACCATGTCTACGAGCATAGCATAGCAACATAAGCATAACGTAGAAGTAACTCCCATGGGTTTGATAATAAAAGGGCAATAGGCTCTACCTCATCATCTACTTCCCAATACCAACAAGTTAAACACATCCTAATCATGCAATGTTTGAGGATTGTAACTAATGCATAAAAACTGGGTATGAAAAGAGTATGATCAATGTGTTACTTGCCTTGCTGACGATCCGCAAAACCTAGTGACTCGTAGTAGCACGCTTCACACTCCGGGAATTCTATGGCAAACAAACAATAGCATACATAAGCACTCAAGCAAAGATGCACCGGTAAAACTCAAATAAGAAGATCTAACTAGAAATTTCAACTAAAGAACTCCATTTTGCAAAAGAATCAAATCAAATGGAGCAACGAAACTCAAACTACGAAAGAAAAAAGATCCGTCTACTAATCTGGACTAAAGTCAAATTTTACAGTACCAAAATCATGTTCAAGTTGGTTAAACAGAAAGAGGGTTTCGAGACGAAGATCTAGGCGCTTGTTTCACCTGATTTGGATAAATGAGCGAAAAGATAAACTAAAACGAAGATCAGGGCAGAAATCGCGATCGAAAATAATTGCGAAAAAACCCTGGAAAATAAACGAGACGAACAGGCTAACGAACGGACGTTCACTGTCTGTGGGTAGAGCTGCAAGAAAAGCTCGAGGCTCATGAACCGCTCGAGATCGACTCATATTTTAGCTCGACTCGAGATCGACTCGAAAAGAAATGAGCTGAATATGATCACTTTATGTAGCTCGATGGAGAAACGAGCCGATCTTGAGCTAGCATCGGCTCGCTCGATTTTAGTTCGATAGCTCGATATCATATAAGTATGTTAAATAATCTCATGTCTTTTATGAAGAATTAGGATCATCCATTGCTATAAATGTTTTGCACAATTTTTCTTCTTCATTTTACCTACTAGCAAATATGGAAATTAAGCGTGGAGAAAAATTTAGCATCAATATGACACGTGGCCAACCATATGTTCAGTACCTTCTTATTTTGGCCAATGTTTAAGAACAAACGCACCTTCGTTCTTATTAAATACTAGTCCTAAGTTAACAAAGAATAAGTCAAATTTCATAGTTATATTTCTATTTTGGCATATATTACTTTAAAATTTGCCTTCAAATAATTCTAAAAATCATCTTATTTAGCTTGAAACTAGCTCGAGATCGACTTGAGATCGTTACAAGCTGAGCATGAGCCACTTTCTACAGCTCGACCTTGAGCTTCTCAAGTTTTGAACTCGCTCGAATATTTGTATGAGTTGAGCTGAGCCTAGGCCAACTCGCTCTAGCTCGACTCGGATTCGTGCGGGGCGCGGGTGGCTTGGTGGGCTAGGGCGGCCTCGGGCGGTGGCTTATAAAATTTTGGAAATTTTTTTTTTCAAAAATTTTGGAAAAATTTTTTGATTTTTTTTTTATTTTTAATTTTTCTGAATTATTTGATGATTTAGTCTCTAATCCCATCTCTTAACTGCTCAAGTGTGGATCACTCATTCCAAATCATCTAACTTCCCGACCGGTCACCCATCCCTCTCACTACTCTAGCCCGAGCACGCTTAACTTTCGGGTTCTATTCTCCTTCGTTTCGACTCGACTTGTTGTTTTCCCGACAATAGTAAGATGTTAATCCTATTAACCCTCGGGAGTTTAGCTTGAGCATGAAGTCACACATTTCACCGTTTGAGTTTGAAACTATTATTCTAAAAAACAGTAATTATTTAGTAACGCTAATATTTGTTGAATAAGTTTGACCATAGTTTGACCACAGTTTGACCATAGTTTGACCAGATTTGACCAAAATTCAAAAAATTGAAATAATTATTTAGTAACACTAATATTCTTGAATAATTATGTAGTAACATTAATACTTCTTGAATAAGTAGTTTGACCAGATTTAACCAAATTTTTTTAAAAGAACTGAAATTATTTGACCATATCTTTTTTCCTTTTGGAATTTGAGGATTCTAAATAATTCCAAATAGGCCGTAGGCTGTCTCCATCGGATGCGGATTTTCTTGCTGAATTTTTTGATATATTATACGTTTTTTTCCGACATCGTATGCAAAAGTTATAGCCGTTTTACATTTTCCCTACACTTTTAGTGTCGGTTTGTGTCACAAACCGGTACTATAGGTCAGACCCCTTTAGTACCGGTTTGTGGCACGAACCGGTACTAAAGGGTAGACCTTTAGTACCGGTTCGTGCCACGAACCAGTACTAAAGGTGATCGTGGGGCCCCGGCCTGACGCCAGCCTGCCACCACCCCTTTAGTATCGGTTCGTGCCACGAACCGGTACTAAAGGTTCAACACGAACCGGCACTAATGCAAATCCGTTCGAACCGGCACTAATGGTACCATTAGTACCGGGCCAAAATCAAACCGGCACTAATGTGCTTCACGTTTGACCCTTTTTCTACTAGTGTGAGTGTAATTCGTTGCCCTTCATGTGTGAACCGCATCCACTTCTTGTGCTAGTGGACCCACATAGGGCTATGATTCTCGAGCCAATTAGCCCCAACAATGAGATCGTAGCAGCCCAGAGGAAGAATTTTCATGTCCTGGCAGAAAGTGTGACCCTGTGTCCACCATGACAGTTGAGGCACCATCGTCGAGCTTGTCAAGGTGTCTCCACCGGCAACTACATAAGAAGTCGGCGACATAGGTTGAGTGGGCAATTGCAGCTCTTCTGTCAGTTGGGCATCTGCAAACGAACAATTTGCCCCGGAATCAATCAGAATGAGAACGCTGCGCTTGCCAATCATGCCGTGCAAGCGCACCGTCCGGCGTTTGACTAGTGTTGTCGGTGAGCGGGCATTGGCAAGTAACATAACTTCCTCTTCCGAGCTCGAATATGACATATGCTGAGGATCAGGTGGGTCGTCCAACTGCAAAACCTCTAGTAACTCCTCCATGATATGCAGAGGTCCTTTGTCGGGGCACTTGTGGCCTCTCGCCCATGGTTCGCCGCATTTGAAGCACGAGCTCTTGGCCTTGCGATATGCACGTAGGGCCTCCAGTTTCTCTGCTACTTTCCTGGTATCATCTGGCTGCTTGCCCTTCTCTGTATTGGACTGCTTGTTTCCTGAACGCTGACTGTATTTCGAGTTTCCACCAGACTTGTCGCTCTCCAATTCTGCTTCCTGCAACAAGGCCAAACAGCTAGCAGTATCCACGTCCTCAGGTTGATGCAAAATAACAGCAGTACGAATTTCAGAACGTAGACCTGCTACATATCTTTCAACAAAGAAAACTTCAGTAGAATGAGGATCTGCTAACAGAATTTGGTGGCGGAGATTGTCGAATTTGGTGGGGTAATCATCTACAGACCCTGACTAACTAAGCAACAACAATTGACGCATGTGAAACTTGTGCCTATTCCTCCCCATTTCTCAGTCTTTGCAAAGGCGCAATTCATGCCAGTGCACAAATTGCCGGCGTTTCTGGGCCATCTTGAGCCACAGCGCTGCGTTCCCAACACAATTGAGAGAAGCAAATTTAACTTTCATGTGCTCAAAAACCCCATATATCTCGAAATACAGTTCACAATTGTCCAACCACACCTGGTGATCTTCCCCATCGAACTTGGGAAAGTCCATTTTGGGCGTGCTGCCCATGTGCGGACGAAGGGAATGATGTGAACGTGCAAATATGCCATGTGCGAATGAAGGGAATGATGTGAAGGTGCAAATAGGGGCATACCGTTGCCCGGAGGCAGAACAGGGAATCGAGGATCTCCCAGAACTGACCCCCGTGGTTGGTGATGCCCGCCGTGCCCATTTGGGCGGTCCTCGCCTTGCGTGCGCACCACCACGGACGGTGGTGTCAGGCTCTCCGCGGCCGGACCTTGGGGCCGCGCCAGAGGTGCCACGAGCGCCTCCAGTCGGGCTGTCGCGTCCTTGGCATGGAGCTGGAGAAGCACCGCAGACTCGGAGAGGCTCTTGGTCGTGGAGTCCATGGATTTCATCCACGCCGCCATGCCCTTCAGCTGCTCGGCGATGTCAGCAAGCTTGGCATTGGTCTCCGTGTTCTGTTGCTCCACCGACCCCATCGCCGCCGAGATTTGTTGCTCTACCGCCGTCGGCCCATGCTTCTTCGGTGCCAGCTCCGACTCCCGATCGACCAACCAGATCAGCGGTTCCTGCCGAGTGATTGGAATTACAGCGGTGGACAAATCCTCCACTTACCGCACTACGGACTGATGGATCATGCGTCACCGTGATGGATCGAACGGCCTCTGATACCAATTGTTATGTCTCTGCTTACAATCTCTGCTTATAATCTCGAATCCTGGAGGAGGTAGCTAGGGTTACAGGAGGAAGAGGAAAGTGGGGAATTGCTTATGCTAATCGACAACCCTTCCCGTCTCCCTCTACTGCTCTTTATCTCTCGCTGCCGTGATGCCGCACTGGGTTCCTCCTGCCCTCCAGGCCCGGTCCAGCAGGCGTGAGCAGCGACAGGCCTTGGGCCTCCTTCCTGGGTTGGGCCGTGGCATAACAGATCATGTGCCCGACGACCACGGGGGAGGACGACCATCTCATCAATCCGTTGGTGGACGGCGCGCTGGGCCTCGAGGCCCTGGCATCCGGGCGCGTGCTGGTGTGCATTGCCGAGGGCGACGTGCTCGCGATCATGGCGCGCTATCGCGACCGGCTCAGGGCGGGCGGCTGGAGCGGGCAGGCGGACATATGGCAGGCGCCGGGAAAGGGGCACACGTTCCACCTCCTTGAGCCGTGCTGCCAAGAGGCCGTCGCACAGGACAAGGTCATCGCCGAGTTCCTCAACCGTTGACTACTCGCTGACCGCCGAAGAGGAGTCATCTCTTCACCAGATCTGCCCGAGTTGGGAAATAAGTGCACCGCTGGATGCTGCTTTTCGGGTTCAGAATTCAGATTTGTGTGAGTGTTGTTTTGTTTATGGGTCTGTGAATTTGTTTATATATAGTTTCTGGCATCGGTACACGGGTACAGTGAGAATTTGTTTTACACCATATGAGAATTGTTGGAGGATACTACTGTCATACTATAGTTTATGCAGTACACTTTATTTGTGGCTCATAGTACACTTAATTTGATCGCCTACTTCACAGGGGCGTAGATATAAAAATCCACATTTGTGTTACAGTGAAAATTGGACACAGATATAAAAATCATCGAACAACAGTTCAAAGGGGATTCGGGCCAAAGATGTTGGCCATGTTGTGGATAGGAGTGGAATTCTAGGTTAGGAGCTCACCATGATTCGCTGGAATATCTCAATACATGATGTTTCAGGTCGATTTATGAAAAGCTATTGGTTTTATTTTATCTAAAATGCTACCCCCTTCGATCCAAAACAAGTGTCGTGATTTTAGTTCAAATTTGAGCCAAAACCACGAGACTTATTGTGAATCGGAGGGAGCCAATGGTTTTTACCTACACGTGGAGAAAGTTATCTTCCTGCTGTTTGCCAAAACCAACATTGAGCAGCTCAAGCTCTAAGCTCTAATCCAACAAGCTAGATGTTGTGGGGTCAAGGTGGGCGTTGTCCACTAAAAATTTGTGCAACTTGAATAGCAATGTTTGTTTGCGACCATAGTGGCGTGTAGTGGGCCGCCCAGTACAGAAGCAGTTTGTGAGGCAGTTTACTCTGGGTTTTTTTCGCCTCTTTAGTTTCTATTTTCGTTTTATGTTGTGTGATTTACATGCTTTCCTGGTTAGTGCTACATTTTTTTGTGGTTTCCTTCCCGGATTTCATGGTTTCCTTTAGGCTTTATTATAATTTATTTCACTATATATTTTGTCGTTTAATTTTTTACCTTTCACTCTTTTTTTTTTACTTTTTCGTGCTTTATGTTTCTTTTTCATTTCATTTTGGTTTCCATTTCTTTTTGTTTACAAGAATATATACGGGAATTTTTTTTTAATGCATGAGCACTTCTCTCAATTTACATGAGAATTTCGCGTAAAATCATGATCACTTTCTAAAATTACATTAACATTTTGGATCATGCATGAGAACTTCTAAAAATTACATGAATGTTTGTAAAAGAAGTGTGACTAATTTATATTTCTGTGGAGACTTTAAAAATATGTGAATACTATAAAAATTACACAACTTAAAAAAAAGTACATGGACACTTTAAATTTACATAATTTTTTAAAATATGAATAATATTTTTTGAAATACATGGACTATTTTTTAGAATAATATGTGAATACCTTAAAAAATGCACGAACAATATGAGATGCATACCGTATTTGCCATGTTTACTATTTACTTGGGGATTAGTCTAATAAGAAAGGTGCTAATATTTCAAACAGAAACTAGGGTATGTTAGTGACTCAATCGTTAGCTGAGAGTGAAAGATAGTATCATTTGTGTAGACATATTTAGATACATTATAACTGAGCACTAATCCAACCATCTCAGGCCATTTGCATTTTTAACCTTTAGATGTGATGTTTAAGCCTTTCCTGGCCGTCGGATGATGTTTTGATCCCGTGTGGGCTCTATACACCGAATACCGAGCGCTTAACGGTAGTGGGCCGCTGCTCCAGGAACAAATTCGGACGTTTCTTGTGACTTGGGCCTAAATGACTGAAAGAAAAGCACTCTCAGCGGAGAGGCCAATCAAAAGCCCCTCAATTCACTTCGACCTCTCCAATGTGTGACAATGGAGGAACCCTACACACGCCGCCACCGCTGCCATTCCATCCGGCACAGGCCCTCGCCCCGTTCCTGAAGGTCAACCAACGCGTACTCCCTCGCCGAGCCGCGCCCCCGTTCCCCTCCGGCCTGCCGCCCCCCGCCCCATCCCTAAAGTTGAACCAACACTCGCCAAGCTACCGCCATTGTCCTCCTTTTCCTGTCTTTCCCCACGGTGTAGCAGGGACGGGTCCCTGCCCCCGGCTATGCCTACTCTAGCTGCTCCATAGAGCTAAGATTTTTTTTTTTCATATTCTTCGCTGCCAGATTGGGTACAGAAGTTTAGATAATCTCTATACCACGGCAGCTACCAGAATTGGTACAGAAGATGCATGCGAGTAGTAATCCCCTATATTCATTCTGATTCTTTAGCTCTTGGTTCATAGATGTGACGTCACTTTTAGGCCTCCTCCATGGTTGACCGATCTAGGTGCCAACCGATGTGGGACTTGGACTGCAATAGCGACTGGCTGAGATTGCACGGATGCGAGGGACAGTGCGTGCTCGGTCCGTTCAGTTGCACGTACGCGAAGGACAACGCCTCGTAGCTCGATCAGTTGAACGGACGCGAGCGGCGCGACAGGATTGGGTGCGGCAAAGAATCACCAAGGATGATTGATTGAAAGGTTAATCCACGGTTAATGCCAGTCGATGCTCCGGGCAGGTCAGTTACAATGGCGATTCATATTTTCCATTCAATTCATGCGAGCCCATATAATCCCAACCTTGCTGCCACTCCTTTCCCACACTGCTCACTTTTGCAGACCATTCTCCGGCGCACAACAGAGATGAATGATTCTTAAGTCTCAAGCAGTTCCAAGTCTCCTTGTTTGCTGCATCTCCTCTTCACCCAATTCTTCCTCTATTATTAGTGATACTGTTCTTTGTTTTAAAAAACACAAGTTTCACACGTTGACAGATTTCAGGTTGGTTCTGCTGGGTTACAAGGTGATGCGCAAGTTCCAATCATCAATTGTTGTCTATATACTGATGTGTTCTTTGTCTAATTTCCCATGCCCAAGGTCTCCCGTCGTGCTTGATGTGAAATTACTTGGACGGATGAGCATACAAGAATTTCTAAGTCATAGCAGCGCTCCTCTTATGCTCTGGAGAACAGAGTAAGTTAATCTTGAGATTTGTATCTTTGGTTCTTTAATTTACTTCTAAACATGTTACAGTCACTGATGCCCCTGCCCACTTACATGAACTGTATGATCTTCATATTATTTGTGGCGTCAACCATAATGTGTATGTGTACTGCACGGATACTGACAAACCCATTTTTCATATTCCATCATATCCATGTTAATTTTCTGACAAGTCCAAGAGATGAAAATCCAAAAATCTTCAATGTACTCATGAGATGCAAGTCCCGTGGATCAACCTTGTGAAAAAAAACTAACAACACAATCGATTTGACATGAGGTAAGATGCAGGCTTTGGATTTTGGGTAAGAAAATTTGTAAGGCAACTCCAGGACCAACAGAACTGATGGTACAGTGAAATACATCTGCAAATCAAAACTACCTGTTACATCTCTCGATTCATGCATGCTAACCACCAGCACGCTGGAAGAAGATAACCTGCTTCCTAATTTCCTGATCGCTAGCTCAGCCTTGCTCACTTTTGGCAATTGGTTATCTTGTCAGCACTTCACAATTAGGATTATGCACTCCCATACTTCTCTTAGCTTGATGCTCATTCCGGCACTATTTTATTCAACTAAACGGGTGTGATTCTTGCCCCCGCTCCGAATCTCTCTAATTCTTGGGCCTAAGTGGGCATGTATATGTTTTTAATATTTTATATCTGTCAAAATATTACGACACATACTTACAAATTTAGTGCAGTTAGATATTTCCAAGTTTATTCTTTTTAAATAGAAGTGTCCATATCCTCATATCTCATTTTTTTTAAGCTGCAAAAAATTTAAATTTATGGGGTAGTTGTGGTGCAGGCAACCAAAGACATGGATGTTGCCAGCGGCCACAAGGAAATCTAATTATGTCATTTTTGTTGGCATAATCCGGTTGGTGGCCAGTGAACGATGGGAGACTTTGAGCACTCAAAAGCAACTAACCAAATTTTAGATTCACAAATAGAGAAGATTTCGTTGATGCACTATATATGTATACTGCTACATGTTTATTTCATATTTGTGTTGCCGCTTATTATTGGTCTTGAAGATACTGATTAGGTATATTTACCAAGTGTACCTGTTTTCAACAAAAGCCCATTTGTACATATGATATTTCTCTCGATTACGGACTAATAGACGTTTCTGCTTGTGTAAAATTTATGTATTTCATGCATTCGTATATTTATTGTTTAAATAGACGGGTGCGGCAACGCGCGCCATCAATGATCTAGTAGTTGCAACATTATAGGAGTACAAATCAATTCGAAGTAGGGGAGCAGAGTCTGGAATCTCAAACTGTTGACAGGTTCCAGGACGATTAATCCGCCAAACTCCCTCCGATCCAAAATAAGTGTCACGGTTTTAAACTAAGCTTAGTTCAACATTTTTTCAAAGCTATGACACTTACTATGGATCGGAGGGAGTATCTCCCAGCTAGAGAGCACCTTTTCATCAGCTTACTTTCCACTACCTCAGACAGCCTATCATTAGCACATCCATGTGCAGTATGAAGTCCCAATATTGAAATCCTTACAATGCAGTAGTGTGTGTACCTGACCGCATACAGAGAGGTGATACACAGGTATTGATCAAGTTTATCCACGTGGAGTGAATGCAAATGTGGTTCTATCGTACAGCTTGCACAAAGGCTGCTACCTCCCGAGACAAGTGTACAACTGGCTGCACTCACCACAATAGCAATTATAACTTCATGGTTACAAGGCATGTGTGGTTTATTACCTCAACAAATCAGCACACAGAGGCATGCCACTTCAATGTGACGAGCAAATCAATGTGAACCGAGGTGGATCCAGGCTCCAGGTGGCCAAGGCCTATGGCGTGGTGACGATTTTCTTCGTTGATTGTAGCAAAATGTCCACTATAGCACACTGTATTACACTGTAGCTATATAACCTGCATGGGACGTGGTCTTACTCTACTCCTCTCTCTTTTCCCCTATGAGAAAGTTATTTACTCACCGTTGTGAATTCTGAGCAAACATCCCCCCGCAACGCCGCTCTGGCGTATGCCTCATTTGCACCCTCGCCTACTGCCTCTCCATCGCACCGTGCCGACTGCTCTTCTCCTCCTTCTCAGGCTCTCGACCTACTTAAACCGCAAACTCCCTCCATCACATCGCAAGTGCTTCAGTAGAGTACCAACGATCACTCGAGCACAACATAGGAAAGGAAATAGCGAGAAGACTCAATGTACATAGAGCGTCACCCTAGCCAAAAATGCTCCGGCACTGCCTCCTCTCTCCCGCTCTGCCACGTGCTAGCGATGACCAGAACTATGCCTATTGGGGGTGCGGCGGAGGAGCAAACCCGGTGCACGAGAACCTGTTCGTCGGCATGGGAAGTGTTGGAGTTATGTTGAATATAGTGTACGAGGTAGGTTACAGTTGGACTTGTAGTTGTATTGTGTTTAGATAGGATATGGAGCCGTGTCCTAGTAGGACACTAATATCCTAGGCCTCTCATATATAGCGGGGCTAGACACACGATGTAACTTATGCCAACATAATAGCACCGGAACGCAGGGGAAGCCGGCGGCATGTGCCGGTGTCCAGGGCAACCAGGTGCGGTATTTTGTAGCGGTGTCATGGGGAGGAGCGCCCATAGTCAAGCTGTAACGCCCCGGATTCGTTGCGCCAGGTGTTTGCCAGTTATTCGCCGTTGTTGCCATGTCATTTGCTTGCGTGTTGCATTTTGCCATGTCATCATCTGCATTTCATATCATCATGTGCATTTCATTTTGCATACGTGATCGTCTCATGCATCCGAGCATTTTCCCCGTTGTCCGTTTTGCAATCCGGCACTCCTATCTCACCCGGCGTCCCCTTCTTGTCTCCTTTCGTGTGCGGGTGTTAAACTTTCTCGGAATGGCCCGAGGTTTGCCTAGTGGCCTTGGTATAGCACCGGTAGACCGCCTGTCAAGTTTCGTCACATTCGGAGCTCGTTTGATAGCCCAACCATTAAATATATAGCGGCACCCTTGCCGGTATTATCGTCGGATGTTTTCGGTCTCCGGAAACAGCTTCTGGGCTGCACTCCTTCCCTCTCACCTCGGCCCTACTCCTCTTCACAGCCCACTAGCCCACCTACCTAACCCCCCTTCGCTCCGGACCGTCCGATCGAGATCGAACGGCTCCGAAACGGCCTCAAACCCCCAACCCTAGCCCCTCTTGCTATATATAGACCCTTCCTTCCATTTTTGGGCAGCCTAGCCCCTTCCCTACCTCCTAGTCGCAGCCACCCCCTCCTCCTCGGAATCAGCGCGCAGCCACCTCCATTTCCGCGCCGCCCCGCTGCCCGTCCGCCACTTGGCGCCACCACACGGGCCAGCACCGCCGTCCCCATCGCCTGGAGCCACTCAAGCCCCGCCACGTGCCTCCCACTTCCTCCCACCTCGCCGCGGCCCACCCGGCCCGCCACAGGCCCGCCCCGGGCCAGATCTGGGCCGGAGGAGCCCGACGCCGCCGCCCCCGAAGGCGCTTCGCCCGCGCCGTCCTGCTCCCTCACTCGACCCGGTACCTCCTCGTCGTTAAATCGCCGGCATCCGCGTCCGCCCGACCCGTCGCCGTCATGCGTCCCTCCGGCAACCCCGCCGCCGGCTCCCTGCCAGGCCATCTCCCCGCGCCCCGTTCCTCCCTTCTTTTTCCCTCTCTCTCTCCTCCTCTAAGGTCTCTCTCCCATTGCAGGAGCCGCCGCCGTCGCCCATGGACCTCGCCGCCGGCCTCCTCCGACCGTAGCCGGCCGGGAATCGCCGGATCCGGGGTCCCTCGTCCCGTTCCCGGCCCTCCGGTCTTGCCCCGCTCACCGGAGCGCCATCCTGCCTCGCCGGTGCAGCGCCGCCGCCTCCCCTGCATCAGCCACTTTGAGCAGGAGCTCGACGCTCCGGTCACCCGCTCCGCGCCCACGTGGGCCCCGGCCCAGTCCAGCAGCGCCGGCCCAGCCCGCATCCCCTCCGGCCTGCCCCGACCCCTTCCCTCCACTGGGCCGAGCCTAGTTGGTGAGCTGCCCACTATCCCCCGCCCGAGCACCTCATAGCTAACCTGCGCTGCTCTGTTTTTTTTCATAAATCTGCTAAGTCCCGAAATTGTCATAATATGTTCCTCTGTTCATCGCATGATATCTCTGTGCATACTGCTCCATTTCGTGCGTGTAATATGTCAAATTGTTCGTCTCGACGAGTACTTCATTTCATTCCATTGCATCATTTTCATTTGAGCTCATCTTGATGCCCGAAATGCTGTTGGAAGAGTGCATGTTGATGTTAATCTGCTGAAAGTGTTATAACTTGCTCATTTGTCATTTTTGCCATGATTGATGTGTGCATCCTATGAGGTTGATGTCTACATGTGTTTTGATCTATGATATGCCATCTTTCCAGGGGTGTCATCCATGTATTTTTGTGAGTTGTGTGCTGAGTGCATCAAGCTTGCTAAGTAGGGTAGTTGCTGTTGCTGTTTTCCTGGCAGATTCTGTTATATTTTGTTGCTATATTAACATGCTTCTACTAATCATTCTATGCATAATCTGGAGATGCTCTATAAACATGTTTTGATCTAAATGTCATGCTCTATCCATTCATGCCCTTAGTTGCTATTATAGCCTGCTGGAACATGTTGTTATCTTGATCTAAAGTTGCTTCAAAATGTTGTTGTCAGCCTGTTAACATTAAGTTCACTAGTTCCCATGTGTTTTGCTAGTGTCCCATGCACCCTATGAACTTGTTCTTGCCATGCTTAGCTTCATAAACATGCCTTCTTACTGTTGGTTGCCTTGCCATGGCATGTATTGCTCTATGGTGAGTGATTCAAGCTCACCAACATGCCTACTTATTGTTGTTCCTGCCATGTTTGAATCTGTAATATAACTTGCCATGGTTACATGGGTGCCATCTTATCTTCTGATCCTTTTTGGCTCATGGTCATTAAGGGACTTTTGATCTATGCTTTTAGTATATTCATGCTATGCCTTTGTTTGCCATGATAAGTTCCTGTAACATGTTGTTTGATAGCTCTAAACATTGCAATCTGATGTTATTTCTGCTAAAGTCTGAAACTGTTATTATTTGCAATCTTCCCATGTCCTTTTGAGCATGTTCTAGTTGTTTCTGGAGATAGCTCAGTGTTCATGTTTTGTTATGCTTTACCTATACTTCATGCCCATGCCTTTTGTTATTACGTTGAGGTGTTGTAGCTTATTGTTTTGATGCTTGCAATATGCCTAGTTGCTGTTATGGACAGATTGTTGTTATGACTTGTATAGAGTGTATGTGTTACACCGTTGCTCCGTTTTGAGTGTGCTCTATATGAAACTTGCTTGATTTTGCATATTGTTTCATATTATCATGTTGCATCCTTGTTTTGAGGTGTTTGCTTGATGTTTGGATGCATTTTGCATCGATGCCATGCTTAACTTGTTTTGCTCATATCTTCTAGCCCGTAGCTCCGAATCTAATGAACTTTATATGTAACTTGACTAGAATTTCGTGTAGATCATCTTGGTGCATCTTAACTTGCTGTTTAACAACTTCAACTTAATGTTTATTCAGTTCTGGACTAATTTCGAAATATGCATATGAGGACTTACCGGATTTGTTATATGTTGTTCCCGGCCTCATTTAAACTTGCCTTGGTGTGTTGTTCTTGTTTGCATCATCTCTTGCCATGAGTAGCTTCATGTAGCTTTGTCATGCAGCATGCTTGTTGTGCATCATGCCTTGTTCATGTGTGGTGTGTTTACCTATGTTGTGTGCTTCTTCTTGTTAGTTCCTGTTTCGTTGCGATCGTGAGGATTCGTTCGTCTACGCTTGGTTTGTCTTCGTGGCTTCATCTTCTTCATGGACTCGTTCTTCTTCCTTGCGGGATTTCAGGCAAGATGACCGCTACCCTAGATCTCACTACTATCATTGCTATGCTAGTTGCTTCGTTCTATTGCTTTGCTGCGCTACCTATCTTTTGCTCTTCAAGCCATCCCATATTGCCATGAACCTCTAACCTTTGACACCCTTCCTAGCAAACCGTTGCTTGGCTATGTTACCGCTTTGCTCAGCCCCGCTTATAGCGTTGCTAGTTGCAGGTGAAGTTGAAGATTTCTCCATAGTGGACAGGGTTATGTTGGGATATCACAATATGTCTTATATTATTAATGCATCTATATACTTGGTAAAGGGTGGAAGGCTCGGCCTTATGCCTGGTGTTTTGTTCCACTCTTGCCGCCCTAGTTTCCGCCATACCGGTGTTATGTTCCCGGATTTTATGCTCCTAACGCGGTCGGGTGATTTATGGGACCCCGACAGTTCGCTTTGAATAAAACTCCTCCAAAGAAGGCCCAACATTGGTTTTACCATTTGCCTCACCACCACCTACCTTTCCCTTGGGAGTTATTAACCCAAGGGTCATCTTTATTATAGCCCCCCCCCGGGCCAATGCTTGTCTAAGTGTTGGTCCAAACCAGAGCCACTTGCGGTGCCACCCCTAGGCAACTTGGGGTATTGTCGGTTGCCGTACGTAGTGTTCATCCGGTCGTGGCCTGAGACGAGATACGCGCGGCTACTATCAGGATGTCGGCACGCCGGGAGGTCTTGCTGGTCTTGTTTTACCATTGTCGAAATGTCTTGTAAACCGGGATTCCGAGACTGATCGGGTCTTCCTGGAGAAGGTCTATTCCTTCGTTGATCACGAGAGCTTGTCATGGGCTAAGTTGGGACACCCCTGCAGGGTATAAACTTTCGAGAGTCGTGCCCGCGGTTATGTGGCAGATGGGAATTTGTTAATGTCCGGTTGTAGATAACTTGACACCTGATCCGAATTAAAACGCATCAACCGCGTGTGTAGCCATGATGGTCTCTTCTCGGCGGAGTCCGGGAAGTGAACACGGTTTCTGTGTTATGTTTGACGTAAGTAGGTGTTCATGATCACCTCTTGATCATTGCTAGCTTCACGACCGTTCCGTTGCTTCTCTTCTCGCTCTTGTTTGCGTATGTTAGCCACCATATCATGCTTAGTCGCTGCTGCAACCTCACCACTTTACGCCTTCCTTTCCCATTAAGCTTTGCTAGTCTTGATACCCATGGTAATGGGATTGCTGAGTCCTCGTGGCTCACAGATTACTACAACAACAGTTGCAGGTACAGGTTATGTGATGATCTTGACGCGAGCGCGATGTTTGCTTGTTTTGGAGTTCATCTTGCTGCTTCTTCTTCGATCAGGGGATAGGTTCCAGGTCGGCAGCCTGGGCTAGCAGGGTGGATATTGTTTGAGTTTCTATTTATGATTCATCCGTAGTCGGATGTTGTTCTTGTTTGATGTATTGTTGTATTCATGTGACATTGTATGTTTTGTATGTATCCCCATCTATTATGTAATGTTGATGTAATGATATCCACCTTGCAAAAGCGTTCCAATATGCGGGTCTATCCTTGGTGGGACCTTCGAGTTCCTTTTGGATAGGGTCGCATATTGGGCGTGACAAGTTGGTATCAGAGCCTCGACCGACCATAGGATCCCCCTTGATTGTTGGCCGTTGTTGAGTCTAGAAGAAAACTGTTTTCGGAGTCTAGTTATATCGGAGAGTAGGAATTCTTTTTACTCCTCAGCCCCTTCGTCGCTCTGGTGAGGAATCTTGACGTAGGTGTTTTGAATTACTCTTCTTCCCCTTCAAATTTTTCTTTAGGTTCACGCAGTTGGTTTTCCAATCGTTGGTTCTCAGCTCTTTTCATCCGGTGCATATCTCGTCAAAGTGATTCGACCCTCTTCGTTTTTGCAAGTTCAATCCTCAGTTGTTTTCTTTTCCCACCCACCCACCCTTTTTCTTGTCGAAACCGGAGTCCGTAATCGAGTGTCCTTCCTACTCGTGCGAAGTCTTTGCTTTTTCCTCAATGATTTCAACCGGTGTTTTCTTTGCAAGTTATTCGTCGATTTCCCCTTCCAGTTGCCTGTGTTTTTCCCGCCCTCCCACCCTTTTTTCTTCCCGGAGTTTGAGCCTCTTTCGACCATCAATTTCATTCGTGCGGAGCCTCTTCAGTCTTTCGTCAATTATTTCAACCGGTGAATTCTCGTCTCGTTCGTCATTCTTCATCCCTTTCTTTTCCGGTGGATTCAATTCAAGTTTTCTCGGGTTGATCATATTCTTTCCCTCGGCTCAATTGTTTTCTCTGCTCGTTCGCCTCTCGCCAGTTTATCCTTCCGGTGCTCAAGACATCTCAGGAGATACGTCTGCGTTCGAATTAACTCGAGGTTGTCACCTCATTCAAATATTTCAATCATTCCGATGCATCATCTATCTGTTCAGCAATCCTTTTCCAACGGTGTTTTTGTCTTCTGTGGGCCCTAACCCACAGGTCTTTTCCCAGGATCTTACCTGACTCTTCTAATTCCCCCGGAGTTATTCTCAAATTCTTTTCAAGTGTGACATAAGAATGGAGTCCATCAGTCACATGCCTTCTCCAAGATCGATTTCAAATCATTTTCATTGTTGGCTCTACCTCTTTGTTTTTCATTCTCCCGGAGTGATTCCAGAGTCTATCTTGTTTTCCCATGAGCTTTTGATTCTCGTCATTCTCGTTGTTCCTCTCTTCTTCTCGAGTGTTCTCGATTCATTACTTCTTCTCTTGAGTTCTGGCTTCACCTCTTCCCTTTTCCCTTCCGTCTCGGTCCTAAGATCTCGGGACGAGATCTCTTGTTAGTGGAGGAGTGTTGTAACGCCCCGGATTCGTTGCGCCAGGTGTTTGCCAATTATTCGCCGTTGTTGACATGTCATTTGCTTGCGTGTTGCATTTTGCCATGTCATCATCTGCATTTCATATCATCATGTGCATTTCATTTTGCATACGTGTTCGTCTCATGCATCCGAGCATTTTCCCCGTTGTCCATTTTGCAATCCGGCACTCCTATCTCACCCGGCGTCCCCTTCTTGTCTCCTTTCGTGTGCGGGTGTTAAACTTTCTCGGAATGGCCCGAGGTTTGCCAAGCGGCCTTGGTATAGCACCGGTAGACCACCTGTCAAGTTTCGTCGCATTCGGAGCTCGTTTGATAACCCAACCATTAAATATATAGCGGCACCCTTGCCGGTATTATAGTCGGATGTTTTCGGTCTCCGGAAACAGCTTCTGGGCTGCACTCCTTCCCTCTCACCTCGGCCCTACTCCTCTTCACAGCCCACTAGCCCACCTACCAAACCCCCCTCCGCTCCGGACCATCCGATCGAGATCGAACGGCTCCCAAACGGCCTCAAACCCCCAACCCTAGCCCCTCTTGCTATATATAGACCCTTCCTTCCATTTTTGGGCAGCCTAGCCCCTCCCCTACCTCCCAGTCGCAGCCACCCCCCTCCTCCTCGGAATCAGCGCGCAGCCACCTCCATTTCCGCGCCGCCCCGCTGCCCGTCTGCCACTTGGTGCCACCGCACGGGCCAGCGCCGCCGTCCCCGCCGCCTGGAGCCACTCAAGCCCCGCCACGTGCCTCCCACTTCCTCCCACCTCGCCGCGGCCCTCCCGGCCCGCCACAGCCCGCCGGGCCAGATCTGGGGCCGGAGGAGGCCAGCCGCCCGCCTCCCCAGCGCTTCGCCGCGCCCGTCCCTCGCTCCCACGCCGACCCAAGACGTCCTCGTTGTTGTCGCCGGCGCCCGCGTCCGCCCGACCCGTCGCCGTCATGCGCCCCTCCAAGCAACCCGCCGCGGCGCCGCCAGCCATCTCCCGCGCCCGTTCCTCCCTCCTTTTCCCTCTCTCTCCCTCCTCTAAGGTCTCTCTCCCATTGCAGAGCCGCCGTCGCCCATGGACCTCGCCGCCGGCCTCCTCCGATCAGTAGCCGGCGGGAATCGCCGGATCCGGGTCCTCGTCCCTGCTCCGGCCCTCGGTCTTGCCCTTCGCGGGCGCCGTCCCGCCTCGCCGGTGCAGCGCGCCGCCGCCTCACATCGGCCACTTCGGAGCAGAGCTCGACGCCTGCCGTCGCTTTGCGCGCGCCACGTGGGCCCCAGCCAGATCAAAGAAGACTGCCCAGCCGCAGATCCCCTCCGGCCTGCCCCGTCCACTTCCATCCACTAGGCCGAGCCCACTTGGTGAGCTGCCCACTATCCCCCGCCCGAGCACCTCATAGCTAACCTGCGCTGCTCTGTTTTTTTTTTCAAAAATCTGCTAAGTCCCGAAATTGTCATAATATGTTGCTCTGTTCATCGCATGATATCTCTGTGCATACTGCTCCGTTTCGTGCGTGTAATATGTCAAATTGTTCGTCTCGACGAGTACTTCATTTCATTCCATTGCATCATTTTTATTTGAGCTCATCTTGATGCCCGAAATGTTGTTGGAAGAGTGCATGTTGATGTTAATCTGCTGAAACTGTTATAACTTGCTCACTTGTCATTTTTGCCATGATTGATGTGTGCATCCTATGAGGTTGATGTCTACATGTGTTTTGATCTATGCTATGCCATCTTTCCAGGGGTGTCATCCATGTATTTTTGTGAGTTGTGTGCTGAGTGCATCAAGCTTGCTAAGTAGGGTAGTTGCTGTTGCTGTTTTCCTAGCAGATTCTGTTATATTTTGTTGCTATGTTAACATGCTTCTACTAATCATTCTATGCATAATCTGGAGATGCTCTATAAACATGTTTTGATCTAAATGTCATGCTCTATCCATTCATGCCCTTAGTTGCTATTATAGCCTGCTGGAACATGTTGTTATCTTGCTCTAAATTTGCTTCAAAATGTTGCTGTCAGCCTGTTAACATTAAGTTCACTAGTTCCCATGTGTTTTGCTAGTGTCCCATGCACCCTACGAACTTGTTCTTGCCATGTTTAGCTTCATAAACATGCCTTCTTACTGTTGGTTGCCTTGCCATGCCATGTATTGCTCTATGGTGAGTGATTCAAGCTCACCAACATGCCTACTTATTGTTGTTCCTGCCATGTTTGAATTTGTAGTATAACTTGCCATGGTTACATGGGTGCCATCTTATCTTCTGCTCCTTTTTGGCTCATGGTCAGTAAGGGACTTTTTATCTATGATTTTAGTAGATTCATGCTATGCCTTTGTTTGCCATGATAAGTTCTTGTAACATGTTGTTTGATAGCTCTAAACATTGCAATCTGATGTTATTTCTGCTAAAGTCTGAAACTGTTATTATTTGCAATCTTCGCATGTCCTTTTGAGCATGTTCTAGTTGTTTCTGGAGATAGCTCAGTGTTCATGTTTTGTTATGCTTTACCTGTACTTCATGCCCATGCGTTTTGTTATTACATTGAGGTGCTGTAGCTTATTGTTTTGATGCTTGCAATATGCCTAGTTGCTGTTATGGACAGATTGTTGTTATGACTTGTATAGAGTGTATGTGTTACACCGTTGCTCCGTTTTGAGTGTGCTCTATATGAAACTTGTTTGATTTTGCATGTTGTTTCATATTATCATGTTGCATCCTTGTTTTGAGGTGTTTGCTTGATGTTTGGGTGCATTTTGCATCGATGCCATGCTTAACTTGTTTTGCTCATATCTTCTAGCCCGTAGCTCCGAATCTAATGAACTTTATATGTAACTTGACTAGAATTTCGTGTAGATCATCTTGGTGCATCTTAACTTGCTGTTTAACAACTTCAACTTAATGTTTATTCAGTTCTGGACTAATTTCGAAATATGCATATGAGGACTTACCGGATTTGTTATATGGTGTTCCTGGCCTCATTTAAACTTGCCTTGGTGTGTTGTTCTTGTTTGCATCATCTCTTGCCATGAGTAGCTTCATATAGCTTTGTCATGCATCATGCTTGTTGTGCATCATGCCTTGTTCATGTGTGGTGTGTTTACCTATGTTGTGTGCTTCTTCTTGTTAGTTCCTGTTTCGTTGCGATCGTGAGGATTCGTTCGTCTACGCTTGGTTCGTCTTCGTGGCTTCATCTTCTTCATGGAGTCGTTCTTCTTCCTTGCGGGATTTCAGGCAAGATGACCGCTACCCTGGATCTCACTACTATCATTGCTATGCTAGTTGCTTCATTCTATTGCTTTGCTGCGCTACCTATCTTTTGCTCTTCAAGCCATCCCATATTGCCATGAACCTCTAACCTTTGACACCCTTCCTAGCAAACCGTTGCTTGGCTATGTTACCGCTTTGCTCAGCCCTGCTTATAGCGTTGCTAGTTGCAGGTGAAGTTGAAGATTTCTCCATGGTGGATAGGGTTATGTTGGGATATCACAATATCTCTTATATTATTAATGCATCTATATACTTGGTAAAGGGTGGAAGGCTCGGCCTTATGCCTGGTGTTTTGTTCCACTCTTGCCGCCCTAGTTTCCGTCATACCGGTGTTATGTTCCCGGATTTTTGCGTTCCTAACGCGGTCGGGTGATTTATGGGACCCCCCTGACAGTTCGCTTTGAATAAAACTCCTCCAGCAAGGCCCAACATTGGTTTTACCATTTGCCTCACCACCACCTACCTTTCCCTTGGGAGTAATTAACCCAAGGGTCATCTTTATTATAGCCCCCCCGGGCCAATGCTTGTCTAAGTGTTGGTCCAAACCAGAGCCACTTGCGGTGCCGCCCCTAGGCAACTTGGGGTATCGTCGGTTGCCGTACGTAGTGTTCATCCGGTCGTGGCCTGAGACGAGATACGCGCGGCTACTATCAGGATGTCGGCACGCCGGGAGGTCTTGCTGGTCTTGTTTTACCATTGTCGAAATGTCTTGTAAACCGGGATTCCGAGACTGATCGGGTCTTCCTGGAGAAGGTCTATTCCTTCGTTGATCGCGAGAGCTTGTCATGGGCTAAGTTGGGACACCCCTGCAGGGTATAAACTTTCGAGAGCCGTGCCCGTGGTTATGTGGCAGATGGGAATTTGTTAATGTCCGGTTGTAGATAACTTGACACCTGATCCAAATTAAAACGCATCAACCGCGTGTGTAGCCGTGATGGTCTCTTCTCGGCGGAGTCCGGGAAGTGAACACGGTTTCTGTGTTATGTTTGACGTAAGTAGGTGTTCAGGATCACCTTTTGATCATTGCTAGCTTCACGACCGTTCCGTTGCTTCTCTTCTCACTCTTGTTTGCGTATGTTAGCCACCATATCATGCTTAGTCGCTGCTGCAACCTCACCACTTTACCCCTTCCTTTCCCATTAAGCTTTGCTAGTCTTGATACCCATGGTAATGGGATTGCTGAGTCCTCGTGGCTCACAGATTACTACAACAATAGTTGCAGGTACAGGTTATGCGATGATCTTGACGCGAGCGCGATGTTTGCTTGTTTTGGAGTTCATCTTGCTGCTTCTTTTTCGATCAGGGGATAGGTTCCAGGTCGGCAGCCTGGGCTAGCAGGGTGGATATTGTTTGAGTTTCTGTTTATGATTCATCCGTAGTCAGATGTTGTTCTTGTTTGATGTATTGTTGTATTCATGTGACATTGTATGTTTTGTATGTATCCCCATCTATTATGTAATGTTGATGTAATGATATCCACCTTGCAAAAGCGTTCCAATATGCGGGTCTATCCTTGGTGGGACCTTCGAGTTCCTTTTGGATGGGGTCGCATATTGGGCGTGACACAAGCCCCGGGGATGTAGCCATATCGGTGAACCTCGTTAACAAATCTCGGTGCCGTGCTCATGTGATTGCTTGGTCCTCGGATGATTGACGGAGTGCCTCGGATTTATTCTAACAAGTGGTATCAGAGCAAGGTTCAAAGAAGGCTGCGGTGGTTGATCTAGAGGAAGCGAAACCTAGAGATCACGGCTGTGAAGTTGAAACCGGTTACATCGGAACGGTGGCAGCGACATCTATTCGGACGGCGTAATAGCAATCGGAGCAGCTGGCGGCCGTAAGCATCGAGGCGTCCTAGATCAAATCGGTCTCGGCGAGTGGACAGGAGACATGGCGGTCAAGGGAACACAATGATAGTGGCGTCATGCAGCATGCAGCGACCGGATTCTTCAGAGGCAACGGCGCGTGGAGCATGCGTGTTGCATGTGTGGAGAGTTCCATGAGCGGCAAGAGCTGGACACGGGATTTGTTTTGACCAAAAGGAGACCGAGTCTCCACATGACACAGAGTTAGGCAGACATCAATCGCCGGAAAGATGAAATCCATTGGTACATGATACGAATCCATCGGGAAGGCTTAGGACAAGGCAAAGCAAAGCTAGCACCGGAGTTTCGTGCAAGGAGCCGAGCCATCACGTGAAGGCCAAATAAGTTTTGTTTGGAATTTGCTAATAGTACAACCTCGTGTACTTGGGCATTGTGTGACAAGAAAGCTCGGATAATTTTTCGCAGGATCAGTCATACAAAGAACCATGATGCCAATGGGTACTAGGTTTGAGGTGAAGAAGTTCACTGAACTGAAAACCTTGGGTTATGGCAGACAAGAGTGAAAGATTTGTTGGAACAACTGGGATGCGTGAAGGCGTTGCAGGAAGTTATGTCAGCTGAGATGGAATTATCTTGTGACGGATAGAAATTTCGTGGAAGACGATTCGGGAGTCTTGAGCGTGTCATACAGTCGAACGAGTTTGGCTGGGTCGGACTAGGCAGTCTGACAGATCGACGCAAGTCGGTTGGTACAGAAGACGGTGGTGGAATCGGCAACGATGACATAGGGGCGTGATGCTGATGGTGACCGACTTCTGGGCGTGGAAACACGTGGCACAGGCCCAAGTGCTTGTGTGGCTTCGACAAGACTATGGCGCGGGGTTGATTCAAGGTGATGTACACACGGAGCTTGAAATTGACGGGGCGCGAGGATGGACTGATCATCTACCATGGAGTCATGTTGAAGGTGGAGCTGGATTGAGCGGCTACGGTGTAAGGATCCAGGGGATCGAAGCCTATTCAGCAGAGCGGGAAAAGTGAGTGACATGCAGTTCGGACTGGAGCCCAGTGGTCTGATGGAAGCGTGAAACTCGTCATCGGTCGGTGATGATCTGTGGTACTCTGCAGTGGGGGTTGAGTGGTGTGGTTTCGTTACCCTTGAGACTCGACCAGGACAGCGGAGGCTCGACGCAGTAATAGCGGCGAGGCGTGCGGTATGCACGGGACATGGAGACGGGCCAGGGCTCTGGTGGTCATACATGTGGTAAGACAACTGCGAATTTGACTCGGGATGACTACAAGCAATGGTGAAATTCTTTCAAGTTTCAGACAGACTGTCAAAAAAGTAGCGGTGATGTTTAGTTCAGGTAACTCTTATGTGTGACACCTAGTACGTGAGTTGTTCACTTTCACGCAGGTTAGTGATCAGTGTGTGATGGCATTGGACTGATACTCTGGAAGTTGGGAGCGCAAGCTAGAGTAACAAGGAACTTAATTTTGCTCGAGTGTTAACCATGGTCAAGAAAAGAAGGGACTACAAGTTGCAGATGGAGTCGCATGGAGTCTTTGGAGTAGCAGCGGTACTCATGGGATAAGCTCATGTCCAATGTACATGGAAGTTTGACGCATGGACAAATCCAGGGTGGTGGATTATATTCGCCAAGGTGGAGTTTGTTGGAGTTGTGTCGAATATAGTGTATGAGGTAGGTTACAGTTGGACTTGTAGTTGTATTGTGTTTAGATAGGATATGGACTCGTGTCCTAGTAGGACACTTATATCCTAGGCCTCTCATATATAGCGGGGCTAGACACACGATGTAACCTATGCCAACATAATAGCACCGGAACGCAGGGGAAGCCGACGGCATGTGCCGGTGTCCAGAGCGACCGGGTGCGGTATTGTAGCGGTGTCATGGGGAGGAGCGCCCATAGTCAAGCCCCGGGGATGTAGCCATATCGATGAACCTCGTTAACTGTTGGGGAACGTAGTAATTTCAAAAAATTTCCTACGCACACGCAAGATCATGGTGATGTATAGCAACGAGAGGGGAGAGTGTTGTCTACGTACCCTCGTAGACCGAAGCGGAAGCGATCACAACGTAGAGGAAGTAGTCGTACGTTCTCCTTCGCGATCCGACCGATCCCGGCGCCGTTACTCCGGCGCCCCCGAGTTCTTGACACACGTACAGCTCGATGACGCTCCTCGGGCTCCAATCCAGTAGAGCTTCGGGGAGGGAGAGTTTCGTTAGCACGACGGCGTGGTGACGATCTTGATGTTCTACCGGCGCAGGGCTTCGCCTAAGCTTTGCGACGATATGACCGAGGTGGAATATGGTGGAGGGGGGCACCGCACACGGCTAAGGAACGATCTCAAGGATCAACTTGTGTGTTCTAGGGTGCCCCCCTGCCCCCGTATATAAAGGAGCAAGGGGGGTGCGGCCGGCCCTTGGAGGAGGCGCGCCGGAGGAGTCCTACTCCCACCGGGAGTAGGACTCCCCCCCCTTTCCTAGTTGAAGTAGGATTGGGGGGAGGGAAAGAGGGAAGGGGGGCGCCGCCCCCCTCTCCTTGTCCTATTCGGACTAGGGGAGGGGCGCGCGGCCTGCCCTGGCCGACCCTTCCTCTTCTCCTCATGGCCCACTAAGGCCCAATAACCCCGGGAGGGTTCCGTAACCCCGGTGTTCAGTAAAATCCCGATTTCACCGGAACCATTCAACTCCAAATATAGGCTTCCAATATATCAATCTTTATGTCTCGACCATTTCGAGACTCCTCGTCATGTCCGTGATCACATCCGGGACTCCGAACTTCTTCGGTTCATCAAAATACACAAACTCATAATATAACCGTCATCGGAACCTTAAGCGTCACGGACCCTACGGTTCGAGAACAATGTAGACATGACCGAGACACGTCTCAAATCAATAACCAATAGCGGGACCTGGATGCCCATATTGGTTCCTACATATTCTACGAAGATCTTTATCGGTCAGACCGCATAACAACATACGTTGTTCCTTTGTCATCGGTATGTTACTTACCCGAGATTCGATCGTCGGTATCCAATACCTAGTTCAATCTCGTTATCGCAAGTCTCTTTACTCGTTCCGTAATACATCATCTCACAGCTAACTCATTAGTTGTAATGCTTGCAAGGCTTAAGTGATGTGTATTACCGAGAAGGCCCAGAGATACCTCTCCGACTATCGGAGTGACAAAACCTAATCTTGAAATCGCCAACCCAACATCGCCTTTGGAGACACTGTAGTAATCCTTTATAATCACCCGATTACGTTGTGACGTTTGGTAGTACCCAAAGTGTTCCTCCGCAAACGGAGTTGCATAATCTCATAGTTATAGGAACATGTATAAGTCATGAAGGAAGCAATAGCAACATACTAAACGATCGTGTGCTAAGCTAACGGAATGGGTCATGTCAATCAGATCATTCAACTAATGATGTGACCTTGTTAATCAAATAACAACTCCTTGTTCATGGTTAGGAAACATAACCATCTTTGATTAACAAGCTAGTCAAGTAGAGGCATACTAGTGACACTCTGTTTGTCTATATATTCACACATGTATTATATTTCCGGTAAATACAATTCTAGCATGAATAATAAACATTTATCATGATATGAGGAAATACATAATAACTTTATTATTGCCTCTAGGGCATATTTCCTTCAGTCTCCCACTTGCACTAGATTCAATAATCTAGATCACATCACCATGTGATTAACATCGATAGTTCACATCATCATGTGATTAACACCCATAGTTCACATCGCCATGCGACCAACACCCAAAGGGTTTACTAGATTCAGTAATCTAGTTCACATCGCTATGTGATTAACACCCAAAGAGTACTAAGGTGTGATCATGTTTTGCTTGTGAGAGAGTCTTAGTCAACGGGTCTTTCACATTCAGATCCGTTATGTATTTTGCAATTTTTCTATGTCTACAATGCTCTGCACGAAGCTACTTTAGCTAATTGCTCCCACTTTCAATATGTATCTAGATCGAGACTTAGAGTCATCCGGATCGTGTCAAAACTTGCATCGACGTAACCCTTTACTTATTTAACCTTTTGTCACTTCCATAATCGAGAAACATATCCTTATTCCACTAAGGATAATTTTGACCGCTGTCCAGTGATCTACTCCTAGATCATTATTGTACTCCCTTGCCAAACTCAGTGCAGGGTATACAATAGATCTGGTACACAGCATGGCATACTTTATAGAACCTATGTCCAAGGCATAGGGAATGACTTTCATTCTCTTTCTATCTTCTGCCGTGGTCGGGTTTTGAGTCGTACTCAATTTCACACCTTGTAACACAGGCAAGAACTCTTTCTTTGACTGTTCCATTTTGAACTACTTCAAAAATTTTCAAGGTATATACTCATTGAAAAACTTATCAAGCGTCTTGATCTATCTCTATAGATATTGATGCTCAATATGTAAGCAGCTTCACCGAGGTCTTTCTTTGAAAAACTCCTTTCAAACACTCCTTTATGCTTTGCAGAATAATTCTACATTATTTCTGATCTACAATATGTCATTCACATATACTTATCAGAAATGTTGTAGTGCTCCCACTCACTTTCTTGTAAATACAGGCTTCACCGCAAGTCTGTATAAAACTATATGCTTTGATCAACTTATCAAAGCGTATATTCCAACTCTGAGATGCTTGCACCAGTCCACAGATGGATCGCTGGAGCTTGCACATTTTGTTAACACCTTTAGGATCGACAAAACCTCTTGGTTGCATCACATACAACTCTTCTTTAATAACTCCATTAAGGAATGCAGTTTTGTTTATCCATTTGCCAGATTTCATAAAATGCGGCAATTGCTAACATGATTCGGACAGACTTAAGCATAGATACGAGTGAGAAACTCTCATCGTGGTCAACACTTTGAACTTGTCGAAAACCTTTTGCGACAATTCTAGCTTTGTAGATAGTAACAATACTATCAGCGTCCGTCTTCCTCTTGAAGATCCATTTATTTTCTATGGTTTGCCGATCATCGGGCAAATCCATCAAAGTCCATACTTTGTTCTCATACATGGATCATATCTCAGATTTCATGGCCTCAAACCATTTTGCGGAATCTGGGCTCATCATCGCTTCCTCATAGTTCGTAGGTTCATCATGGTCTAGTTACATGACTTCCGAACAGGATTACCGTACCACTCAGTGCGGATCTCACTGGTTTACCTATGAGATTCGGTAGTAACTTGATCTGAAGTTACATGATCATCATCATTAGCTTCCTCACTAATTGGTGTAGTAGTCACAGGAACAAATTTCTGTGATGAACTACTTTCCAATAAGGGAGAAGGTACAATTACCTCATCAAGTTTTACTTTCCTCCCACTCACTTCTTTCGAGAGAAACTCCTTCTCTAGAAAGGATCCATTTTCAGCAACGAAAATCTTGCTTTAGGATCTGTGATAGAAGGTATACCCAACAGTTTCCTTTGGGTATTCTATGAAGACGCACTTCTCCGATTTGGGTTTGAGCTTATCAGGATGAAACTTTTTCACATAAGCATTGCAGCCCCAACCTTTAAGAAACGACAACTTTGGTTTCTTGCTAAACCACAGTTCGTATAGTGTCGTCCCAATGGATTTAGATGGTGCCCTATTTAACGTGAATGCAGCTGTCTCAAATGCATGATCCCAAAACGATATTGGTAAATCGGTAAGAAACATCATAGATTGTACTATATCCAATAAAGTACGGTTATGACGTTCGGACACACCATTATGATGTGGTGTTCCAGGTGGCCTGAATTTGTGAAACTATTCCACATTGTTTTAATTGAAGACCAAACTCGTAACTCAAATATTTGTCTCCGTGATCAGATCGTAGAAACCTTATTTTCTTGTCACAATGTTTTTTCCACTTCACTCTGAAATTCTTTGAACCTTTCAACTATTTCAGACTTATGTTTCATCAAGTAGATATACCCATATCTGCTCAAATCATCTGTGAAGGTCAGAAAATAACGATAACCGCCGCGAGCCTTAACACTCATTGGATCGCATACATCAGTATGTATTATTTCCAATAAGTCAGTTGCTCGCTCCACTGTTCCGGAGAACGGAGTCTTAGTCATCTTGCCCATGAGGCATGGTTCGCAAGCATCAAGTGATTCATAATCAAGTGATTCCAAAATCTCATCAGCATGGAGTTTCTTCATGCGCTTTACACCAATATGACCTAAACGGCAGTGCCACAAATAAGTTGCACTATCATTATTAACTTTGCATCTTTTGGTTTCAATATTATGAATATGCGTATCACTACGATCGAGATCCAATGAACCATTTTCATTGGGTGTGTAACCATATAAGGTTTTATTCATGTAAACAGAATAACCATATAAGTTTTTGGTTTCGATATGGTATGAACTTTTGATAGCGTTTTGAATTTCGGTTTTTATGGTATATACCGAAAAACCGAATGGTTAACCAAATAAACCGCAATGAAAATATATTTGTATTTCTTGAGGCAAACAATGATACAAGTAGTCATTTTTCTTGTATAGGAGTAAAATTTTCTGCAAAGAACATCTCTTTCTTCCTGTAATGTAGTATTTTTTTTCTCTTGCAAAAATGCTAATCACATCCATAACCTTTCGAGGCATGAATTGAGGCATGCATATATACTTATATAAAGTTATATACCGTTTGTATCAAAAGAGTATGTGTTTTGAATTATAAATTTGTAAAATATAATATGTCATTTTCAAATTCGCGTCAACTTTGATTATTATGGTATATACCGAAACCATATCAAAATAATTTGGTATATACCGAAACCGAACCGTATTTTAATTTCATACTGTATAAATCAAAGTATTAATACCGTACAAACCAGAAAACCGTATAAACCGAACTATGCAGAACGAATAAACCGAACGCACAGAGTAACCTCTCTTATAGCTCTCTCTCAAGGGATGGCATGAACACACACACTGACAGAGAGTTTTGCGCTGCGTACAACATTTCTAGCCTTTTCTGTGTCTTCTTCTTATTCAGTCAAGTGCCTAGACTTGGATCGCAACTGAAAACAAGAGAAAATAGCTCGTGAGCATGTCTGCTCTGAGGTTAAGCGGCTCATGTCAATGTTGTAGCCTAGCTAGAGATAACATCTCGCTTCCACGATCGTTCAAAGCTAAAGCAGGCCGATTTGAAGATGTCCATAAGTCACTTGCACGATTAGTAAGATCACTTCGCAATTAATGCCTGAAGTCCTTCCAGTTCACTAGCAGATGTGATAGGGATACTGAGGCATTGCAATGACATGGTTCCCTGGATATACAAGATTCATTCCCGACCATCCCAGCCCCATGGTGACTTGCATTGGCTGGCCCGAGAAGCTATCTACACGAGTACAAATGGCAAAGCCAGGATAAAAGGTCCATGGGTCAACACGAAGAAGTACTACCAATGTACCCCCTCAAATACAAAGCAGCAATAATTGATGCCTAACAATGATGGGATATGACTTGAGGCCTAATGTAGATTGTCTAATCCACGTGATTAGATTACCCACCCAGATCTTCTAGCAATTATAAGAACAAAAATCAACACGTCTAACAAACCCTAAGATAACAGAAGAATATAAATTTTAGAAAAATAATAAAATAGCAATTAGATGAAGAAATTGATTATAGTAGTATCACTTATGGATGGAATCTGTAGAACGAATCTTGCACTTTTATAGAAGAGAGGAGTGAAGTGGAGATTGAGAGCGGACAGACGGCGGCGAGCAGGCGAACAGAGGAGATTGGGGCAACTTCGAAGAACGAATGAAGAGGCGCAGGAGGGCGTAAATGTGTGAACGAGCGATCCATTTTCTTTGAGATCTATCGATTTTTTTTGAGGCACTAGCGATCCTTTTCCTAGAGATATATCGATATTTCTTCGAGGCGCTCGAGGGGAGCTCCTATATCACGTGTGAGTCACTAGGTATAATGGTTGGCATTTTAAACAAATGAATTTCAAAAAAATGTTCAGGAGTTTGAAAAATTGTTCTTGAAGTCGAAAAAGGTTCATGAGTTAAAAAATGTTCTTGAATTCTTAAAACTTTCTCGGAATTAAAAACTGTTGAAAACATCCCTAGCTTTCCTCTTCCTTCCGTCGGCGCCGCCACTGGTCCGCCCCATCTCCGATGGCCTTTGGGCCATGTAGGTGTGTACGATCTCGGCCCCTGCTGACGGGAGGGATCCCGTTGTCGTTCTCGTTCTTGTTAGGTCTACTCTCTTGGTTGGAATTGTGTGGCGGCGGCGATGTCTCTCAGCAGGAATAATGTCTCCCATATTCTACCCCCCACCCGATGATGCGTCTAGCGTCGTCGGAGGGCGTGTGGAGGTGTGTCTCCATTGGATGTCGCGAAATTCGGTCGGTGCTGGTCTTCGGTGGATCTGTTTGGATCCGATCTTCGTATTTCTTGGTTTGGGTGTTCATAGGATTGATACTTTCCAACTACGGCTTTCTTCACCGGCGATGATTGCTACTCCCTCCGTCCGAAAATACTTGTCATCAAAATGAATAAAAGGGGATGTATCAAGATGTATTTTAGTTCTAGATACATCTCTTTTTGTCCATTTTGATGACAAGTATTTTCTGACGGAGGGAGTACTTTGGTGCATTGATCCCATGGGACCTTAGCACGATGACTTCTCGACTGTCTACTATAACAAGGTTTGTCCGGCTCCGGCGAGGGAGGGGCGATAATGGTGGCGCGCCTTCGGCTCGCACCAGTGCTTGTAGCCATCACTAGGTGGTCCACGAAACTACTTGTAATTTGTATTACATCTGGTGTTCTTTGTACTACCATGATTTGGGCTGAACAGTTTGGAATTTTCTCATGCCAAGAAAATAGAATAAAAAAACAGTTCACTAATTTAAAAAATGATCTTGATTTCGAAAAATGTTCATGAATTCAAAAAATATTCATGATTTAGAACAAAAGTTTGCATATTAGAAAATGTTCATTAATTATTAACAAATATTCTCCAAAATACAAATGATCATGAAATACAAAAAATTATCGACTCAATTTTCTTTTGATTCCAAAAGTGTTCATGAATGCAAATTAATGTTCAGGCATTATCAAAAAATTATCAAACAATTTTGTTTATAAATATTAAAAACTGTTCCAAATTGTTTTCTCAATTGAAAATGTTTACTGATTCAGAACAATGTTCACGAGTTTAGAAAATATTTAAATTTTGAAAAATAAAGTCTAATTGAAAAATATTAACGAATCTGTACAAAATATTGATGGATTTAACAGATGTTCATAACTACATAAGAATGTTCCTGATATCAAGAAAATCACACAAAATTTGGAAATATGTTTGAAAGGTAAAAATAAAAAGAGGAGAAAATGAACATGAAATAAATAAAGTAAAACAAAATTATATAAAAATGAAAAAAATTAAAAAAGTCAGAAAATACACAAAGAACAGAGAAGCCGATCATGGAAGGTGCAAGAACTTTCTAAAATCGGAAAATACTAGTTGGGCCGGCCAAAATTGCATGTGCGGGAAGCTAAAGTGCGCGCTTGATTACTAACCAGCGCCCCACGTGTCAAATAAGATTGCCCATGCTAGAGATCGATCTGAAGTGCCCAGTGAGCCTGAGTGATGTTTGGGCTGCATGCGGCCATATTGAACGTGAGATTTGGGCCTTGCTTTTTTCCACTCGGGCCCATTATTTTCATTGTGTTATTTTTCTTCATGGGTTGTACTAGCCAAGGTCATTGGGTCGATTAACCCTGGCCCAGCAATGTAGCTCCACCCCTGCAGGTTGCAGCGTTAGTTGTCGTTGCTTCCAAAATTGTCGCAACATTTGTCGTCGTTGTTTCCAAAATTCAGCATTGCCACTCGTAGCAACACAACTACATTGACACTACTCGACTGAGACATCGTTAAGTCTCAGTCTAGTGAGTTCTAGCCACACCCCTTGTAATCTATTGAGTATTCAACAATATCAAATAAAATTAAGCGCAATACTAAACAAATTGGTTAATAATAAATAAATAAGAACTGGCGCCCATCCAAATTGGACCTGCGTCTCAATAGTATCTCCACAAAATCTACCATGAAATGGACGACATGTAACCGAACTGACAAAAAGTATGTTACACCTAGAAAAAGATGTCATCCCATGCATATCCGATGGTTGTGTGCAAGACAGCAAGAGCATCTAGAGCCGCGTACCTCTAATTTGACCTGCCAAACTTTCACAGGCACGACCGGGCAGTGATCTGGTGTGTCCATTTTGAGCCATTTTTATCCGTCCGTGCAACCACACTCCTCATTTTGTTCATCATATGTCCAGTCACTTGTACGTGTTTGGTGAAGATGAAGAAAGAGAGAAAAATAAATAAAGAAAGAGAAAAGGTGGTCCATGTCCTACATGACGGACTGACCGGGCGCGTCCGGACTCATCCGCAAGCCCTCATATTCTCCCTACATTTTTTCTCAATATAAGGGTTCTCGGACAGCACGGAAATATAGGGATGATATGAGGGGTCCGGTTAGATCACTTTTTTTTCTCTCTCTTGTCCGGTCACTGACCCGACGCATCCGTGGTCACTTGAGAATGATTTGAAAATGCCGGTTGTAGATGCTCTAAGGAGTAGGGAAAACTACCTAAAAATACTATTATCCCAAAAACTACCAGCGACCCATGTATTATTCCGGCTGGCAACGCCACTGCTTATACAGTAATGCTAGACATCCGCAGAGGATGTTTACGGATTCAATGGACTACCCGTTGTGGATCAACATGATTGGAAGATAGGGAGAGGGTTGGTCCTCACCCCCGTGAAATTCAGGGGTAGAAAATTAATTGGGAGGTTTCGTAAAGCACGTGTAAACAACGATTATTTCTGCCCATTAGGCATTCGCATGTGAAGCAGGACACGAGCGGCTGATTCATCGACTGCAAATTAAGTAATTCTCAGTCCGCTAGGACTTGGCCGCTCCCTTAAGTTTTGCACCTTGGGTTCATCTGGTGTTCCCTCCAAATTTCTGTTACACGCTCCATTCATTTATATTGCCCACAAATGCATGGTACCCTTTTTGTAGGTACACACTTAATAGGCACATGTCGCAAGTACGTTTGTTCAGGGAAAAAGCCTTTGCTAAATTTTTCACCCAACTTTCTCTCTTGTGGGCATATCAGCTCGTCAGTGACTAACCTATGTAGAGCTATAGATGCAGTGAAAAGGAATGTTGGTGCATTTCAACAGTTATATAGAGAAACTCTGGAGAGATCATATGCTTGGGCAGTGGGTCTTTTTAAGCCGAGCTTTGAGTCGTGGAAGTCCAGAATTTACAAACCCAGTATTCATTTGCTAGGACAAAGGAAGCACGGTCTTGACAGACGAGCAAGTAGCAATAGATTTGCTCTCGCCATTTGGCAACATGCATAGTCTTCACTTGTCCTGACCTGATACCAAACATTCACTACAGTACTCGCCCTCACTTCAGTTGCACCCTCTCCGTCGTACGTACTTCTCCTCGTCCGCCTATTTAAACCACAAACTCGGCGGCATGAGTGCATCAACAGCAGCACCTCACACGCACAATGAAACAGGGAGCGAGTAAAATCTAAAGCCGCACAAGACCAAGAAGGGATCTGGCATTGTCACCACCATCGTTCTGCTCCGACTCGCGCTGTGGTCGTGGCGGTCAGGACCGTGCCTGCTGCTGCGGCTGACGCGGCGGCAAAAGGGTTTTCTTCTGGCCCCGGCCGTGGCACGATGGACGGCAAGCAGTGGGCATGAGAGGCATGGGGGAGCGTCAGCCCGGTCGGCCGTGTCGGGGGAGCTAGCGGTATCATATTTGGTGCGTTTGTTGTTGGAGTGGTCGCGTTCGGCGGCAGAAGCGGGTGCGTGACGACATGGACCGTTGTACCGGCAGGGATGAAGCTGGTGAGATGCACATAAGATCTTCGCGCATGTACATGGTTGTGGTGTTGTGCATCGCACTTGTGCACGTACCTACATTGACTTGGTTTCACGGTTTGACCTGCCATGGTACCTGCATTGACGGTTTGGCGGTTTTTCTTCTTATTAACGTGACTCTATGACATGTGCATTTTTTCTTGAAAGTCTCAACCATGTCAAGACTTAAGCATTGTGGGTTGTCTTTCTATGTGTGTCAACAAGCCTAAATGTGGACCATTTCTGGTCTATCTATATACTTTTCTTTAATATCTAAGAAAGGTCTTACATTACATCTGTGTTCGAACAAATTTTATGTGTGGTCTATAATTATGTTTTCTCCTACTCCTTTTGTGCTCTCCCTTATTTTTTTTTCTTGGACGGCATGTAAGGAGGTTGTTGTCAGGGTGGAGCCAGGATATATATAGTCTCACATAAAATGATCACACAATATATATCCTTTGTAATATCAATACCTGTTATAATATGTCGAACCACTATAATGTGTACGGCCCAATTCCAGTGCACGGGCAATTAGCTAGTAAGAAAATAAAGCTTAGTGAGTGTACTTTAATAGTAACACATTTACAGAAATCTAGCAATACTATCGAAATGAAACCAATCTGAACTTATATTCAGGAAGAAAAAACTATTACTTACGTACTAACCAAACATTATGATGTCCGACTTATCAAGGTAAAAAATGACAGGTATTGTCACTTAAATGGGGGAAGATATAATAAAATTTGGAACATAGACAAAAATGGCATTGTGCAATGTTCTTTTCATGCAATTTATTATACTGTAAGATAAATTAGGTTTTATCCTTGAACAAACTCATAGTAATTAGGATGCCTTTATCTTTTATAACAATAGATATAATTATTTACGTTGGGGTTAAAATCTGGAGTAAAACTGCAAGTTGGGAACTCACCCTAATTCATTCAAAGCTCTCAAGTGGGTGATGTTTCGGTCTATTTCTCAAATATTACTATTTCAAAATTTTCTCAAAGGATCCTTTTTTTACCTCAATTTGTGTAATTTATAAAATCAAAATTAATTAAATAAATTGTACATTTTATCTTCCTACTATTGTCAGATCAGAAGTTGAGTTGTTCTAGCTTGGAGTCAAGGTTTTTGTTTTTAACAAAACATTGGGGCCAAGGTGACTTCAAGGGTTTATTTTTCTACGAAACATTGGGGTCATGGTGAGCGGTGGTCCTACAAGTGTGTGTAATTTCAATCAATAGTATTGTAACCAAGGGACATGAGTGAGTAAGATTCAAAATAGTCCCAACTGAATTGCCTATTGTTACTTGGGTTCATCTGATGTTCACTCCAAACTCTGTCATTGGATCCAACAATCTACACTATCCTCAATTTCATGCACTGGATTCAACAACTTTGCCGAGTTGCCTCAAAGAAAAATCGGTAATGTGTTTGTCGAGTTCCACTCTCGGCAACATTGACTCGGCTGGGAACACGTCTGCAAAGTTTACGCTTGCTGAGTTACACGATGGTAATTTCTAGACGATAGGTTTGTCGAGTCCTTGCAGCCTAAACTCGCCAAAAGTAGCCATGTCGTGCCTGTTGGTGACTGCGGCCTTTTCACATTTTAAAAAAGAAAATGACAAATGTTTGTTGAGTTCCCATTATGGAGCCGTCAACTGGTGTTTATGGGGCCACTTGGTCAAGTCCTTGCTGAGTTCTTTCTATCACGTACTCAGCAAAGGTAGGCTTTTGTCAAGTTTTATATAATCGTTGAGTTTCTTTTTCCCTGCAATGGGAAAACAATTCTCATTGCTGAGTTTTACATGTTTGCCGAGTTTTCCCTGGCTCGCACTCAGTAAACTACTTCCATTGCCCAGCTCCAGATAAAAAAATACTTGACAAACATCCCGCACTAGGCAACATTACTCACTGATGTATTGATGGTACTTTTTTCTTGGAGACACAGTTCCAATGTACTATATTTTCTTCGCTGGGACAAAATTCCATGTTACTTAATAGGCCCATGGTGCATGTATTTTTGTTCAAGGGAAAAAAGGCTTGCTCGACTTGCCCCGATTTTTATTTTCTTCTGTGCATATCAGCTCGCCGATGACTAGCCTGTATATATGTAGTTAAAAGAAAGGATGGGGCAGTTGGACAGCTATAAAAAAAACTTTTCTAAAAGTTAACATATGTTCGATCTTGGGCCTAACAATACAAAGGGTCGGCAACTGGCAATGCAGTCATATTGGCCTCATTTACACCTACCATCTGCCCCTGACTCTCCATCGTATGTACTTCTCCCAGCTATTTAAACCGCAAACTCCACCCCACCACAAGTATTCTATCGTGCCTGAATCGTCCAACATGTATCGTTGTGAAGTAGTTTCACACAAGTATAGGACATCTCACGCACACACCATGCACACGAAAGAGCGAGTAAAGTATGCACTATCGTCTCCCTGCTCCTGCTCTGCCTCTTGCTGCAAGCCCACGTCACCTTTGAGAAAAACACCATCGTGGGAGGCAGGGAGGGCACGAAGAACTTCTTCATGGGCTTGGTAGGCATGGGGAACGTACCGGGCTTCCCAGATGGCGGCTGATGTACATGCTTGTGATTGTGTGCATCTGTATACAAGTGGGTGCACAAGGGCATGGACTTGGTTTGATGGTTAGAGTTTTGACCTGGCATGGTACTTCTCCATGAAGCGTTGTATTAACGTCATGATTACTGGTCGGCAGAGTTTCACACACACTATGGGTGGGAGCACACAGGTGACGTGCGTCCTGGGCGGTCTTGTGCATTTCAATAATGTCTACATGCAACTAATCAAACAAAGAGCCTAAAATCACAACAGGCTCTGGTGCAACAACCATTTGCGGCGACGTGGATGGCCAAAAGCTTATTTCCGCCCCTTGTGCGGTCAGAAGCTTGGAGTCTTTGTATCACCTCTTCTGGGAATGTTCCTTCTCCAAGTCCATCTGGGACCGTGCCTTGCTCTAGGCAGGTTGTGGCGCTCTGCAGGGTGCGAGCTGGGGCAACCAGATAGTCACCCCGGCAATCATCTCCGCCATCCTACAACACTCAGTGTTGGCTTGCCTAACAGAAAAGGAACGTTCTGCATGGTCTTGATAAATTTGGCAGGAACGAAACAACCACACATTCAGGGCAAAGGTGCCTTCGTGGGGCGACATCATGGCGGCAATGATGAGAGGCATCGAGCTATGGAGGCTAGCAGTAGCAAAATGCATGGAGACCCCATTTGGGGATGTGCCATGAGAGATAGACCACTTTAGTTTTGGGCCATTTTTCTCGAAAGTGCTGAATTGAGCTCGAGCGCACGGACTCTCGTTATCTCCCACATTGTTTCTCTGCAAGATTTGGACATCCCAGTGTATAAGCAGGCGTATTCCAAATACTATATGTCCCATCAGTCTGTTGCGTGGCCCAACATTTATTAAGCATGTTGCCGTCACGTAGAGTCGGGACAGATGGATCCCTAACGAGCTGAGCCATTTTCTCCGACCCCGAGCCTTCTACCGCCCGTCCCTCAGCCGCCAATTGTTCCTTGTCTCAGAATTCAAAACAGAGCAGGAGGCTCCGGGTCGCGTCGCGCCCGCTACGGTCCTTCTGGGCTCCGAGTCCACCAGCGCTGAGGAGACCCGTGCCCTAGAGTTGCTGCCGGTGCGTGGGCGTAGCCCGGCACGCCAAGTCTCGCCACGGGCGTGCGCCGGCGCGCCCAGGAGGCTCTCTCGCTGCCAGCCTCGCCCCCTCTATCTCCCACGTCGGTGCTGCCACGTCAACTCCTCTCCAAGCGAGACGATCCCAGGGTGTCGGCCATCTCTCTAGCCGCTCAAAACCCGGCGGTGACACACCTCTGCTTGCCCACGGTGCTTCTTCCGCCTCTGTCGCCGGCCAGGCCGTCGGGCTTCGAGTCGTCGCCCACTCCTCCCCTGGTCTCCAGCGGCCCGGTGCGACGCACCCCCTCTCCGGTGCAAAGGTGCAGAGCGGCTGCGGACGTCCAGCCGGCCAGTGTTGGCCTGGCTGTGCTCTTTCGACGAGAGGCCGGAGCCGATTCTGCCATCCCCGGCGTCCACGCCGCCGCGTCCACCTGCTGCTCGTCGCAAGACGCTTGCGGGTGTTACCATCTCCAGGTCCGCTGCGGGTCTCTCCCTGCACAGGACATGTGTGAAGAACAAAGCTCCTGGGCGTGCCAAGGAGGCGCCTGCTACCAAGGCGGCTGAGCTGCTGGTTTGCCACAGCCTGGGAATAGTCAAGAATGGCGAAGATGTTACCTCGGCGGCCTTAGATGCTTTTGCAGAGAAGTTCAAAGAAACTCTGCCCTCGGAGGTGATCAGCTCCATGCGTGAGCTTTTCAAGCTTGATGATGTGCAGGCTGCTGGAGTGGAGGATGCGCTTATCTAGCACGGCGGGGCTGGCGCCATCGACCTGGATGGACCTGAGGACGCGGCTGGAGCCTTGCTGGCTGCAATCTGATTGATGGTCGTTGTTCTTTGGGTTTAGTAGTTCCCAATGTTAGATCAACTTCATGTGCCTGTAGTGTGGTGCGTGCGCAAGGTGCAGTGTCATGTTTTCTTCTGGTGTCTCTGTAGCTCCAGGAGCTTTGCTAAGCTCAGAGTTGGGTTCTGTCAGCCCAGCTTGCTGCTGCTTTTGCATGTGTGTATGGCTGATGCTTGTTCATCATGCCTCTATGTGTACTCCCTATTATCATGTTAGAGCAAGCTATCAATGTTTTATGTTGGAACGTCCGAGGCCTCAATTGTCCGGATCGACGGTCCACTGTCAACACCAGCATCACCTCCTCCTCCTGTCATATCGCATGCCTTCAGGAGACGAAACTTGTCAATGTCGACGTGTTCACGGCCTCCTTCCTTGGGGGAAACAGACTGCGCAACTTTGCGCAGAGGCCAGCCGAAGGCACAAGGGGGGGAATGCTTCTGCTTTGGGATGACCAGTTGGTGGACCTAGTTGACATCAACTACACCGCCTTCTGTTTATCCGCGATGGTCCGAGTCCGAAACTCCGACGTGCAATACAAGATCACCACCGTTTACGGCCCCACCGACTCTTCTCGCAAAGACGCTTTCTTCGCGGAGCTCATCGACCAAAAGCCACCTGCCGGAGTCCTATGGCTTGTGGCAGGAGATTTCAATCAAATATATCGCGCGCGCGACAAGAGTAATAGAAACATTAACCAGAGTCGCATCAACCGGTTTCGAACGGCTCTCCAGAGTTGTGAGTTGAAAGAAATTCATCTACAAAATAGGAGGTTCACCTGGAGCAACGAGAGGGCAAACCCGACCTTGTGCAAACTTGATTCGTTCTTCTGCAACGCTGAATGGGACGCCGCCTTCGGCACCCACATGCTCCACGCCCTATCTTCCTCACTTTCTGACCACTGCCCTCTCCTTCTCGCAGATGACAAAGGCCCGATGAGACCCAAGACCTTCAAGTTCAAAAACTTCTGGGTCTCCATGCCGGGTTTCATGGAAGTTGTTAGCAAGGCTTGGGATGAGCAGCTTCCAGATCTTGTTCCACAAACTTACTGAGTGGAGTAGGAGACTCTTCTCAAAGGAAAAAATTCAGCTGCATGTGGCCCTTTTGGTGATCCTGCACCTTGACATTGCGCAGGAAAACAAACATCTTTCCCCTGACGAGGTTGATCTAAGGTCTAGGCTTAAGAGGAGGGTAATAAGCCTGGCCGTGCTTGAGAGGGCTCGGAAAAAGCAATGTGTGAGAATTGCTAACCTCAAGGAAGGAGATGCAAATACCAAATTCTTCCATCGCCGGGTCAATGCAAGGAGGAGAAAGAATCATATCCTCAAGCTAAGGCATGGCCAGGGTTGGGTCACTGACCATGATGCTAAGGAGAAGATAATTCATGACCACTTTTCTACGGTCATGAGGAGTGGGTCTTGGTCATTATAAACAAAGACTTCAACTGGGACGAGCTCAACCTGGAGTCTCACGAGTTGGAGCTGCGCGAGCTTGGATCGCCCATCACCGAGGAGGAGGTGCTTGGGGCATTAAACGACATGCCCAATGATAAGGCGCCAGGCCCAGACGGCTTCACGGGCATTTTCTTCAAGAAGTGCTGGGGCATAATCAAGCATGATGTGATGAGGGTGATTCTCCAGTTTGACTCCTTACACACGTCCGATCTACACTGGCTCAACTCTGCCGACGTCGTGCTTCTGCCCAAGAAGGAGGGATCTGAGGGTATTGGCGATTATAGACCCATTAGACTTATCCATGCTATTGCCAAAATCCTCGCGAAGGTGCTATCCCTCCGCCTTGCTCCGCACATGAACAAACTTGTCTCCAACGCCCAAAGCGCCTTCATCAAGACGAGAAGCATACACGATAACTTCATGTGCGTGCGCAACTTTGCCCGCCGGCTCCATAAGTGCAAGACGCCATCGCTCCTGTTCAAGCTTGACATCCGAAAGGCTTTTGATTCGGTCAGATGGGAGTATGTGCTGGACCTCCTCCGACGCCGTGGGTTCCCATGCAAATTTCGTAACTGGATTGCGGCGCTTCTTTGCTCCTCTTCCTCGAGGATCATCCTAAATGGTGTGCCCGGCCCGCCAATCATTCACGGTCAGGGCCTTCGCCAGGGGGACCCAATTTCACCGTTGCTATTCGTCATCGCCATTGATTCGCTACAACGGCTCCTTGACTTGGCTACCCGCAAGAAATTGCTCCACCGGATCCGTGGAAGAGGTGTCATGGTGCGTACCTCGCTTTATGCGGATGATGCCGCGGTGTTCATGGCCCCTATAAAAAAAGACATTGACATCTTCTCGGTAATTTTACGTGGTTTTGGGGAGGTCACCGGGCTATGCACCAACTTTCACAAGAGATCCGTTGTGCCTATCCGGTGCAATAACCTTAACTTGGGACACATTCTGCAAAGCATGCCGGCCACTGTGGCTTCCTTCCCTCTATGGTACTTAGGCCTCCCGCTATCCGTCTAGCAGCTGAAAAAGGAGGATTTCCAATTTCTTGAAGACAAGGTGGCGAGAAAATTGGTTACGTATGAGGGGCAGAACATTACTACCATTGGGCGCACGACATTAGTAAAATCGGTCATCTCCTCACTTGCGGTCTACTTCATCACCTCCTTGATTGTCCCTCCGTCCATCTTGAAAAATGTGAACAAGCTGGAGCGTGCTTTCCTGTGGTCCGGGTCGGATAAGACCACGGGAGCAAAGTACAAGGTTAATTGGAATATTGTCTGCCGCCCATCAGAGTACGGTGGCCTTGGAGTCCTTAACACCGCCAAGTTTGCTCGCGCCTTGCGACTGAGATGGCCTTGGTTCGAATGAACGGAGCCAAATAAGATGTGGGTTGGTTTGGGCAACCCTTGTGACGAGGCGGACATGTCTTTCTTCTATGCCTCAACCACCATTTCTGTGGGGAATGGGGCCAAAACGCCCTTTTGGGAATCCCCTTGGCTACAGGGAGCCAAACCAAAAGATGTTGCTCCCCTAATTTTCGAGGCCTCCATGAGGAAAAATTGGAAGGTGTGCGAGGCCCTCAAAAACAATGATTGGATTCTCAAGATCAACCCCTCCACGACTGTCTCCATCGAGCACATCCGGGAATTCTTCACCCTTTGGATGCTCTTGCACAACTTCCATCTTGATGAGCTTTCCGAGGATTCCATTATATGGAAGCACATGGCCGATGGGTGCTACACCGCCGCCTCCGCATATCAAGCGCAATTCCTCGGGCTAGTTCTCTCCCCCATGGAGCACATGATTTGGAAGGCTTGGGCGCCTCCAAAGGCAAAGTTCTTCGCTTGGTTGGCAACCCAAGATAGAATCTAGACGGCGGATAGGCTCTCCAGGCGGGGTTGGCCGAACTGTGGTCTTTGCCCTCTTTGCAAAAGGGAGCAAGAGAGCGGTCCTCATCTTTTTTTCAAGTGTCGTTACACCATCCGCCTTTGGAAGATGGTCATTGAGAAATTTCAGCTTACGCATTTGGACACCTCTTCATGGCATTTGGAGGCTTTAGTCAAGAGTTGGTGGGAAAATTTGACCGGCACAGGAGTACCCGACAGAAAGGCGATGGCCTCGATGACTATGCTCGTGTCGTGGACCGTCTGGAACGAAAGGAATGCACGGGTCTTCCGGCATAAGTGTGCTCCACCGCCTATTTTACTAGCTTCCATTGCCAATGAGGCAAAGCTTTGGGTCACCGCCGGGGCAAAGAAATTAGGGGCCATTATTTTGCGCGAGTAATCACTCATGCCGTGTAAGGGTGCCTATTGTAAAAAAACCTCTTCTCTACTTAATTAATATATGAGGCAAATCTTTTACCTCGGTTTAAAAAAAAATAGAGCACGGATTTCTAACCAATTTCTGCCTACAGCTCACACGAGTAATACTTTTTTTTGAGGGAAAAGAGTAAAACAATTACAGTTTACTCTTGGCATGACAAGGCATCAGCCATCATCACGTCCATCAGATCATCAGGGACTTGCGCCACCATATGCATATTCTCGCCATTTCTTGCACGCGCAGCCAGCCCGTGAGCTAGTTTGTTCCTGATTCGCTTAGAATGGGCAATCTAAACAGCCTGAAACTTCAGAAACTCCATCTTAATATCACATAACACAGGGAACCAGGCTGACCTGCATATATAGCCAGGTTGCAGCTCACATGCGAGGACGGAGCAGTCAGTTTCAGTAATCAGAGGCCCCCTGTAGATAGCAGACAGAGCCTGCAGACCCGCCAAAAGAGCTCGAGCTTCTGCTTCCTCTACGCTGGAACAGCAATCGGTCCTCTTAGACAGCGAAAATATAACAGCACCCTTATGATCCCGAGCAACCGCCCCAACATAAGAATTGCTATTGCTGGATAAGAAGGACGCATGCGAATTCAGTTTAACTGTACCAGCCGGAGGGGCAGTCCAGTGGACAGAATCTGCGACGACGGTCGCACCCGAACCAGGTAGAACAAGAGAATGTCCTTCGCCGGCCAAAATTTGGGGCGTTTGCCGCCAGACTTCTTTGCCATTCATAGTGTCAGAAGTGGTACTGCATCTGATCAACTCGATTTTAAGCTGCTGTAGGAACAGAACAGAGTGGCCAATGAACTCCTTTCCTTCGTTATGAACGCAATCATCTCTAAGAAACCAGCACCGCCAGAGAAGTAAAAGGACTTTGGACCTAGTCTCAGAATTGCAAGGGAGAAGAAGGTTTTGCAACCAATCCACACCGGTGTACCCAAAGAGTTTTTCACTTGGGAGGTCCTAGATCCCTCTCATTTCATTTCTCAGAGCCTTACTCTTAGTGCATGAAACGACGGCATGGAATTCATCCTCTTCATCATTACCACAGATGTTACAAGTGCTCTGAAGTTCAAGTGTGCGTTTCCACTTGTTCTTGTTCGTAGGCAAGGTATTAGTGGCCACCCTCCACCCAAAGATCTTAATTTTCTCTGGCACCTTTGCTTTCCAAATAATGTCCCAAATGCTTCGGTCGTTGGCATTGTTTGTAGAGCTGGATGCCGACAGGCAGGCTTCATACTTGATGGAATAAGCCAGTCATGTATGAGTTGTGTTGGGGATATTACCACTAGGTGTAAACCGGCCAGCTTGGGCCGGGTTAACCCCGTTAGTGGTATAAGCAGAAGAAAGGCCCAATGCCTATAGTCGGTTTAGAGCTTGTAGCCGTAAACCGGCCGGATGTATAACTTGTATTGTAAGTTAGGAATAGAGATACCAACCGGAGTGCAGTATGAACGGTTGGGACTCTATGAACCGGCAGGCCACTTTCGTGTATATAAGGGGCGACCGGCGGCAGTTCAAGGACGACAACCACAACTCGAGCCTAGGCGAAGCTTGTTTGCTCCCTAGCCATCGAGACTACATCAATTCCATCACAACTAGATGTAGGCTTTTACCTTCATCGAAGGGGCCGAACTAGTATAAACCCTTGTGTCTTTGTGTCCGCTTTAACCCCTGCAAGTAAACCCGTAGCGATGGCTCCACGACTAAGTCCTTACGCTAGGACATCTGCCGTGACAAATCCACGACAGTTGGCGCCCATCGTGGGGCTATCGCACGATGGTTTGACGATCTTGGAGGGCAAGCTCAAAGGACTCGAAGGCTACGTCATGGGCCGGATGACCAAGAGTCGTCGCGGCCGGATCTACATCGACGACGCCGGATGGGGTCCCGAGGCCGATTCAATCGAGTATGGATACCGGGTCCCCTTCGGTGGCATACACGTTTTCATTGGCAAGATCGGGGAGCCTGGGCCTGAGCCGGACATCTGCACCGACCTCATCGAGACGGCTCAGCGTGCGCGACCTGCCCAGGTTAAACCGGCCGTGAAACAGGTCTTCGTTGGAGTCACCCATGGAGGGGAGTACGACGCGGTCGTAACACGGTAGTGAGACCGTCGCTTATTCGGCGATGAATCTTCAGCAGGAGAGACAGAGTCATTGTACCGGTTGCAGGATGATATGATCAGGGGCTGTTCCGACGGTGACAGTATTCCGGACCCCCCAAGCCAGTTAAACCGGGTTGGAATATTCATGGCCGGTACGCAGGCAGCGAACCACTCTTCAACCACGGCGGCAATGCTTTCCGGTTTAGCTGCGGCAGCAGGGGCAGGAGGCCCAGTGCGCCCGCCGGTTCAAGTTCTGTCAGATCTGTTTGATGCATTAGCAGCGCTGATGGCGGTGGACAACCCAGCAGATCAGGAGGCTCATAATGCAGAAATTGCAAAGGTGAAAGAGCAGATCACGCAAGCCAAAGCGGATCTAGCGGCAGAGAAGGAGCGTATGGCCGCAGAGCGGGCTGCTTTAGACGCGCAAGCTTATAAACTCATGCTTGACCAGAGTGCATCGCAAGAGGTGTTGAAGCGGAAGTATAGATCGCGCCTGCCATCAGGATTTGATCCTAAAAATCTCTTTCAGACCGGAGCGGACCCGAGAACCCGCCCAAAGACAGGAGGTAAACCGGATTGAGGCACCAGGAGCAGGAGCGACGGTCCAACCGCGCCTAATGGAGCCTCCGCAGCAGAACATGGTGGTTCCTCCGCCGGTACAGACACCCCCAGGTCATTATTCTAATCCCATGGACAACCTTGTTGCAGCCGCTGCACGATTGGAGGCGATCCCAGTCGAAGGAGATTCCCCACAAGCAGTTGAGACACGTCGGGTTAAGGAACTTCTCCGGACTGCGCTGATACAGCAGGAGGCATATTCATACAGCCGTGATCGGATTCACTCTACGCCCCGTCCAAGCCGGAGTTACAGCAGGCGCATGGATGAACCGGCCATATCAAGCAACGCGTGACCGTGAAGCGCCCGAGGCAATCACCGGATGGGTGGTATTCGTGGACGCCGGGATGTAGTGGATCAGGCCCGCACGCAGGGAGGCGAGTTAGTTAGCAAGACAGATGATGCGGATCAACACACACCGGTTCGCCTACCACCTTCGCCGGGCGGTGTCGCATCCGCTTTGGGGTGCCTGTTTAATCCCCGCTTTACGCAATGTGCGTCGCCTAAGGATTTTAAGGCCCACGCAAGGTGCCAAATTACACCGCGGATCTGTCCCTGAGCGTGGGTTGAAAGTTATGAGATGGCCATGGAGATGCTAGATGTGGATGAGACCGCATGTGCAAAGTACTTCACCATGATTTGGAAGGCACCGCCGTGCTTGGTTGAAGAGCTTACCGCCCAATTCTATCAGTTCATGGGCGATTCACGGGCCGGTTTATCCGTAACTTCAAGGATACGTGTAAGCAGCCCAAATCCATCGTGAACTGGCGGCTTGCGTCCGGGAAGAAGGGAGTCGACAACCCGTTGGGTGCGCCGTGTGTCCGAGATTTCGCACTCTTCCGACCGGATCAACGCTGACTCGGCGATCTTAACATTAGAAGGCAAGCGCGGTTTGAACCTTTGAAGTTAAAATTGGGGCGCATGAAGCGGTTACGCAATGATATGGGAACCCTCATGGCGCTTTGGTAAAGTATGCCGATTCGGAAGTACCAAGGATCCGGCGATGATGATGAAGCGAGGAAGGAAAGAAGAACGGCAACTCAAGGGGCAGCAGTACAAACCGGCGGGTCATGGAACGGGGCAAGCGCAAGGCGATGGCAACCCGGATTTCGTAGCCAACACTAATGCGCAGGATGAGGCTCATGGCGCAGAGGCAAGGCGAATCGGGTCCAAATCCTAATACAAGCCGTTTGAATTACTTGTTGAGTCAGCCTTGTCCCAAGCACGGACGAAGGAGTCCCCATCGAACCATCTCTCGAAAGATGTTATATTATGCGGGAGTTCAAAACTCCAATGCTTTCGGTATGACCAGGGTCAGGTGGCGGTTCAGGATCCGATTTCCATGGGCCGGGTCAGGACGGAGCTTCTGGTTCAGGGCCTAATCAAGGAAATCACAATAATCAGGATAATCGGGGTGGCTAAAGAGCAGCAGAACAAATAAAGCTATCGAGCCAACCAAGCGGTTGAATAGTGGGCGATATCATGTTTTCACAACCAGTTTGGACAAGCGGGATCGGAAGCTTCACAAACAGGCGAAGAACTCGCTGAACCGGCCTTACAGCGGTATTTACGCTGGTCCGAGCAGCCTATCGTGTGGAGAGAGGACCATCCCCCCCGGGTTGATAATCCGGGTCAGGTGGCATTGGTGGTAGACCCTTAGGTGGGGGGCTATAAGTTCACTAAGGTGCTTATGGACGGAGGAAGCGGTATTAATATATTATACTATGAAACTTTCCGTCGCATGGGTCTCACTGAGACAAGGATCTCGCACCGTCAATACGGTGTTCCATGGCGTAGTACCAGGCAAATCTGCTTATCCTATTGGAAAGATAGCCTTGGATGTGGCTTTTGGAGACGAGCACGATTCCCGGTCTGAAAAGCTAACTTTTGAAGTGGTGAAAATCCGGAGTCCGTATCATGCCTTGTTTGGCCGGCCGGCTTATGCTAAGTTCATGGCACGGCCTTGTTATATCTACTTGCAGCTCAAAATGCCGGGTTACAAAGGAACGATAACGGTGCATGGAAGCCGCCGAGTTGCTTTGGAATGTGAGGAAGGCGATGCAGCATATGCAGAGGCGGTCTGTGCCACGGAGGAGTTGAAGTTCTATAAGGACAATGTTGATCCGGCAGATATGACCCCTTTGAAGAAACCCACTACAGAGCATGAATCGGATCTGAAGTTTAAATCGGCAGTTGAGACCAAGCTTGTTGACTTCGTGCCAGGCGATTCGTCCAAGCAGTTTACTGTCAGTGCTAACCTGGATCCCAAATAGGAAAGCGCACTCATTGAGTTCATCCGTGAGAACTGGGATATCTTTGCATGGAAGCCATCTGACATGCCAGGTGTACCGAGGGAACTCGCTGAGCACACACTTAATGTGGATCCTAAGTATAAACCGGTGAAACAGTTCCTCCGCCGGTTTAATGAAGAGAGGCGCAAGGCCATTGGAGAAAAGTAGCAGAGCTTCGGCGGCTGGCTTTATCATTGAGGTGTTTCATCGAGTGGCTTGCTAATCCGGTGCTAGTCCTTAAGAAAAATGGCTTTGGCGTATGTGTGTGGATTACAGATCTTAACAAGGCTTGTCCAGCAGATCCCTTTGCCCTCCCCGCATTGATCGATTATTGATGCCACGGCAGATGTGAGAGTTTAAGTTTTTGGACGCATACTCGGATATCATCGATCAAAATGGCGGTTAAGGACCAGGAGAAGACGGCGTTTATAACTCCCTTTGGAGCCTTCGCTATGTATCTATGCCTTTTGGGCTCAAGAGTGCCGAGCTACTTATCGGCGGTGTGTATGTAATTGCTTGCATACGCAGATCGGCGCAATGTGCATGCTTATGTAGAAGATATTGTGGTGAAATCAAGACAAAAGGAGACACGGTGGAAGATTTGAAGGAAACCTTCGACAACTTGCGCATTTATAAGATGATGCTTAATCCGCCAAGTGTGTTTTTGGTGTTCCGACGGCAAGTTATTGGGGTTCTGGTGTCTAACAGAGGAATTGAGGCTAATCCGGAGAAAATTAAAGCCATCACTTCCTTGGCTAAACGAAGTGTATCAATGATGTTCGGCGTCTGGCGGGCGAGGATTGCGGCGTTGAGCGGTTTATCACCGCCTCGGAGAAGGCCATTCCCTTATACCGATCTTGAGGAAGGCAGATAATTTAAATCGAGTCCGGTCACGACGAAGCATTTGAGGATCTAAAGCGGCAATTAGCCAATCCGCCTGTTCTTGCGGCTCCGGTTGACAAGGAACCGTTGTTGTTATATATAGCAGCCAATGCTCGAGCAGTAAGCGTGGCCATTGTGGTAGAGCGCAAGGAGGCAGGCAAGGAGTATCCGGTTCAACGGCCGGTTTATTATATCAGTGAGGTGCTTATTGAGTCCAAGCAGAGATATCCGCATTGGCAGAAGCTAGTCTATGGTGTTTTTATGGCTAGTCGGAAACTGAAGCAATATTTCCAAGGGCACCCTATCACAGTGGTTAGTTCAGCTCCTTTGGGTGATATCATACAGAACCGAGAGGCGACTGGCCGGATTGCAAAATGGGCCGTCGAGCTTGGGCCGCATGGACTAAAGTATATACCACGCACAGCAGTGAAGTCACAAGCACTTGTTGATTTCATTAATGACTGAACGGAGTTACAGGCGCCAGAGGAGAAGCCGGATCACACATATTGGACTATTCATTTCAACGGATCCGAGGCAGTTGGAAGGCTCGGGGTGAGTCGTTTTAACTTCCCCACGAGGTGATAAGTTTTATTCGTTCTCCGTTTAATGTTCCTTGTACTAATAATGCAGCTGAGTCTGAAGCCTTGCTCCATGGTCTCCGGATGGCTAAGGAGATGAATTTAAGCCGGGTTAAGTGCTTTGGTGACTCGGACCTGGTGGCTCAGCAAGTATCTGGCACTTGGGATTCTAAGGACCCGCTCATGGCCGCATATCGTCGAGAAGTGGATAATATCGCAGGTTGCTTCAAGGGCTATCAAGTGGATCATGTGGATCGCCGGAAGAACGAAGCGGCAGACGCTTTAAGCCGGTTGGGTTCTCAGCGTAAACCGGTCCCGCCTAATCTCTTTTTGGACGTCTTGCACAACCCGTCGGTCCAGCTCCCTGGTGAAGCGGATTTGGCTATTCCTGATCCGGATCCTCAGTTGGTGGCAACATTGCATGTTATTCCGGATTGGACGATCCCTTACCTTGCGTATATGACTCGAGGGGAGTTGCCAGAAGATGAGGTCCTGGCCAGACAGATAATCCGGCGCTCCAAATCTATGACGATTCTTAATGGTGAGTTGCATCATTGCAGTGTTTCAGGGGCGTTTCAACGCTGTGTTTCCCCTGAGGAAGGCTGTGAAATTTTAAGAGAAATCCATGAAGGGGATTGCGGGCATCACGCCGGTTAAAAGTCCCTGGTGGCGAAGGCGTTCCGTCACGGATTTTACTGGTTAACTGCTCATGCTGATGCGGAGGACTTGGTCAAACGGTGTGATGCATGTCAGAAATTCTCCAGGCGTGCTCATGTACCGGCACAAGAGTTGAGGATGATCCCAATAACGTGGCCGTTTGCGACTTGGGGGCTGGATATGGTTGGACCCTTTAAGCGGTCCAAGGATAAGAAGACCCACCTGTTGGTGGCAGTGGACAAATTTACCAAGTGGGTCGAGCGAGCACTCGCCAAGTGTGATGCAGCAACAGCGGTGCAGTTCATCAAAAAGGTGATTTTCCGGTTTGGCTTTCCACACAGTATCATTACTAACAATGGCAATAATCTGTCCAAGGGGGCTATGAAAGAGTTCTGTGAACGTGAGCACATCCGGCTTGACGTGTCGTCAGTGGCGCATCCCCAGTCCAACGGGCAGGTAGAACGCGCTAATCAAGAAATCTTACGAGGCATCAAACCCCGACTTCTGGTTCCATTACAGAGAACACCAGGGTGCTGGGTTGAAGAGCTCCCATCGGTGCTATGGAGTATCAATACTACGCCAAACCGATCCACTGGATATACACCTTTCTTCATGGTCTACGGAGCGGAGGCAGTTCTCCCCAGTGATATCCGGCATGATTCGCCCCGTGTAGCGGCTTATGTTGAAGCGGACAACGAGATGGCACGACAGGACGCTTTGGATCTATTGGATGAGGAGCGTGATATGGCAGCCGCTCGTTCGGCGATTTACCAGCAAGATCTTCGTCGTTATCACAGCCGCCGGGTTAAGACCAGAGCCTTTCAGGAAGGAGATTTGGTGCTTCGTCTCATCCAAGACCAGACAGATATGCACAAGTTATCCCCGCCTTGGGAAGGACCTTTTGTGGTCAGCAAGAATCTACACAACGGTTCCTACTATCGATTGATATTCGAGGCGTAAAGACTCACGTACATCGAGGAGGAGACCAATAGGCCGTGGAATATAGCTCATCTTGACCTTACTACACTTGAGTCATCGGCTCGGTTTATGTACATAGCATGACAATGTATATATTATCTTCGATATAATAAAAATCGGACCTCGGCTAAAGCGGGTCTCTGTCTTTCTTCTCATGTGTGGTTACATGGAGTGTTTACATTTTTTAAAGCGGCCTCCGGTTTACCCCTTGACAGCTTATATTTATCACTTGGGGGCTTGGTCGTGTCCGAACCAATGCAACACCTCTTGATAGGCTAAAGCCACCGATCATTTGGGGACACGGTCACGTCTGAACCGTCACGCCTCTTGGTCGGCCAATAGGGCGAGTCATTTGGGGCTTGGTCGAACCCGAACCAATGTCATGCCACTTGGCGGCGTACTCGCTAAGAGTCTTTGGGGACTGGCCGACTAGCACCATCGCTTCGCCTTCGAGGGGCTTGGTTGCGTCTGACCATGGTAATACCATCTGACCAGCTCCATGAAGCTTTACTTTTGCAAAGAGTTATTGCCTTTGTTGCCATATTTTCACATAATTGGTATTCGATTTTTTGTTGCGTTTTTTAAACCCGACGAATATTTTTATCCGGTTTAACTATCAGTTACAAGCTGACAGAACACGGTTTGGTATTGCACCGGAGTTTTTATCTGCCCGGTTTACCTTTCTTCCGGTTCATCCTCTTGGAATAACACGGGGGCTTGTGCTGCTTCAGCACGGTTATATGGGAGTTATTATCTCCCCAGACGGTCATGGTTTTTAAAGACCTCCGCTTCAAAGTTTGGCTACGCCGACTTCATGCCAGATCGGCGGTATTCGTATCACATACTTGTTGATTTTCGATATATATATATGGAATACCATAAACCGGCTGGCGGTGTCACCGCCACCGAGGTTCAATTTTTCTGGTTGTAGGGAGTATGAATCAAACACAAGCTTCACCTATGCACGAAGGCATATCCAGGCAGAAAGTTTTAACTAAGGCTATTACAAGGCAACACAGTGCCCAAATGAGATCATTGTTCTTTGGGAAAACCGCCCACGACGGATGTTCAACCCGGCTACCGGTTCAAGACTGTTCTTCATCTTCTGCCGCTTCAGCATCTTCATCCCTACCCATTGGCTGGAAATCCACAGTAGTCCAGTCGATTCCCATTAGCGCTTGGAAAACAGCCTCTTCGTGAATCAAAGACGACGGTTCAATGTCGGGTGCGTAAGTATGCTTACGGATTGGAGGGATCAGGTTTTCCGGTTCAAAGGTGGGGGCAGACACTCGCTTGTTTTGATCATTATATTGTGCTTGGTAATGCTCCAAGTCGGCTTCTTCGGCCAATTGACAAGCCAGCGGGCGTACCGCACGGTTTATCGCCCGCAAGTCCTCTTCACTGAAATCAGAGCCATCTTCTTTCACGCTGGGATAGCCTTGAGCTGCTTCCACGGGATCAAAATCTGGTACCCATGCCTTGGCTCGGATCAAGGCGTTGATGGCTCCGGTTCGTGCAGCAGATTTCTTCACCTCTTCAATCCGGGAAGGAAGGATTGATAGCCGGTTCAGAGTATCTTGAATCAGGGAAGGAGCTGGATTGTTATGTGACATTGTGGTGATAACACGCTGGGCTCCGGTATATAACTGCTCAACTAAAGTGTAGACAGCCTTCAGTTTCTTCCGCACGTCATTTCCCAAGTGCCCAACGCGTGTGCCTACATACAATAAAGGGATAGTTTTAAACCGGACTAATGATGCAGCAGGTACAACATATCACAGTTATTCACGGGGAGCTTACCGAAGATGGCTGCAGTCATAGAATGTACTTGCCGCTTCACGGCTGTCAGATCGTCCACCACCGGTTTAAGGGCAGCTTCAGCATTTTCTGCCCGTTTGAGCAAATTGGCCTTTTTAGTGGCCCAGACTACCTGTTCTTTCTTCATATTTTCCTTCACCTGTTCAGCAGCGGTCAGGGCACTGGTTAACTCTTTCTTGGCCTTCTCTGTTTCGGCCTGCTAGGTTTGCAAAGCCGCCTGTAAATCGGCAATCCGATCGTCTTTGATTTTCACCTCAGCCTGTGCATTGACAGTATGTTCAGCTAGCAATTCAAGTCAAAGTCCCAACCACACAACGCAGTTATATGCTTGACACTTGGGGGCTAATGTACCTTCAATTTTTCTACTGCTACTACATGGCAAAGTCCCAAGCTTAATACAAGTATTCAACTTGGCACTTGGGGGCTAATGGCTATTTGATTTTACCAATGTTTCGGCAGGCAGTAATATTCAAGTACCGGTTTAAGTATGAGTTAGACCGGCCCTTGTGGTTATCTGGTAGATGTCAAAATGGATCAAGAAAATAATCAAGTCGGTTTGATCAAGATTACAAACCGCCCTTGGGGGCTACAAGGACTAATATACTGGTGATAAGGAAAGGAGTGAGTTACCTCAAACTTGTCCCTCAATAATTTGACCAGGCCAGCTTCATAGTCACGGCTGCTGTAAAGCCGGTTCAGATATCCAGAATGAAGATCTTGGGCGCTTAAAGCGGCATATGTTTCCAGCTCGACAGCCCACTTTCCTTTGTTCAAAGTTGAAGAATCCTATTTCACAGTATGCCGGGTTAAGGTTGCAGGATTCCCCGGTTCAGAGCGGCCCATACCAGTAATCACAACGTCATCGTCTTTCGACTCGACGGATCGGGTGGGCACGGCTGTTTCAGTAGGGCTGCGAGGCTTTTCAAACCGGACAGTGCTGGCAGGTGGATCAGCAGAGATTGAAGTGTTGACAGGCCTCTCTTCAGGAATAACCTCCTCTTGAACCGGAGGGTCATTGGGAATATCTTCAGAAGCAACGTTTTCGACATCCGGCGCTCGCTCATGATCTGAAGCGGCAGCCTCTTCAATTGTTTTGTCCAAGCGGGCCTTCTTGCTGGGTTTCGGTTTGGTTCTGAAGAGACAAAAGTCAGGAAAAAGTATATCCATTACAGAAGGTATCAGAAAGCATGTGGCCGTATTGACTTACCCAGCGGCTATTTTCAATGGCGGTAGCTGAGTGGCTGAGAATTCGCCAGAGGATGAATGCGAAGTAACCTGATAATCGGAGTCGAACGGATTAAGAGGTTGACGGAAGAAACCTGCTTTGGAATTTAAGGCAATAAAAGGGTCGGAAACCTCGGTGCGGCTCTTTCGAACCGGGCTGTTTGGTAAACCGGCAGAGGTAACTACTGTCCATTGTCTGTGCGGGTTGTGCGGCGATCTTCATGTTCTGTGTCTTCATAAGAAGTTTGGGATCCAAGTAAGCAAGGGGTGAGAAAAGTTAACTTTCCGGTTTGCCCGGCGAAATTTTGGTGAAGGCAAATTTGTTGAATCGGAAGAAAGAATGGTTACCTCAGCAAATCCTGCGTTGCTGGCTTCAGCGTCATCCTGACAAGCATCATCATCAATAAGGCGTGTAAAAAGCAAGCCAAGAGAGTCAAGTTCCGGATTACCCACATCATCGTCAATGGCCGGGTCAGATGAAGCAGTGGTCTTTCTCTTGTGGGCTGATTTCTTGACAACTTTTGTTTTGGGCCGGTTTGGCCGCCCAGCTTTGTCCGCTTTGTCTTGGGAAAGTTTCCTACTCCAAAACGGGTTATCACCCTGGATCGGAAAAAATTAAAAGTTGGATATATGAAAGTAATAACAGGTTTTAATGATGACACAGTCAGAGACTTACCGCAGGTGGTGTGTTGGTGGTGCAGTAAGGAGCCAAGCCGGTTTGAGCACAGAGATGCTCCGGTTCATTCAGCATTCTTCTTACTGAATCCGTAACTTCATCCTCAGAAAGTTCAAGTTTGGTGTGTCGGAGTGGGTCATCGACACTGCCGGTATACTGGCACATCAAACCGGAACACAGGCTCAAAGGCAGTATGCCCCAAGATAACCAGCAGCGTGCAAGATCAATTCCAGTCAAACCGTTGGCCATGAAGGCTCGGAGCTTGGACAGTTGTGGGGCATATTTGCTTCTCTCTTTGGCAGTTAATCTTTGAGGAAAGGGATGAGTATTGCTTAGCCGCTCTGGACGAAAGCCAGGTAAAGGATTTTCACCTTCACGAGAAGTATCTTTGCAGTAGAACCAAGTCGCATTCCACTCTTTGGGGTGAGTATGGAGTTTGACGTGGGGATAAGTGATCTCCTTCCTTTTCTGGATAGCCATACCGCCTAATTCTGTATTGGGGCCGTCGGTGAATTCAGTACGAAGGTTTAGATGGAAGAGATCTCTAAACAGTTCAACTGAAGGTTCCTCTTGCAGATATGCTTCGGATAGCACTTGAAAGTGGCACGAGGTTGGTGACGGAGTTGGGGCCAATGTCTTGGGGACGAAGCTGAAAATTGGCCAAGACGTCCGGTAAAATTTTGAACAGGCGGTTTGAAGCCCAGGCCAAGTGATCCGCAAAAACTACAACTTCCCCTTCCTGAGGAGTGGGAGGGCATTCCTCTCCAGGAACCCTCCAGTGGACTGTATCTTTGTCATCCAAAGCGCCAATTGATACCAGTTCATTCAGCTGTAACTCGGTGACTCGGGAAGGAACCCAGTTGCATTCATATACTTGTTTGGCCATGATCTACAACAAGAGCGTGCTTGTTACCAAGCGATTGATCTAAATTATGATAAACCGGAGGCAGTATCTACAAATCGGTTCATTGTGATATAATGTCAGATGAGCTCTGGTGGTTCAACAAGGGGACTAATGGTGTACCTGTACCGTTTTAGTAGCTTTTTCTTATGGTGAGTTAAACCGCCTAATCTAGGCCTTGGAAATAATTGAAGCTATGGGCAGAAACAAGTTTCACAAGATCACATGATTACTACGGATCAAATCGAGTTTTCAGAAACAGAAATATTTGCGGAGGTAACAAAGAAGCGGAAGTGGAATCGTGTGAGATATACATGCGAGAAGATCCATGGGACTAAGATGAGAAAGTGCAGCGGACGCGTCGCCATTAACGCAGCACAGATCCTGGCGTGGTTCAAAAGCTAAAAGGGTAGATGAAGACGCGCGAAGAACACAGTACGAAGCTGGAACCCAAGAAAACAGATCTAAGTCGAGAAGGAAAAAAGCTCACGGGAGCGGAGAAGGCGGAAGCAAGCCGCAGACTACGCATGCGTTCAGGTTGATGCAGCGGCCCAGGATGAAGCGAGAGGTTGACGGCGATGGCGGAGCTCAAAGGCAGCGCGCGAGGAAGAAGAAGAAGAGGAAGCGAAGGAGGAAAAGAATGACCCTTCGGTCCTATTTATAAAACGATAAAGCTAGGTCAAGCGCGTGGATCCGAGGACGCTATTAAAGAAGGGGTTATAAAGGATCAAATTTCAAGATGACGTCATGCCGTTTCTGATGACGAAGCAGCGACGTCATGCGGTTCTGATGATCGAAGCGGCAGCGGCGTGGCGATTTACAAAACAACGAAGATGTCCAAGATACAAGCTCGTGAAGGATTGACATGAACCATTTCAAATCAATCGGGGCCTAATGTTGGGGATATTACCACTAGGTGTAAACCGGCCAGCTTGGGCGGGTTAACCCGTTAGTGGTATAAGGTAAGAAAGGCCCAACGCCTATAGTCGGTTTAGAGCTTGTAGCCGTAAACCGGCGGATGTATAACTTGTATTGTAAGTTAGGAATAGAGATACCAACCGGGAATGCAGTATGAACGGTTGGGACTCTATGAACCGACAGGCGTCACTCGTGTATATAAGGGGCGACCGGCGACGGTTCAAGGACGAGAACAACCACAACTCGAGCCTAAGCGAAGCTTGTTTGCTCCTAGCCATCGAGACTACATCAATTCCATCACAACTAGGCGTAGGCTTTTACCTTCATCGAAGGGGCCGAACTAGTATAAACCCTTGTGTCTTTGTGTCCGCTTTAACCCCTGCAAGTAAACCCGTAGCGATGGCTCCACGACTAAGTCCTTACGCTAGGACATCTGCCGTGACAAATCCACGACAAGTTGCGAACCGTAAAGTTTCCAGATTTTTCATAGTGCCAAGCTAGAGTGTCCTCAGCATCAGAAGCTGGTAACTTGATACTACATATAGCTTCAGCATCAAAAGGGTAGAACACCTGATGGATCAGTTCCTTGTTCCAGCCACTACCATCTGGCTGCATTAATTGGTTAACCCACCGAAGTCTGGAGCGACGGATGAAGGTAGCAGGTTTGAGACCCTCGTCCCGCAGGATCCAATTGTCACGTTGGATGTTCACTTTCCTGCCGTTACCAATCCTTCAAACAAGGCCTGCTTTGAGAAGATCCAGACCATGCTCAATGCACCGCCAGACAGGAGATGCGTCTGAAGCAAACACCATATCTACCAAATCACCGTGCGGGTAGTACTTAGATTTCAAAACTCTCGCGCACAGACAATCAGGTCTATGAATCAGACTCCAAGCTTGTTTAGCAAGAAGGGCTTGGTTGAACAGAGACATATCTTTGAAGCCAATGCCTCCACCTCTTTTTGGTCTTATCATACGGTCCCATGGCATCCAGTGCACTTTCCGGTGACCATTCTCATCCCCGCACCAAAAATCCCAAATCGGTTTTTCGTATTTGTCGCAGAAGCTCTAGTTCATTTTGAACACACCCATACAGTAGGTAGAGAGGACCTGAAGGACAGATTTAACTAAAACCTATTTTGCCGCATAGGACATAAACCTCTCAGATCAAATTCTACATCTCTTGACGAACCTTTCCATAATCGGTTGGAACACAGTCTCCTTCATTCTTCCTTCTAGAGTGGGCAGACCAAGGTATTTGCTCTCAAAGGTGTGTGAATTTATCTCTAACTCAGATTTAATATTCTGTTGGGTCGCAGCCGGGCACATTTCGCTAAAAAGAAAGGAGCATTTGCTGTTGCTGAGCAGTCGTCCCGTCCCCTTCTGAAACTCATCGAGGATACGCCTCATATTAACGGCCTCCTCTCTGCATGCCTTGAAAAAGAGGAGGCTATCGTCGGCGAACAGGAGGTTGGAGATTCCGGGGCTTCCCCTTGTTGGGGAACGTTGCAGAAAATTAAAATTTTTTCCTACGGTTTCACCAAGATCCATCTATGAGTTCATCTAAGCAACGAGTCATGGGAGAGAGTTTGCATCTACATACCACTTGTAGATCGCGTGCGGAAGCTTGCAAGGTGATGGTGATGATGGAGTCGTACTCGACGTGATTCAAATCACCGATGTCCAAGTGCTGAACGGACAGCACCTCCGCGTTCAACGCACGTATGGGACGGGCGACGTCTCCTCCTTCTTGATCCAGCAAGGGGGAAGGAGAGGTTGAGGAAGCTCGCTCCAACGGCAGCACGACGGCGTGGTGGTGTTGGTGCAGCAGTACTCCGACAGGGCTTCGCCAAGCACTTAACGGAGGAGGAGAGGTGTTGGGGAGGGGAGGGGCTGCGCCTTTGGATGTGTACAGCAGCCCTCCCCCACCCCTCTATTTATAGGGGAAGGGGCAAGGGGGGCCGACCCCTCTAGATGGGATCTAGAGGGGGCGGCGGCCAGGAGGAGGCTTGCCCCCAAGCAGGCGCCCCTCAGGGTTTCCCCCCAACCCTAGGCGCATGGGCCCAAGATGGGGGGCGCGCCCAGCCCTCCAGAGGCTGGCTCCCTCCCCTTTGCGGCCCATGTGGCCCTCCGGGAGGGGTGGCTCCTCCCGGTGGACCCTCGGAACCCCTCCGGTGGCCCCGGTACAATACCGATAACCCCCGGAAACTTTCCGGTGTCCGTATGACAACTTCCCATATATAAAACTTCACCTCCGGACCATTCCGGAACTCTTCATGACGTCCAGGATCTCATCCGGGACTCCGAACAACATTCGGTAGTCACATACTAATCTTCCTAATAACCCTAGCGTCACCGAACCTTAAGTGTGTAGACCCTACGGGTTCGGGAGACACGCAGACATGACCGAGACGACTCTCGGGCAATAACCAACAGCGGGATCTGGATACCCATGTTGGCTCCTACATGCTCCTCGATGATTTCATCGGTTGAACCACGATGTCGAGGATTCGATCAAACCCCATATACAATTCCCTTTGTCAATCGGTGCGTTACTTGCCCGAGACTCGATCGTCGGTATCCCAATACCTTGTTCGGTCTCGTTACGGCAAGTCACCTTACTCGCATCGTAATGCATGATCCGTGGCCAACACATTGGTCACCTTGAGCTCATTATGATGATGCATTACCGAGTGGGCCCAGAGATACCTCTCCGTCACACGGAGTGACAAATCAAGTCTCGATCCGTGTCAACCCGCAGACACTTTCGGAGATACCGTAATGCACCTTTATAGTCACCCGATTCGTTGTGACGTTTGATACACCCAAGGCACTCCTACGGTATCCGGAGTTACACGATCTCATGGTCGAAGGAAGAGATACTTGACATTGGCAAAGCTCTAGCAAACGAACTACACGATCTTTATGCTATGCTTAGGATTGGGTCTTGTCCATCACATCATTCTCCTAATGATGTGATCCGTTATCAACGACATCCAATGTCCATAGTCAGAAACCATGACTATCTGTTGATCAACGAGCTAGTCAACTAGAGGCTCACTAGGGACATATTGTGGTCTATGTGTTCACACGTGTATTACGATTTCCGGATAATACAGTTATAGCATGAACAAAAAGACAATTATCGTGAACAATGAAATATAATAATACTTTTATTATTGCCTATAGGGCATATTTCCAACAGTCTCCCACTTGCACTAGAGTCACCAATCTAACTACATTGTGATGAATCGAACACCCATAGAGTTCTGGTGTTGATCATGTTTTGCTCGCGAGAGTGGTTTAGTCAACGGATCTGCGACATTCAGATCCGTATGTACTTTGCAAATATCTATGTCTCCATCTTGAAAATTTTCACGGATGGAGTTGAAGCGGCGACGCTTGATGTGCTCGGTCTTTTGTGAAACCAGGCTCCTTGGCAAGGGCAATAGCTCCGGTGTTGTCACAGAAGAGTTTGATCGGCCCCGACGCATTGGTTATGACTCCTAGGTCGGTGATGAACTCCTTCACCCAAATCGCTTCATGCGGTGCCTCCGAGGCTGCCATGTACTCCGCTTCACACGTAGATCCCGCCACGATGCTCTCGCTTGCGGCTGCACCAGCCATCTTGCTCCACCATTCAACATATACACGTATCCGGTTTGTGACTTAGAGTCATCGGATCTGAGTCGAAGCTAAGCGTCGACATAACCCTTCTGACGAGCTCTTCGTCTCCTCCATAAAGCGAAACATGTCCCGTCCTTTTCGGTGCTTGAGGATATTCTTGACCGCTGTCCGGTGTTCCTTGCGGGATTACTTTGGTATCTTGCTACCAAACATACGGCAAGGTTTACATCAGTGCGGTACACAGACATGGCATACATAATAGATCCTATGGCTGAAGCATAGGGATGACACTCATCTCTTCTTTATCTTTTGCCGTGGTCGGTCGAGCTGAGCTCAATCTCACACCTTGTAACATAGGCAAGAACCCCTTCTTGGACCGATCCATTTTGAACCTTTTCAAAATCTTATCAAGGTATGTGCTTTGTGAAAGACCTATGAGGCGTCTCGATCTATCTCTATAGATCTTGATGCCTAATATATAAGCAGCTTCTCCAAGGTCCTTCATTGAAAAACACTTATTCAAGTAGGCCTTAATGCTGTCCAGAAGTTCTATATTATTTCCCATCAAGAGTATGTCATCTACATATAATATGAGAAATGCTCTGAGCTCCCACTCACTTTCTTGTAAACGCAGGCTTCTCCATAAGTCTGCATAAACCAAACGCTTTGATCATCTCATCAAAGCGAATGTTCCAACTCGAGATGCTTGCACCAGTCCATAAATGGATCATTGGAGCTTGCATACTTTTTTAGCGCTCTTAGGATCGACAAAACCTTCGGCTGCATCATATAAAGCTCTTCCTTAAGATGTCCGTTAAGGAATGCCGTTTTGGCGTCCATCGCCATATCTCATAATCATAGTATGCGGCAATTGCTAACATGATTGGACGGACTTCAGCTTCGCTACGGAGAGAATGTCTCGTCGTAGTCAATCCCTTGAACTTGTCGATAACCCTTAGCGACAAGTCGAGCTTTATGGATGGTTACATTACCATCCGCGTCCGTCTTCTTCTTAAAAATCCATTTGTTTTCTATCGCTCGCCGATCATCGGGCAAGTCTGTCAAAGTCCATACTTTGTTTTCATACATGGATTCTATCTCGGATCTCATGGCTTCAAGCCATTTGTTGGAATCTGGGCCCGCCATCGCTTCTTCATAGTTCGAAGGTTCACCGTTGTCTAACAACATGATTTCCAGGACAGGGTTGCCGTACCACTCACAGTGCGGAGCGTGTCCTTGTGGACCCTGGGTTCAAGAGCAACTTGATCCGAAGTACCTTGATCATCATCATTGTTTTCCTCTTCGGTTGGTGTGGGCATCACAGGAACATTTTCCTGAGCTGCACCACTTTCCCGTTCGAGAGGTAGTACTTCATCGAGTTCTACTTTCCTCCCACTTACTTCTTTCGAGAGAAACTCTTTTTCCAGAAAGCATCCGTTCTTGGCAACAAAGATCTTGCCCTCGGATCTTAAGTAGAAGGTATACCCGACAGTTTCCTTAGGGTATCCTATGAATACGCATTTTTCCGACTTGGTTTCGAGCTTTTCAGGTTGAAGTTTCTTGACATAAGCATCGCATCCCCAAACTTTTAGAAACGACAGCTTAGGTTTCTTCCCAAACCATAATTCATACGGTGTCGCCTCAACAGATTTAGACGGTGCCCTATTTAAAGTGAATGTGGCTGTCTCTAGAGCGTATCCCCAAAATGATAGCGGTAAATCCGTAAGAGACATCATAGACCGCACCATATCTAATAGAGTGCGATTACGACGTTCGGACACACCGTTACGCTGAGGTGTTCCAGGCGGCGTGAGTTGTGAAACGATTCCACATTTCCTTAAGTGTGTACCAAATTCGTGACTTAAATATTCTCCTCCACGATCTGATCGTAGGAACTTTATCTTTCGGTCACGTTGATTCTCCACCTCGCTCTGAAATTCCTTGAACTTTTCAAAGGTCTCAGACTTGTGTTTCATTAAGTAGACATACCCATATCTACTCAAGTCATCAGTGAGAGTGAGAACATAATGATATCCTCCGCGAGCCTCAACGCTCATTGGACCGCACACATCGGTATGTATGATTTCCAACAAGTTGGTTGCTCGCTCCATTGTTCCGAGAACGGAGTCTTGGTCATTTGCCCATGAGGCATGGTTCGCATGTGTCAAGCGATTCATAATCAAGAGACTCTAAAGTCCATCAGCATGGAGCTTCTTCATGCGCTTGACATCAATGTGACCAAGGCGGCAGTGCCACAAGTATGTGGGACTATCGTTATCAACTTTACATCTTTTGGCATCCACACTATGAACATGTTTAATATTACACTCGAGATTCATTAAGAATAAACCATTGACCATCGGAGCATGACCATAAAACATATCTCTCATATAAATCGAACAACCATTATTCTCAGACTTAAATGAGTAGCCATCTCGTATTAAGCGAGATCCGGATACAATGTTCATTCTCAAACTTGGCACTAAATAACAATTATTAAGGTTCAAAACTAATCCCGTGGGTAAATGTAGAGGCAGTGTGACGGCGATCACATCGACTGGAACCATTCCCGACGCGCATCGTCACCTCGCCCTTCGCCGATCTCCGTTTATTCCACAGCTCTGCTGTGAGTTACAAATATGAGCAGCGGCACGGTATCAAATACCGGGAGTTACTACGAGTCTTGGTAAGGTACACATCAATTACATGTATATCAAATATACCTTTGGTGTTGCCGGCCTTCTTATCCGCTAAGTATTTGGGGCAGTTCCGCTTCCAGTGACCCTTCCCCTTGCAATAAAAGCACTTAGTCTCAGGCTTGGGTCCATTCTTTGACTTCTTCCGGGCAACTGGCTTACCAGGCGCGGCAACTTCCTTGCCGTCCTTCTTGAAGTTCTTCTTGCCCTTGCCCTTCTTGAACTTAGTGGTCTTATTGACCATCAACACTTGATGTTCTTTCTTGATTTCAGCCTCTGCTGACTTGACATCAAGAACACTTCAGAATGGTCTTTACCATCCCCGCATGTTGTAGTTCATCACAAAGCTCTTGTAGCTTGGTGGGAGCGGCGGAGGATTCTGTCAATGACCGCCTCATCTGGGAGGTTAATGTTCATTTGGGTCATACGGTTGTGCAACCCTGACATCTTGAGGATGTGCTCTTGTGTAACTGTTTTCCTCCATCTTACAATCTGTAGAACTTGTCGGAGACATCATATCTCTCGACCGGGCATGAGCTTGGAAAACTAGTTTCAGCTCTTCGAACATCTCATATGCTCCGTGATGCTCAAAATGCTTTTGGAGTCCCGGTTCTAAGCTGTAAAGCATGCCGCACAGAAAGAGGGAGTAATCATCAGCACGAGTTTGCCAAGCATTCATAATGTGTTGGTTCTTTGGGACGGGAGCGTCACCTAGCGGTCCTTCTAGGACATATTGCTTCCTGGCAGCTATGAGGATGATCCTCGGGTTCGGACCCGATCCGTATAGTTGCTGCCATCATCTTTCAGCTTGGTTTTCTCTAGGAACGCGTTGAAGTTCATTTTGACATTAGCGTTGGCCATTTGATCTACAAGACATATTTGCAAAGGTTTTAGACTAAGTTCATGATAATAAAGTTCTAATCAAATTATGAACACCCACTCAGATTAGACATCCCTCTAGTCATCTAAGTGTTACACGATCCGAGTCGACTAGCCCGTGTCCGATCATCACGTGAGACGGGCTAGTCATCGTCGGTGAACATCTTCATGTTGATCGTATCTTCCATACGACTCGTGTTCGACCTTTCGGTCTCCGTGTTCGAGGCCATGTCTGTACATGCTAGGCTCGTCAAGTTAACCCTAAGTGTTTTTTTGTGTAAAACTGTCTTACACCCGTTGTATGTGAGCGTAAGAATCCATCACACCCGATCATCACGTGGTGCTTAGAAGCGACTTAACTGTAGCAGCGGTGCACGATTAGGGAGAACACTTCTTGAAATTTTTGTAAGGGATCATCTTATTTACTACCGTCGTCCTAAGTAAACAAGATGCATAAACATAATAAACATCACATGCAATTATATAGTTGTGACATGATATGGCCAATATCATGTAGATTCATTGATCTCCATCTTCGGGGCTCCATGATCATCTTGTCACCGGCTTGACACCATGATCTCCATCATCATGATCTCCATCATCGTGTCTTCATGAAGTTGTCACGCCAACAACTACTTCTACTTCTATGGCTAACACGTTTAGCAATAAAGTAAAGTAGTTTACATGGCGTTCTTCAATGACACGCAGGTCATACAAAAATAAAGACAACTCCTATGGCTCCTGCCGGTTGTCATACTCATCGACATGCAAGTCGTGAATCCTATTACAAGAACATGATCTCATACATCACAATTCATCATTCATCACAACTTCGGCCATATCACATCACATGATCAATCGCTGCAAAAACAAGTTAGGCGTCCTCTAATTGTTGTTGCATCTTTTACGTGGCTGCAATTGGGTTCTAGCAAGAACATTTTCTTACCTACGAATAACCACAGCGTGATTTTGTCAACTTCTATTTACCCTTCATAAGGGCCCTGTTCATCGAATCCGCTCCAACTAAAGTGGGAGAGCAGACACCCGCCAGCCACCTTATGCAACTAGTGCATGTCAATCGGTGGAACCGGTCTCACGTAAGCGTACGTGTAAGGTTGGTCCGGGCCGCTTCATCCCACAATACCGTTGAAGCAAGAAAAGACTAGTAGAGGCAAGTAAGTTGACAAGATCCACGCCCACAACAAAATTGTGTTCTACTCGTGCATTAGAGAACTACGCATAGACCTAGCTCATGATGCCCTTTGTTGGGGAGCGTTGCAGAAAATTAAAAATTTTCCTACGGTTTCACCAAGATCCATCTATGAGTTCATCTAAGCAACGAGTCATGGGAGAGAGTTTGCATCTACATACCACTTGTAGATCGCGTGCGGAAGCTTGCAAGGTGATGGTGATGATGGAGTCGTACTCAACGTGATTCAAATCACCGATGTCCAAGTGCTGAACAGACAACACCTCCGCGTTCAACGCACGTACGGGACGGGCGACATCTCCTCCTTCTTGATCCAGCAAGGGGGAAGGAGAGGTTGAGGAAGCTCGCTCCAACGGCAGCACGACGGCGTGGTGGTGTTGGTGCAGCAAGATCTCGGCGAGTGGCTTCGCCAAGCACTTAACGGAGGAGGAGAGGTGTTGGGGAGGGGAGGGGCTGCGCCTTTGGATGTGTACAGCAGCCCTACCCCACCCCTCTATTTATAGGGGAAGGGGCAACGGGGGCCGACCCCTCTAGATGGGATCTAGAGGGGGGCGGCGCCGAGGAGGAGGCTTGCCCCCAAGCAGGCGCCCCTCGGGTTTTTCCCAACCCTAGGCGCATGGGCCCAAGGTGGGGGGCGCGCCCAGCCCTCCAGGGGCTGGCTCCCTCCCCTTTGCGGCCCATGTGGCCCTCCGAGAGGGGTGGCCCCTCCCGGTGGACCCCTGGAACCCCTCCGGTGGCCCCGGTACAATACCGATAACCCCCGGAAACTTTCCGGTGTCCGTATGACAACTTCCCATATATAAAACTCCACCTCTGGACCATTCCGAAACTCCTCGTGACGTCCGGGATCTCATCCAGGACTCCGAACAACATTCGGTAGTCACATAATAGTCTTCCTAATAACCCTAGCGTCATCGAACCTTAAGTGTGTAGACCCTACGGGTTCGGGAGACACGCAGACATGACCGAGACGACTCTCGGGCAATAACCAACAGCGGGATCTGGATACCCATGTTGGATCCTACATGCTCCTCGATGATTTCATCGGTTGAACCACGATGTCGAGGATTCGATCAAAACCTGTATACAATTCCTTTGTCAATCGATGCGTTACTTGCCCGAGACTCGATCGTCGGTATCCCAATACCTTGTTCGGTCTTGTTACCGCAAGTCACTTTACTCGCATCCGTAATGCATGATCCGTGGCCAACACCTTGGTCACCTTGAGCTCATTATGATGATGCATTACCGAGTGGGCCCAGAGATACCTCTCCGTCACACGGAGTGACAAATCGATCTTGATCCGTGTCAACCCAGCAGACACTTTCGGAGATACTGTAATGCACCTTTATAGTCACCCGATTCGTTGTGAGACGTTTGATACACCAAGGCACTCCTACGGTATCCGGGAGTTACGATCTCATGGTCGAAGGAAGAGATACTTGACATTGGCAAAGCTCTAGCGGACAAACTACGATCTTTATGCTATGCTTAGGATTGGGTCTTGTCCATCACATCATTCTCCTAATGATGTGATCCGTTATCAACGACATCCAATGTCCATAGTCAAGAAACCATGACTATCTGTTGATCAACGAGCTAGTGAACTAGAGGCTCACTAGGGACATATTGTGGTCTATGTGTTCACACGTGTATTACGATTTCCGGATAATACTGGTTATAGCATGAACAAAAGACAATTATCATGAACAATGAAATATAATAATACTTTTATTATTGCCTCTAGGGCATATTTCCAACAGTCTCCCACTTGCACTAGAGTCACCAATCTAGTTACATTGTGATGAATCGAACACCCATAGAGTTCGGTGTTGATCATGTTTTGCTCATGAGAGTGGTTTAGTCAGCGGATCTGCGACATTCAGATCCGTATGTACTTTGCAAATATCTATGTCTCCATCTTGAACATTTTCACGGATGGAGTTGAAGCGACGCTTGATGTGCCTGGTCTTTTGTGAAACACAGGCTCCTTGGCAAGGGCAATAGCTCCGGTGTTGTCACGAGAAGAGTTTGATCGGCCCCGACGCATTGGGTATGACTCCTAGGTCGGTGATGAACTCCTTCACCCAAATCGCTTCATCGCGCTGCCTCCTAGTCTGCCATGTACTCCGCTTCACACGTAGATCCCGCCACGACGCTTCGCTTGCGGCTGCACCAGCCATTGCTCCACCATTCAACATATACACGTATCCGGTTTGTGACTTAGAGTCATCCAGATCTGAGTCGAAGCTAGCGTCGGCGTAACCCTTCTGACGAGCTCTTCGTCTCCTCCATAAACGAAACATGTCCTTCGTCCTTTTCGGTACTTGAGGATATTCTTGACCGTTGTCCGGTGTTCCTAGCGGGATTACTTTGGTATCTTGCTACCAAACTTACGGCAAGGTTTACATCAGGTGCAGTACACAGCATGGCATACATAATAGATCCTATGGCTGAAGCATAGGGATGACACTCATCTCTTCTTTATCTTCTCTCGTGGTCGGTGGTCGAGCTGAGCTCAATCTCACACCTTGTAACATAGGCAAGAACCCCTTCTTGGACTGATCCATTTTGAACCTTTTCAAAATCTTATCAAGGTATGTGCTTTGTGAAAGACCTATGAGGCGTCTCGATCTATCTCTATAGATCTTGATGCCTAATATATAAGCAGCTTCTCCAAGGTCCTTCATTGAAAAACACTTATTCAAGTAGGCCTTAATGTTGTCCAGAAGTTCTATATTATTTCCGATCAAGAGTATGTCATCTACATATAATATGAGAAATGCTACAGAGCTCCCACTCACTTTATTGTAAATGCAGGCTTCTCCATAAGTCTGCATAAACCCAAACGCTTTGATCATCTCATCAAAGCGAATGTTCCAACTCCGAGATGCTTGCACCAGTCCATAAATGGATCGCTGGAGCTTGCATACTTTGTTAGCGTTCTTAGGATCGACAAAACCTTCCGGCTGCATCATATACAGCTCTTCCTTAAGATGTCCGTTAAGGAATGCTGTTTTGACGTCCATCTGCCATATCTCATAATCATAGTATCGGCAATTGCTAACATGATTGGACGGACTTCAGCTTCGCTACGGAGAGAATGTCTCGTCGTAGTCAATCCCTTGAACTTGTCGATAACCCTTAGCGACAAGTCGAGCTTTATGGATGGTTACATTACCATCCGCGTCCGTCTTCTTCTTAAAAATCCATTTGTTTTCTATCGCTCGCCGATCATCGGGCAAGTCTGTCAAAGTCCATACTTTGTTTTCATACATGGATTCTATCTCGGATCTCATGGCTTCAAGCCATTTGTTGGAATCTGGGCCCGCCATCGCTTCTTCATAGTTCGAAGGTTCACCGTTGTCTAACAACATGATTTCTAGGACAGGGTTGTCGTACCACTCAGTGCGGAGCGTGTCCTTGTGGACCTCTGAAGTTGGTAGCAACTTGATCCAAGTACCTTGATCATCATCATTGTTTTCCTCTTGGTTGGTGTGGGTATCACAGAACATTTTCTGAGCTGCACCACTTTCCGTTCGAGAGGTAGTACTTCATCGAGTTCTACTTTCCTCCCACTTACTTCTTTCGAGAGAAACTCTTTTCCGAAAACATCCGTTCTTGGCAACAAAGATCTTGCCCTCGGATCTTAAGTAGAAGGTATACCCGACGGTTTCCTTAGGGTATCCTATGAATCGCATTTTTCCGACTTGGGTTCGAGCTTTTCAGGTTGAAGTTTCTTGACATAAGCATCGCATCCCCAAACTTTTAGAAACGACAGCTTAGGTTTCTTCCCAAACCATAATTCATACGGTGTCGTCTCAACGGATTTAGACGGTGCCCTATTTAAAGTGAATGTGGCTGTCTCTAGAGCGTATCCCCAAAATGATAGCGGTAAATCGGTAAGAGACATCATAGACCACACCATATCTAATAGAGTGCGATTACGACGTTCGGACACACCGTTACGCTAAGGTGTTCCAGGCGGCGTGAGTTGTGAAACGATTCCACATTTCCTTAAGTGTGTACCAAATTCGTGACTTAAATATTCTCCTCCACGATCTGATCGTAGGAACTTTATCTTTCGGTCATGCTGATTCTCCACCTCGCTCTGAAATTCCTTGAACTTTTCAAAGGTCTCAGACTTGTGTTTCATTAAGTAGACATACCCATATCTACTCAAGTCATCAGTGAGAGTGAGAACATAATGATATCCTCCGCGAGCCTCAACGCTCATTGGACCGCACACATCGGTATGTATGATTTCCAACAAGTTGGTTGCTCGCTCCATTGTTCGGAGAACGAGTCTTGGTCATTTGCCCATGAGGCATGGTTCGCATGTGTCAAGCGATTCATAATCAAGAGACTCTAAAGTCCATCAGCATGGAGCTTCTTCATGCGCTTGACACCAATGTGACCAAGGCGGCGATGCCACAAGTATGTGGGACTATCGTTATCAACTTTACATCTTTTGGCATCCACACTATGAACATGTGTAATATTACGCTCGAGATTCATTAAGAATAAACCATTGACCATCGGAGCATGACCATAAAACATATCTCTCATATAAATCGAACAACTATTATTCTCAGACTTAAATGAGTAGCCATCTCGTATTAAACGAGATCCAGATACAATGTTCATGCTCAAACTTGGCACTAAATAACAATTATTAAGGTTCAAAACTAATCCCGTAGGTAAATGTAGAGGCAGCGTGCGGCGGCGATCACATCGACTCTAGAACCATTCCCGACGCGCGATCGTCACCTCGCCCTTCGCCATCCGGTCTCCGTTTATTCCGCAGCTCTGCTGTGAGTTACAAATATGAACAACGGCACGGTATCAAATACCGGGAGTTACTACGAGTCTTGGTAAGGCACACATCAATTACATGTATATCAAATATACCTTTGGTGTTGCCGGCCTTCTTATCCGCTAAGTATTTGGGGCAGTTCCGCTTCCAGTGACCCTTCCCCTTGCAATAAAAGCACTTAGTCTCAGGCTTGGGTCCATTCTTTGACTTCTTCCGGGCAACTGGCTTACCAAGCGCGGCAACTTCCTTGCCGTCCTTCTTGAAGTTCTTCTTGCCCTTTCCCTTCTTGAACTTAGTGGTCTTATTGACCTTCAACACTTGATGTTCTTTCTTGATTTCGGCCTCTGCTGACTTCAGCATCGAGAACACTTCAGGAATGGTCTTTACCATCCCCTGCATGTTGTAGTTCATCACAAAGCTCTTGTAGCTTGGTGGGAGCGATGGAGGATTCTGTCAATGACCGCCTCATCGGGAGGTTAATGTTCATTTGGGTCATACGGTTGTGCAACCTGGACATCTTGAGGATGTGCTCCTTGTGAACTGTTTTCCTCCATCTTACAAGCTGTAGAACTTGTCGGAGACATCATATCTCTCGACCGGGCATGAGCTTGGAAAACTAGTTTCAGCTCTTGAACATCTCATATGCTCCGTGATGCTCAAAACGCTTTTGGAGTCCCGGTTCTAAGTGTAAAGCATGCCACTTTGAGCGAGGGAGTAATCATCAAGACGAGTTTGCCAAGCATTCATAATGTCTTGGTTCTCAGGGGACGGAGCATCACCTAGCGGTCCTTCTAGGACATATTGCTTCTGGCAGCTATGAGGATGATCCTCGGGTTCGGACCCGGTCCGTATAGTTGCTGCGATCATCTTTCAGCTTGGTTTTCTCTAGGAAGCGTTGAATTTCATGTTGACATTAGCGTTGGCCATTTGATCTACAAGACATATTTGCAAAGGTTTTAGACTAAGTTCATGATAATAAAGTTCTAATCAAATTATGAACTCCCACTCAGATTAGACATCCTCTAGTCATCTAAGTGTTACACGATCCGAGTCGACTAGCCCGTGTCCGATCATCACGTGAGGCGGGCTAGTCATCGTCGATGAACATCTTCATGTTGATCGTATCTTCCATACGACTCGTGTTCGACCTTCGGTCTCCGTGTTCGAGGCCATGTGCGTACATGCTAGGCTCGTCAAGTTAACCCTAAGTGTTTTCGCTGTGTAAAACTGTCTTACACCGTTGTATGTGAGCGTAAGAGTCCATCACACCCGATCATCACGTGGTGCTTAGAAGCGACGAACTGTAGCAGCGGTGCACGATTAGGGAGAACACTTCTTGAAATTTTTGTAAGGATCATCTTATTTACTACCGTCGTCCTAAGAAAACAAGATGCATAAACATAATAAACATCACATGCAATTATATAGTTGTGACATGATATGGCCAATATCATATAGCTCCATTGATCTCCATCTTGGGGCTCCATGATCATCTTGTCACCCGCTTGACACCATGATCTCCATCATCGTGTCTTCATGAAGTTGTCACGCCAACGACTACTTCTACTTCTATGGCTAACACGTTTAGCAATAAAGTAAAGTAGTTTACATGGCGTTCTTCAATGACACGCAGGTCATACAAAAATAAAGACAACTCCTATGGCTCCTGCGGTTGTCATACTCATCGACATGCAAGTCGTGAATCCTATTACAAGAACATGATCTCATACATCACAATTCATCATTCATCACAACTTCGGCCATATCACATCACATGATCAATCGCTGCAAAAACAAGTTAGGCGTCCTCTAATTGTTGTTGCATCTTTTACGTGGCTGCAATTGGGTTCTAGCAAGAACGTTTTCTTACCTCGAATAACCACAGCGTGATTTTGTCAACTTCTATTTACCCTTCATAAGGGCCCTGTTCATTGAATCCGCTCCAACTAAAGTGGGAGAGATAGACACCCGCCACCACCTTATGCAACTAGTGCATGTCAATTGGTGGAACCGGTCTCACGTAAGCGTCGTGTAAGGTTGGTCGGGCCGCTTCATCCCACAATACCGTTGAAGCAAGAAAAGACTAGTAGAGGCAAGTAAGTTGACAAGATCCACGCCCACAACAAAATTGTGTTCTACTCGTGCATTAGAGAACTACGCATAGACCTAGCTCATGATGCCTTTGTTGGGGAGCGTTGCAGAAAATTAAAATTTTTCCTACGGTTTCACCAAGATCCATCTATGAGTTCATCTAAGCAACGAGTCATGGGAGAGAGTTTGCATCTACATACCACTTGTAGATCGCGTGCGAAACTTGCAAGGTGATGGTGATGATGGAGTCGTACTCGGCGTGTTTCAAATCACCGATGTCCAAGTCTGAGCGGACAGCACCTCCGTGTTCAACACACGTCACGGGACGGGCGGCGTCTCCTCCTTCTTGATCCAGCAAGGGGAAGGAGAGGTTGAGAAGCTCGCCCAGCGGCAAGACGACGGCGTGGTGGTGTTGGTGCAGCGATACTCGGCTGTGGCCGCCAAGCACTTAACGGAGGAGGAGAGGTGTTGGGAGGGAGGGCTGCGCCTTTGGATGTGTACAGCAGCCCTCCCCACCCCTCTATTTATAGGGAAGGGGCAGGGGCCGACCCCTCTAGATGGGATCTAGAGGGGGGCCGGCGGCCAGGGAGGGGAGGCTTGCCCCCCAAGCAAGGGGGGCGCCCCCCTCAGGGTTTCCCCCCCAACCCTAGGCGCATGGGCCCAAGGTGGGGGGCGCGCCCAGCTCTCCAGGGGCTGGCTCCCTCCCCTTTGTGGCCCATGTGGCCCTCCGGGAGGGGTGGCCCCTCCCGGTGGACCCCTGGAACCCCTCCGGTGGCCCCGATACAATACCGATAACCCCCGGAAACTTTCCGGTGTCCGTATGACAACTTCCCATATATAAAACTTCACCTCTGGACCATTCCGGAACTCCTCGTGACGTCCGGGATCTCATCCGGGACTCCGAACAACATTCGGTAGTCACATACTAATCTTCCTAATAACCCTAGCGTCACCGAACCTTAAGTGTGTAGACCCTACGGGTTCGGGAGACACGCAGACATGACCGAGACGACTCTCGGGCAATAACCAACAGCGGGATCTGGATACCCATGTTGGCTCCTACATGCTCCTCGATGATTTCATCGGTTGAACCACGATGTCGAGGATTCGATCAAACCACATATACAATTCCCTTTGTCAATCGATGCGTTACTTGTCCGAGACTCGATCGTCGGTATCCCAATACCTTGTTCGGTCTCGTTACGGCAAGTCACTTTACTCGCACCGTAATGCATGATCCGTGGCCAACACCTTGGTCACCTTGAGCTCATTATGATGATGCATTACCGAGTGGGCCGAGAGATACCTCTCCGTCATACGGAGTGACAAATCGATCTCGATCCATGTCAACCCAAGACACTTTCGGAGATACCTGTAATGTACATTTATAGTCACCCGATTCGTTGTGACGTTTGATACACCCAAGGCACTCCTACGGTATCCGGGAGTTACGATCTCATGGTCGAAGGAAGAGATACTTGGCATTGGCAAAGCTCTAGCGAGCGAACTACGATCTTTATGCTATGCTTAGGATTGGGTGTTGTCCATCACATCATTATCCTAATGATGTGATCCCGTTATCAACGACATCCAATGTCCATAGTCAGGAAACCATGACTATCTGTTGATCACAAAGAGCTAGTCAACTAGAGGCTCACTAGGGACATATTGTGGTCTATGTGTTCACACGTGTATTACGATTTCCGGATAATACAGTTATAGCATGAACAAAAGGACAATTATCATGAACAATGAAATATAATAATACTTTTATTGTTGCCTCTAGGGCATATTTCCAACAGTCTCCCACTTGCACTAGAGTCACCAATCTAGTTACATTGTGATGAATCGAACACCCATAGAGTTACGGTGTTGATCATGTTTTGCTTTCATGAGAGTGGTTTAGTCAGCGGATCTGCGACATTCAGATCCGTATGTACTTTGCAAATATCTATGTCTCCATCTTGAACATTTTCACGGATGGAGTTGAAGCGACGCTTGATGTGCTGGTCTTTTGTGAAACTGGGCTCCTTGGCAAGGGCAATAGCTCGGTGTTGTCACGGAAGAGTTTGATCGGCCCGACGCATTGGGTATGACTCCTAGGTCGGTGATGAACTCCTTCACCCAAATCGCTTCATCGCTGCCTCCGAGGCTGCCATGTACTCCGCTTCAGATGTAGATCCCGCCACAACGCTCTGCTTGCAGCTGCACCAGCTTACTGCTCCACCATTCAACATATACACGTATCCGGTTTGTGACTTAGAGTCATCCAGATCTCTATCGAAGCTAGCGTCGACGTAACCCTTTACGACGAGCTCTTCATCTCCTCCATAAACGAGAAACATGTCCTTCGTCCTTTTCGGTATTTGAGGATATTCTTGACCGCTGTCCGGTGTTCCTTGCGGGATTACTTTGGTATCTTGCTACCAAACTTACGGCAAGGTTTACATCAGTCGGTACATACACAACATGGCATACATAATAGATCCTATGGCTGAAGCATAGGGATGACACTCATCTCTTCTTTATCTTACTGCCGTGGTCGGTGGTCGAGTGAGCTCAATCTCACACCTTGTAACATAGGCAAGAACCCCTTCTTGGACTGATCCATTTTGAACCTTTTCAAAATCTTATCAAGGTATGTGCTTTGTGAAAGACCTATGAGGCGTCTCGATCTATCTCTATAGATCTTGATGCCTAATATATAAGCAGCTTCTCCAAGGTCCTTCATTGAAAAACACTTATTCAAGTAGGCCTTAATGCTGTCCAGAAGTTCTATATTATTTCCCATCAAGAGTATATCATCTACATATAATATGAGAAATGCTACAGAGCTCCCACTCACTTTCTTGTAAACACAGGCTTCTCCATAAGTCTGCATAAACCCAAACGCTTTGATCATCTCATCAAAGCGAATGTTCCAACTCCGAGATGCTTGCACCAGTCCATAAATGGATCGCTGGAGCTTGCATACTTTGTTAGCGTTCTTAGGATCGACAAAACCTTCCGGCTGCATCATATACAGCTCTTCCTTAAGATGTCCGTTAAGGAATGCTGTTTTGAGGTCCATCTGCCATATCTCATAATCATAGTATGCGGCAATTGCTAACATGATTCGGACGGACTTCAGCTTCGCTACGGGATAGAATGTCTCGTCGTAGTCAATCCCTTGAACTTGTCGATAACCCTTAGCGACAAGTCGAGCTTTATGGATGGTTACATTACCATCCGCGTCCGTCTTCTTCTTAAAAATCCATTTGTTTTCTATCGCTCGCCGATCATCGGGCAAGTCTGTCAAAGTCCATACTTTGTTTTCATACATGGATTCTATCTCAGATCTCATGGCTTTAAGCCATTTGTTGGAATCTGGGCCCGCCATCGCTTCTTCATAGTTCGAAGGTTCACCGTTGTCTAACAACATGATTTCTAGGACAGGGTTGCCGTACCACTCTGGTGCGGAACGTGTCCTTGTGGACCTACGAAGTTCAGTAGCAACTTGATTCGAAGTACCTTGATCATCATCATTGTTTTCCTCTTCGGTTGGTGTGGGCATCACAGGAACATTTTCCTGAGCTGCACCACTTTCCCATTCGAGAGGTAGTACTTCATCGAGTTCTACTTTCCTCCCACTTACTTCTTTCGAGAGAAACTCTTTTTCCAGAAAGCATCTGTTCTTGCCAACAAAGATCTTGCCCTCGGATCTTAAGTAGAAGGTATACCCGACAGTTTCCTTAGGGTATCCTATGAATACGCATTTTTACGACTTGGGTTTGAGCTTTTCAGGTTGAAGTTTCTTGACATAAGCATCGCATCCCCAAACTTTTAGAAACGACAGCTTAGGTTTCTTCCCAAACCATAATTCATACGGTGTCATCTCAACGGATTTAGACGGTGCCCTATTTAAAGTGAATGTGGCTATCTCTAGAGCGTATCCCCAAAATGATAGCGGTAAATCGGTAAGAGACATCATAGACCGCACCATATCTAATAGAGTGCGATTACGACGTTCGGACACACCGTTACGCTGAGGTGTTCCAGGCGGTGTGAGTTGTGAAACGATTCCACATTTCCTTAAGTGTGTACCAAATTCGTGACTTCAATATTCTCCTCCACGATCTGATCGTAGGAACTTTATCTTTCGGTCACGCTGATTCTCCACCTCGCTCTGAAATTCCTTGAACTTTTCAAAGGTCTCAGACTTGTGTTTCATTAAGTAGACATACCCATATCTACTCAAGTCATCAGTGAGAGTGAGAATATAATGATATCCTCCGCGAGCCTCAACGCTCATTGGACCGCACACATCGGTATGTATGATTTCCAACAAGTTGGTTGCTCGCTCCATTGTTTCGGAGAACGGAGTCTTGGTCATTTGCCCATGAGGCATGGTTAGCATGTGTCAAGCGATTCATAATCAAGAGACTCTAAAGTCCATCAGCATGGAGCTTCATGATCGCTTGACACCAATGTGACCAAAGGCGGCGATGCCACAAGTATGTGGGACTATCGTTATCAACTTTACATCTTTTGGCATCCACACTATGAACATGTTTAATATTATGCTCGAGATTCATTAAGAATAAACCATTGACCATCGGAGCATGACCATAAAACATATCTCTCATATAAATCGAACAACCATTATTCTCAGACTTAAATGAGTAGCCATCTCATATTAAACGAGATCCAAATACAATGTTCATGCTCAAACTTCGCACTAAATAACAATTATTAAGGTTCAAAACTAATCCCGTGGGTAAATGTAGAGGCAGCGTGCCGACGGCGATCACATCGACTCTGGAACCATTCCCGGCGCGCGATCGTCACCTCGTCCTTCGCCGGTCTCCGTTTATTCCGCAGCTCTGCTGTGAGTTACAAATATGAGCAACGGCACGGTATCAAATACCCGGGAGTTACTACGAGTCTTGGTAAGGTACACATCAATTACATGTATATCAAATATACCTTTGGTGTTGCGGCCTTCTTATCCGCTAAGTATTTGGGGCAGTTCCGCTTCGATGACCCTTCCCTTGCAATAAAAGCACTTAGTCTCGGGCTTGGGTCCATTCTTTGACTTCTTCCGGCAACGGCTTACGGTAGCGGCAACTTCCTTGCCGTCCTTCTTGAAGTTCTTCTTGCCCTTGCCCTTCTTGAACTTAGTGGTCTTATTGACCATCAACACTTGATGTTCTTTCTTGATTTCAGCCTCTGCTGACTTCAGCATCGAGAACACTTCAGGAATGGTCTTTACCATCCCTGCATGTTGTAGTTCATCACAAAGCTCTTGTAGCTTGGTGGGAGCGATGGAGGATTCTGTCAATGACCGCCTCATCGGGAGGTTAATGTTCATTTGGATCATACGGTTGTGCAACGGACATCTTGAGGATGTGCTCACTTGTGAACTGTTTTCCTCCATCTTACAACTGTAGAACTTGTTGGAGACATCATATCTCTCGACCGGGCATGAGCTTGGAAAACTAGTTTCAGCTCTTGAACATCTCATATGCTCCGTGATGCTCAAAGCGCTTTTGGAGTCCCGGTTCTAAGCTGTAAAGCATGCCGCCTTGAGCGAGGGAGTAATCATCAAGACGAGTTTGCCAAGCATTCATAATGTCTTGGTTCTGCGGGATGGGGCGTCACCTAGCGGTCCTTCTAGGACATATTGCTTCTGGCAGCTATGAGGATGATCCTCGGGTTCGGACCCGATCCGTATAGTTCTGCCATCATCTTTCAGCTTGGTTTTCTCTAGGAGCGTTGAAGTTCATGTTGACATTAGCGTTGGCCATTTGATCTACAAGACATATTTGCAAAGGTTTTAGACTAAGTTCATGATAATAAAGTTCTAATCAAATTATGAACTCCCACTCAGATTAGACATCCCTCTAGTCATCTAAGTGTTACACGATCCGAGTCGACTAGCCCGTGTCGAATCATCATGTGAGACGGGCTAGTCATCGTCGGTGAACATCTTCATGTTGATCGTATCTTCCATACGAGTCGTGTTCGACCTTTCGGTCTCCATGTTCCGAGGCCATGTCTGTACATGCTAGGCTCGTCAAGTTAATCCTAAGTGTTTTCGCTGTGTAAAACTGTCTTACACCCGTTGTATGTGAACGTAAGAATTCATCACACCCGAATATCACGTGGTGCTTACAAGCGAAGAACTGTAGCAACGGTGCACAGTTAGGGGAGAACACTTCTTGAAATTTTTTGTAAGGGATCATCTTATTTACTACCGTCGTCCTAAGTAAACAAGATGCATAAACATAATAAACATCACATGCAATTATATAGTTGTGACATGATATGGCCAATATCATATAGCTCCATTGATCTCCATCTTGGGCTCCATGATCATCTTGTCACCGGCTTGACACCATGATCTCCATCATCATGATCTCCATCATCGTGTCTTCATGAAGTTGTCACGCCAACGACTACTTCTACTTCTATGGCTAACGCGTTTAGCAATAAAGTAAAGTAGTTTACATGGCGTTCTTCAATGACACGCAGGTCATACAAAAATAAAGACAACTCCTATGGCTCCTGCCGGTTGTCATACTCATCGACATGCAAGTCGTGAACCCTATTACAAGAACATGATCTCATACATCACAATTCATCATTCATCACAACTTCTGGCCATATCACATCACATGATCAATCGCTGCAAAAACAAGTTAGACGTCCTCTAATTGTTGTTGCATCTTTTACGTGGCTGCAATTGGGTTCTAGCAAGAAAGTTTTCTTACCTACGAATAACCACAACATGATTTTGTCAACTTCTATTTACCCTTCATAAGGGCCCTGTTCATCAAATCCGCTCCAACTAAAGTGGGAGAGACAGACACCCGCCAGCCACCCTATGCAACTAGTGCATGTCAATCGGTGGAACCGGTCTCACGTAAGCGTACGTGTAAGGTTGGTCCGGGCCGCTTCATCCCACAATACCGTTGAAGCAAGAAAAGACTAGTAGAGGCAAGTAAGTTGACAAGATCCACACCCACAACAAAATTGTGTTCTACTCGTGCATTAGAGAACTACGCATAGACCTAGCTCATGATGCCACTGTTGGGGAACGTTGCAGAAAATTAAAATTTTTCCTACGGTTTCACCAAGATCCATCTATGAGTTCATCTAAGCAACGAGTCATGGGAGAGATTTTGCATCTACATACCACTTGTAGATCGCGTGCGGAAGCTTGCAAGGTGATGGCGATGATGGAGTCGTACTCGACGTGATTCAAATCACCGATGTCCAAGTGCTGAACGGACAGCACCTCCGCGTTCAACGCATGTACGGGACGGGCGACATCTTCTCCTTCTTGATCCAGCAAGGGGGAAGGAGAGGTTGAGGAAGCTCGCTCCAACGGCAGCACGACGGCGTGGTGGTGTTGGTGCAGCAGTACTCCGACAGGGCTTCGCCAAGCACTTAACGGAGGAGGAGAGGTCTTGGGGAGGGGAGGGGCTGTGCCTTTGGATGTGTACAGCAGCCCCCCCCCACCCCTCTATTTATAGGGCAAGGGGCAAGGGGGCCGACCCCTCTAGATGGGATCTAGAGGCGGCAGGAGGGAGGCTTGCCCCCAAGCAGGGGCGCCCTCGGGGTTCCCAACCCTAGGCGCATGGGCCCAAGGTGGGGGCGCCCAGCCCTCCGGGGCTGGCTCCCTCCCCTTGCGGCCCATGTGGCCCTCCGGAGGTGTGGCCCCTCCGGTGGACCCCGGAACCCCTCCGGTGGCCCGGTACAATACCGATAACCCCGAAACTTTCCGGTGTCCGTATGACAACTTCCCATATATAAAACTTCACCTCCGGACCATTCGGGAACTCCTCGTGACGTCCAGGGATCTCATCCGGACTCAGAACAACATTCGGTAGTCACATACTAATCTTCCTAATAACCCTAAGCGTCACCGAACCTTAAGTGTGTAGACCCTACGGGTTGGGAGACACGCAGACATGACCGAGGCGACTCTCGGGCAATAACCAACAGCGGGATCTGGATACCCATGTTGGCTCCTACATGCTCCTCGATGATTTCATCGGTTGAACCACGATGTCGAGGATTGATCAAAACCTGTATACAATTCCCTTTGTCAATCGATGCGTTACTTGCCCGAGACTCGATCGTCGGTATCCCAATACCTTGTTCAGTCTCGTTACGGCAAGTCACTTTACTCGTACCATAATGCATGATCCGTGGCCAACACCTTGGTCACCTTGAGCTCATTATGATGATGCATTACCGAGTGGGCCCGGAGATACCTCTCCTTCATACGGAGTGACAAATCCAGTCTCCATCCGTGTCAACCCCAGACACTTTCGGAGATACCTGTAATGCACCTTTATAGTCACCCGATTCGTTGTGACGTTTGATACACCCAAGGCACTCCTATGGTATCCGGAGTTACACGATCTCATGGTCGAAGGAAGAGATACTTGACATTGGCAAAGCTCTAGCGGGCGAACTACGATCTTTATGCTATGCTTAGGATTGGGTGTTGTCCATCACATCATTCTCCTAATGATGTGATCCCGTTATCAATGACATCCAATGTCCATAGTCGAAACCATGACTATCTATTGATCTGTGAGCTAGTCAACTAGAGGCTCACTAGGGACATATTGTGGTCTATGTGTTCACACGTGTATTACGATTTCCGGATAATACACTTATAGCATGAACAAAAAGAAAATTATCATGAACAATGAAATATAATAATACTTTTATTATTGCCTCTATGGCATATTTCCAACACCCCTAGCAATCTTCAGAGGGGTAATTCTTCCTTGTTGAATCTCTTCATTCAGCAGGCTAGTAAGCCCCTCCGCCACGAAAAGGAACAGGTATGGACTCAACGGATCTCCCTACCGGAGACCTTTCATCGTAAGAAACATCTCAAGCAGTTCCCCGTTATATCTAACAGAATACCTCACGGATTTCACACAAGTCATCACCCAACAGACCCATCTGTGGTCAAAACCGAGCTTCAGCAAAGTCTTTTCCATGAATCCCCAGTCTACCCTATCATAAGCTTTTGCCAAATCCAATTTGAGGGTGCAATGCGTATTGGCAGGGTTTTTGCTGTGATGGATTTTGTGAAAACATTCAAAGGCAATAGTGGCGTTGTCTGTTATCAAACGCCCTGTGATAAAAGCGCTTTGAGTCTCTGAGATAATCTTGTCCAAAAAAGGCCTCAAGCGATTGACCATGCACTTTGATATTACCTTGTATATCACATTACATAGACTTATGGGCCTGTAGTCCTTAAGGTACTCGGGATTATTGCTTTTTGGGATAAGCACTATGACAGTATCGTTGACCCCCTCCGGCATGACCCCTTCCTTGAAGAACTTCAGGACCGCACTCACCACGTCCATCTTGACCGTGTTCCAATTTCTTTGGAAGAATATTGCCGGGAGACCATCGGTACCAGGAGCTTTCAGAGGACCAATATGAAATAGTGCATCACTGACCTCCATCTCAGAAAACTCCTTTAACAAGGACTGGTTCATTTCATCCGTAACTCTTACAGTCAGGCCGTCCACAATGACACTGGGATCGACTCCTTCTTCTTTGGTATATAGTTGTTTGAAAAATCTAGTCGCCATCTCCTGCAGTTTGGCACGCTCTTCCACCCAATTCCCATTCTCATCCTTTAATTTGCTGATTGTGTTTTTCTTACGTCTCCACGTAGCCTTCCGCTGAAAATACTTGGTATTTTTGTCCCCCTCCCGCATAAAGCTCTTGAACGTTGCCTCCACATCATCTCTTCCCGGTGGAGCATTTCGTCCAGATTCTTGCAAACAGATTTAATCTCCCTGTCCCTAGCAACTGAAGCTGGAAGCATCCACAACTTATCCAATTGATTCCTCAACGTGGCAGTTTGCTTTACTATGGAGCCGAAATTCTTTTTGGCCCAAGAATTTAAAGACTGTTGCAACTTCGACAGTTTTTTACCAAATTCGCAGAGATCACCAGCAGTCCCCTTGTCCTCCCAAGAGTTCACTATTGCATCTGTTAGTGATTCCATCCTCTCTCACATGTACTCATAACGGAACCCTTTCTTTATTGGTCTCCACTCTTTCCTCTGACCAAACCTGAGAAGCAAAGGGAGGTGGTCAGATCTGGAAGTACAAATGTGCTCAATAGAAGCTCCCGGAAACATAGAGCTCCATCTATGATTAGCCACTCCACGGTCTAATCTTGCTTTCACATTATCCACTCCTTTCTGCTTGTTATCATAAGTCCATTAGGGACCATTAAAACCGAGATCTATCAAGCTGCAATCAACAAGAACTTCTCTGAAGTTGGCCATGTTCCTTTCACTTCTGGTGGTTTTTGAGAAGTGCTCATGTTGCCATGATGTTTCATTGATGTCACCGATCATGAGCCAAGGCTTGTCTGCCAAAGGTTTGATCCTCCTTAGGAGATCCCACATATGGTGTCTCTCACTAGCCTTAGGTTCTCCATAGATAAAAGTACCCCTCCATTGCTGAGCATGGGGATTGAGTCGGATCAACACATCAATGTAACGCGGGCCAACAGCGAGTTTCTTTATTTCAACTTGCTCATCATAGAAGAGAGCTATACCTGCACCTTTTCCATTCCCGACATGGGAGATGCAGTGCTTGAGACCTAGTCTCGAACGCAATTTATTTACATAATTCTCGCACCTTCTAGTTTCCGAGATAAAAACTAAAGATGGACGGTACGTGCGCACTAAGCACACAAGCTCTTGAACTGTCCGGGGCTGCCCGAGGCCCCGGCAGTTCCAACTTATGACCGTCATGGCTCCTGGTGGGTGCTAGCCATCGCACCCACCAGTGGACCGGGAGCCCCAGGCCCGGTTGCTTCCTGTCCGCCATCTATGCCGGTATTACTCTTTCCATTTGGACCCTCCATTGCTCTCTTCTTCTTGTACTGGTCAGGTTCAGCTCCACCTTCAGTACATGCACCATTTGAATCACTTTGATCACGTGCATCTCTCTTGCCCAGAACCGAAGCTGAAACGACCGTGCCCTTACTGCTCCTCTTCAGAGATGTTCTCCTGCCATTTTTACCCTCTTTCTTCTCAGAGTTTGTCTCTGTACTTACACCCTGCACCTTGCCAGATCCCTCAACGGCATCCTCTATATTCTGCAATGCCTGCACACACCCTGTAATGGGGGCTTCCCCTTTAGATCTCTTCTTCTTCTCAACCGCACCCTCCTCACCAGTGATGTCCAGGGTCTCCGGGTCCTGAGCGATCTGGGTCGGCGAAGCCTCATCGGCGGCCGAGGCGGCAGCGCCAACGAAGAATGGCGTGGGTCCTTCAGTCTAAAATTCACGTACCATATCAGTCCCATTGAGCCAATTGTCTGTCCACAGAGGAAATAGGGGATCATTACAGCACAAATAACACATGCACGTTGACATACAAGTATCTCTTTTACTCTAAAATGCTGTTACAACTAAGTGGTGGTAGTTGGTTGCATTTTTTTCCGAAGAATATAACCCTACGGGTTACATGTTCACCAGTCACGCAAATAATGGTGGGAAGGGGTGGGATTGGGGGCAGTTAGTTGCATAGTGTTTTTTCTTCAAAATATCAAATCACATCCTGGAGTCGCATGAAGAAACTGAATATGATCTCTTTTACCTCGAGGCAATATATGAATTCGCCAAAAAAGCGGTAGCAACAATTCAGAAACATGAGGCAAAAAAACACTACTCTCCCTTCGCATTAATTGTCACTGATTTAGTAGAACTTTCTAGTAAACTAGCAACAATTAATATGGAAAGAGGGAGTACTAATTTTCGTAGTTGTGGGCAATGTTGATGAGTCATTTCTCTTTGTTGAATCCGTAATAACAGCATCTACAACCGGATCAGGCTAATATGCCCCCCTGTATGGCCGCGGACGCGTTCGAGGACAGCGTACGATCACCTCACATTTGTCCGCATTCATAGCCGCATGCCTCATGTGCAAACCCCCAAATCCACCCACCATATATATGGGTTGAGTTTGAGGGGTGCCAAACAACAGGATGATTGGGCTGGTCTCGGGTGTTTAGTTGATCGGTGTTTTCTGTCCGAGCGGTGTCTAGACTGTCCGCCCTAACATTCGTGTATGGACAAGGGAGGGAGTCGGTCCGAGTGTAGATGCTCTAATGATCACACATATGTAACAGTAGCATGTTCAACATAGGAATGAAATGAGATTTGTGGAAGTCATGGCAAAAAAAATCATCACTCCAAAATGCTATTGGTGATAACTTTTTTGGAGCATCGATTTTTTTTGGCCATGAATTCTACAAATTTCATTTCAGTATTGAACTTTTGCAAGCATTGAAAACATTTGTTAATGTTTGTCACAAAAAAATCAAGATTTTTTTGAATTTACTATTCACCCGAGCTCATATGGGCTGGAGCTAAGAAACTCCATGTACTATATATGTACATGCCCTTCTCCTTTTCTTTATAAGACTTTGTCTTTTAGTAATGAAATGAGAAATGAGAATGGCTGATTTAAAAGGGGAAACAAGAAAAAAAGAAAAAAAGAGGTTATGATAAGACCAAACAGAAGTGTGCTTAAAATGAAATGGGCCGACTCCAGGTGCCCATAAGACGATCGAAGGTGAAGCAGCGCTGCCGATTGCAAGCAAGAAATGAACGGCTGATTCTTAAGACTGAAAATTAAATATTTTCCTAGTTGTTTGATTTTTGTACCTTGGGTTCCTTTGATTGCTCACTCCAGACTTAGTTACTTGATCCATTAATCCACATTACCCACAGTTCCATGGTACCATTTTTACATGTACATAGTTCCATGGTACTTAATATGCACATGTTGTAAGTATATTTGTTCAAGGAAAAGACCTTGCTAAATTTGTCCCTCCGCGTCTCTCTTTTGTGTGCATATGAGATCGTGAGTGACCAGCCTGTGTCAAACTATTGATGCAGTAAAAAGGAGGGTTGTTGCATTTCAACAGCTCTAGAGAGAAACTCTCTCGAGAAATAGCATATGCTTGGATGAAAACTGAAAAAATGGTTCAGCCATGGGCCTTTTTCAAACCTGAGCTTTGAGCAGCTAAAGTCCGGATTTTAGAAGACCAGTCTTCATTTGTTAGGACAAAGGAAGCACCGCCTTAAATAAAAGAGAGCAAAATTCAGTACATCTCCTCCTCCGTCTTTTACGTGCCTCCCCATCGTACGTTCTTCTCCTTCGCCGCCTATTTAAACCACAAGCATCGCACCACAAGTGCATCGACGGCAACACTCACACGCACAGCACAGGAAGAGAGTAAATCTAGAGCCCCACATGACCAAGTAAAACTCTGGCATTGACCTCCCAGTCGTCCTGCTCTGACTCACAGTGCGGCGCACGCCATGGGCTTTCGGCCTCTGCCACCACAGGACGGTGAAAAACCTTCGTGGGCATGGGAGGCATCGGGGTCCTACTGGGCCTCCCGGGCATGGGCGACATGTGTAGGGAGGGTTTCGGCAACAATGATGCCGGCCTCTTCCGTGGTTTCACTAGACCACTACGTGGGGTCGGGTGCAGCCATGAGAGCGTCAACCGGAACGACCGCGTCGTTGGAGCCTGCGGTATCCCGTTCAGAGCGTTTGTCGGTGGCGTAGTCCCGTTCGCCGGCGGAGGCGGGTACCACGTCAGGCCATGAACTGCGGTACTGGCTGGAGCGTGTTGGGTCAGATGCACATGACATCTTCGTGCTCGTACAGTACATGCGGGTGGCGCAGTGCATCGCACTTGTGTACGTGCGCATTGATTTGGTTTGGCGGTTTGACCTGCCATGGTACTGCATGGCACTGTACATCTATCTATCTATCTATTATATAATTAAAATACAAGTCAAACAAGCCATTACGTTTATCCACATATGCTAATATTATTTCCACCGTTTGATCGGAATAATAATGGCTAAGATTTAAAGTTATTACGTAACATGTTAAACATGTATATACAATTGCATTGAACCGTCACGTGTATATATGGGCATATATAACGCAACATATATGGAATCATAAACGGAAGCGTCCAGCGTTTAGAATTAAGAAATAAAAAATTTAGATGCAAATATATCTATCACATACCTACATACAGGAAGCATACAACTATACGTTTGCATGCACCTAAAGGAAAGCCACAAAGGGACATGCACAGTTCCAATCGGACAGCGACAGGTCAACCGACCAAGCAGTCGGGAATCATGCTGATGTATATTAAAGAAAAGAGGCTGCACACTTAAGAAAAATCTTGGACCAGCGATGGTACAGACCCGATCAGATAGAAGCACAATAAATTATTTATATTCTAGCCGGACACTAATTGATAGAGATGTCACATTGATGTATATGACCCAAAAAGCAAAGAAATAATCCAAAACCGTGTCATTACACTGGACCACTATAGATTCAAAAGACAATATGCAGCCCCAAAAAAAATGCTACGTAGGTTCAAATGGAAAAGCGAGCATGCTGGCGTCTACTACTAAATAGAAATTATCTCAAAGTGACCCTAAATTTTTTTTAGCTCAACACATGCATGCGTATTAAGGATCAATGTAAGCTGAGTGATAGATTAACAGTTTCATTTCCTTTTAAAGCTTGGAGAAAAAAATCCGTATTATATTTATTGACACACAAAGTTGATTAGTACATATTTGTAGAATTTAATGGGGAAATATATATACTGTTTCCATATGGATATATAGTGTCTAATATGTATTTTGAGCTTTATTTTGACTATCTATAAGACTGAAAATATATGAGATGTATATACTATAAAATACATAGGGTCACGCTATTCGTCACCAACACATATTTATGGGTTATGAAAATAAGTTTAAATAGACAACATATATAGTACATGCTATTATATATCCACGTATTTCTATACATATTTTTCGAAATTTATAATATTTAATAATAAAAGACACATATACGTGGAGCATAGCTACATGTACACATGAAATTTCTTGCAAAGTTCTAAAATTTATAAATTGTTGCTATTTTTTACTTTCGAAAATTCTTGGCCCGGATATACAAGTATACAGATGGTCTCCAACTTTCTCTCTTTCGGTTAAATTTTCTAAAATGTGTAAATATGATTATATGATAAAACCTATAATATTTTTTTACGTGAAAACTAATCGTAAGCGCTAATCAAAGGTTTTGCCGCCGGTGGAATGTAACATGATGTGAACTCATCATAAGCGCTAATCAAAGATAGTATTGCCTCCGGCGGAATTTTACATGTTTTTTCTTCTATATGAGTGAGACCATATTGTGGACCAAGCAAATGTTGAAGTGTGGACAAAAAACTCATAGGTGTTTTTTTAAGCTCCACTACAAAACTAAACATATTCGTGCATGCTAATTATCATATGTTTATTTGGCACCTAATTTAGCTAATGGAACATGTATTCGAAGGAGAGATAAGAAAAACAGGGTTGTGCCATAAAAAAATAGATGAAGATATTTGCATTATTAGTAACATTGTAAGATCATCATTATGTAGATCTAATTTTTGACGCAAAAACTGTTAGAACACTCTTCGTCAAAATTAACATATATGCGAATATATGTGACAAAGAAAAAAAATTATGTAGGAAATTGTATGCTTTTACATGGCGAATCATGCATCCTTGGTGCAATTGATGGCATGTTGTGACATACAAAGACTCTTACTAAGAACCGGATATACTTGATTGGTGGTTTCTATGAAAATCCACTTATGATTCCATTAGATGGACATTTAACTACAATATATATTCATATTCAAAGTAATACAACCACAAGCTAAATGAAACAATAGTTAACCATGCCTGAAATTGATTGTAGATAATAAAAATAATATGAATGCATAGAAAATGTAAATCTAGCCGCGCAAGTGCGCGGGACACACAACTAGTTTTTTATTATCGTGAATGTTCACGAGTTGATCGAGTTTCACACGCATACGTACTCGATCGTACACTGGAGGCACGTACGGCGTAGTCCCACCAATACCACCCGTGGGAGTACTGCTGCTGAAAAAATAGCGAAAAAAAATACCAAACTGAAGAAAAAGAATCTAATATAGATAAATCAAATTGTTCACGTTTCTTGTGATTATTTTGAGTTTGAAGTTGAATTTCGGAAAAGTTGCTAGAACACTCTGCCACTAGATTGTACAGCCATGATCATTTTATTCTCTTTCCGGTGTTGTACCATCACATCCTGGGTAGCAACAACATGAACATGAGACACGTAGAATTGTTATATCATCGCAATTAAAATCAACTGTATGCACAAAATAAGTCCATGATGCATCTTCAATGGGAAACATGCACATATCAGGTCATACCAGTTGGCAGCCTAATAATTGATCAATTAACCTAACTATTTCTGGTACCAATATTTCCCAAATTATATACAATGCAAGCTATGTGGTGTTTAGAGATAGGCCTCTAAACTCTTAGCCAGGAAGTTCCCGTTTGAGCTGGCACCTTCTGCACCATTAATCACATCAAGGCCCTAGGGAATGGTGGGGGTTATTTGAAGCCATCTAAATTACGTCTTTTGTAATGCCAAGAACTGGTGTCAACGCAAAAGAAGTATGGTCTTGAAAGATGACCAAGTAACAAAAGATTCGTCTACCTCCAGTCATACTAATTTTACTCGTCCTAATATCTAAACATGGGGAGTGCTTGGTACAACCCCCCTAAAACGTATAGTGGATAGTATGGTAATTTCACATTAGGTATAGGAATACCCACCCGGCGCCCGTCGTCCATGTGACGGCATCGCCCGCCCGCGTATGCCGCACCCGTCGTTATCGTCGCTCGCCAGCGTATGCCGCACCGTCGCTGTACGCCCGCCCGCCCGCGTACCCGCACCCGCGCCGTACGTCGCCGTCGTACGCCCACACGTCTCGACGTTGGCGTCGACACTTGTTCGAGGAAAAAAAACTTGAACCCTAACGCATCCACGCCGTCTTCACGTCGGCCCCCGTCTGCGTTAAGTCGCCGCCGCCCGGGTCGCCGCCCAAAGAGGCCGCCGCGCGTGCCCCGACAACGTTACCGCTGCCGCCGCGCCTGCCCAGGCTCCGTTGCCGCTGCCGCCGTGTTCCATTCCCGTCGCCCAGATGGCCGCCCACCCACGATCTACGTCGCCGCCTCCCTCCGCGCAGTACGCCTGCGACGACCAGCCGTCGTCCTCATGCCGTCGACACCTGCCTCCGCCGGCCAGCAACGTCAGGCCGTCATCGCAAGAAATGGATCCGGCTGAAATCCTGGCCGCCATGCAAGAGGTTGGTTAGAGACAACATTGTGCTTGATGAAATAATTGCTTTAGGGATGATGTTACATGGTGTTTGATTGATCATATAATTTTTTTAACTATGTATAGTTAGAGGAGGAGGGCGATTATGATGGCAATGATTACGACAAGGACAACGAAACCTCGTCACTGAATATGAATGAACCTGCTGAGGAGAACTACATGAGTTTGGATGAATCTTATAGTGGCAATGTAAGTGTGATCAAGGTTGATAAAAACAATAAATATGGTAGACCGCACGGAAATTTTCATAATTTTTTGCATCATGCAGCGACATGGCGATGATGATGATGATATGGATATAGATGATTCATTTGCCCAAAGTGCACTCCGGGTATGTCATAAATAAAATCAGAGAAGAAATGACATAATAACCATATTAGCGCTTACATGTTTTTTTGCAATGCGCGCAGATGAACGAGGAAGGGGACTTTCTGAGGAATATTGTGGACGATGAAAGTGACAAATCGCACGTTGATCCATCTCATGATGACAGCTCCAGCAAAGTAAGTTTTCAAACTTACAGAACTACATTATTACATATTAAAATAATAATTGACTGACATAAATGGTTTAATGCATTAATTTATAGGGAGATGTAGATGGTACAAGTGGAAATAATGAGTATGTTCACTACTAGGGAAAAGCCTAGCAGCAGCGCGGGTTTTGGGCCTATTAGTAGCGCGGGTACCCCCGCTACTAATAAGCGCTTCTGACTAACTTATAGCGATGGCGGGTGCAACCCGCGCTACAGCTAACGTATAGCAGTAGCGTGGGTAGAAACCGGCGCTACTACTAATCTGTAATCTCTGAATTTTTTTTGAATTTTTTCGAATTTTTTTTTGAATTTTTTCCCCTAATTTTTAAATTTCTAAATTATTTTAACCTCAAGTCTCTAATCACCCCTCATCGCTGCTCAATTTAATCTCTAATCACCCCTCATCATTCCAAATCATCTAACTTCCCGGACGGTCACCCGTCCTCTCACTACTCCAGCCTGAGCACGCTTAACTTCCGGGTTCTATTCTCCCTCGTTTCCAAGTCTGCACTTGTTGTTTTCCTGACAATATTAAGATGTCAATCCTATTAACCTCAGGAATTTAGCTTGAGCATGAAGTCACACATTTCACTGTTTGAGTTTGAAACTATTGTTCTAAAAAATTAGTAACACTAATATTTCTTGAATAATTAGTTTGACCACAGTTTGACCACTGTTTGACCAGATTTGACCACAGTTTGACCATAGTTTGACCAGATTTGACAAAAATTCAAAAAAACTAAAATAATTATTTAGTAACACTAATATTCTTGAATAATTAGTTTGACCATAGTTTGACCAGATTTAACAAAAATTAAAAAAAACTGATGAATTTTTTTGCCTCCAGATCTTAAAAGCCCCATAACTTTTTTTCTGTTAGGCTTTTGAGGATTTTGAAAATGTTTAACGGGGTTCCCCCAGTTAAATTCGGATGTAACTTTTCGAGTAGATGATTTTTCATATAAAAAACTTTTTCATCCGAGTTCGTATGCAAAAGTTATGACCATTTTACAAATTTCCAGAGAGATTTTGCAAATAAAGTCGAAATTTATATTTGTAAATTTTCCCAACAACTAGACCACATATCACATGGGAAACTTATTTTCTTTTATTTTTTTGACATTTTTATCATTTTCTTTTATTTTTTAAAACTGAAAAGGCGGTCATGAGGCGGGGGTGAACTTTGACAAATAGGCCATACCCAGCGGTACTACTATAATGACGATTAGCGATGGCGGGTTTTAACCTCGCTACTACTAAGTTGATAGTAGTAGCGGGTAACCCGCGCTACTACTATCAACTTAGTAGTAGCGAGGGTTAAAAACCCGCGCTACTACTATGGCATATCCCGGGGGGCACGGTAGAGACCGCTTAGTAGTAGCGTGGGTTACAAACCCGCGCTGCTGCTATCAACTTAGTAGTAGCGAGGTTTAAAAACCTGCGCTGCTAGTAAGTAGCAGTAGCGAGGGTTTTTAACCCTCGCTGCTGCTAAGATTCTGTGTATAGCCTTTTCCCTAGTAGTGGTTGGTGATGATCTGTTTAATTTTGACATCGGATTTGATGAATATCAGCAAGAATCATTGGACATGCATTGGAAGGTCATGAGGAAGACGTTCAAGTCACTAGGAGAGGCTTATATTTTCTATAACCAGTATGCTTACGAGTGTGGTTTCAGCGTAAGAAAGGACTCACTGAAATATTTGAAAGGTCCTGAGGGAACTAAGCGCTTGAGAAAGTATCGGTGTGCAAGAGCTGGGAAACGGTGGCAAAACTTTGTACAATGGAAGGCGGGACCCGCAGACCGAGAGGGGAGACTTCGTTTACTGCGATGCGATATAACTTTGAAACTTGATAAAGAGCGTAGCGTTTGGTATGCAGCAGTTTCAATGATGATCACGATCACGTTCTAGCTAGACCGGATGAAGTCACGTTTCTTGGTCTCATAATCGATAAAAGAATATCGAAAGCTGAGATCTTAACCATGGCGAGTCTTTGGAATCGAAACATATGATTTATGATAATCTCGTCGATGAGGTATGGGTCATATGCAAAGGCTGGTTTTGGGAGGAAGAAGCTTTATAACATGTGTTATAGAGAAAAAATGAAGTTGCTTGCACAAGGTGATCTGAATAATCGCCATTGGGATCATGTTGACGTAAAAAGAGAGATCCGATTTCTTCTTTGAGCACACCGTCGATGAGGAAGGAAGGCTGAAAAACATATTCTGGTGTGATTCTCAATCACGTCGAGACTATGTTGACTACGGTGATGTGACAGTCTTTGACATCACATACATGATGAATAGGTATGGCATGCCATTTATACCTTTTGTCGATCTGAACAACCACCGTTGCACCACGGTATTCGGTTGTGCTCTTGTGTCTGACGAGACGGAGGATACATATGTTTGGCTGCTTCAGACATTTTTGAGGGCTCATTGTCAAAAGAGGCCCTGGTCAGTAATTACTGATGGAGATGCAGCTATGATTAAGGCCATAAGAAAGGTACTTTCGGAGTTTTGGCATAGTCTTTGCTCGTGGCATATTGAGAAGAACATGCAGAAACACCTTTATCATAAGTCTCTAAAGGAGTTCAGGTCTCTACTTTATTATGCCACTTCAAAGAAGGTATTTGAGGAGAGATGGACAGCGTTTTGCGCCAAATGGCAGTCGGAGAAAACAAAAACATGGTTACGTCGGATGTACAAGAAGAAAAGGCTTTGGGCTGCATCATATTTGTCGGTGGGTTTTTCTTAGGCATGCGAAGTAACCAATAAGTGAGAGTCTGAATTCATGCCTTCACTTGCATCTAGACTCGATATGACTATTGTTGATATGATTGTGCACTATGAGAACTGCATAGTTCGTCTTCGTGAAACGAGGCGCATAGCGATTACACAAACTCACTGCAGTTCGATTACCGATATTGGACGAGTGTAAAGATATTGAGAAATCAGCTGCTCGTGAGTTCACTGCGGCAAACTTTTATATCTTGCGGGAAGATATGAAGAAGGCACGGGAGCTTGAGGTCCTTGAGAGGCGAGAGGAGCAGACACTCACAAATTCATCCGACATGGAAGGAAAATAGGGATCGATTCACTGTGAGTACACCCGGGTAACTCAAGAAACTGTGAGGTGCGATTGCGAGAAGCATGTATCGCAAAGGACTTCCTTGCAAACATATTCTTCATGTTCTGATTCAGCTACGCTTACGTAAGATACCTAAGTGTTTAGTGCTGCGGAGGTTGAGCCAAGTTGCAAGGGGTGGACTTCCCGTGAAGCGCACTAGCGATCTGTTTGCGTGGGGATGGGCAGGTGCAGGTGACAGAGCTAGGTACAGTGAGTTGACCATCTTATCTGTTGAAGCAACTCATAAAGCATGTCATAAACCATTTTTATTCGACAAGTTCAAGGAGGCTCTGAGGGACATAATAGATAATGATTACACTGAGGAGGATGAGCCTAGTGCGGGGGTACAGTTTGTGAGCAGCGATGCATTTGAGCCTAATCAAGATCATGGTCTTGTTCGTGATCCCGCTAAAGTTAACACCAAAGGCGCACCAAAACAGAATGTTAAAGGCCGCGGTAAGGATGGTCCTGATTTCGCTAAAAACGGGCGACCTAAAGTTTTTGATGAGAAAAGCAAATGTCAATGTGGACAGTGCGGTCTTACGGGTCATTATAAGTCCACGTGCCCTCAAAATCCTAAGTACGATTTTCTTATGTTATTGTAAATCTTATTGTTCAACCCGAATTATTTGTTTATTGTGAATTAACACATATCTTACTGTTATGTAGGAACTTTGTTTGAATTGTGGAGTATGGAAGATTGCTATGGATTGATATGGAAGATTGCTTCACCCTTTCATTGGAGACAGTTATTGATGTTCTGCATATGTGATCTTTAATAATTGTTGAAATATGTTATATGAACTTATTTTACTTTGTTGATGTCAGACTATTTGCTACGATATACCGACATAAGTAGTAGTTTTGATGAAAGACTATGTAATGCAACAAGGAGTTTTTACTTTGTGTTTATTTATGTGCTCATTTTGCACAGAACTGCCGTCGCTGTTGTTTTGACAGTGCCGTCGCTGTTTACTATTATTTTGTTCTTTGCTGTTTTTTTGTTGTACGGTCGCCGTCGCTTACAACCCCGTCGGTTTTTTTTAAAAAAATACTGACAAGTGCGCCGGCGGCACTGTCCAACAGCGGCAGCGTCGGGCTGCTGGCGGCAGTACGAAGTAATCAGCTGGTACGACAGCTCATGTGCCGCCAGGTATATAAGCCGGTCGTCGCGCCCTTCGTCGGGCGAGGTGGGACTAAACATTTTCCGTCGCCCCGCGTGGAACTTGGGCCGTCGTCCCACCGCTGCTACTTGGGCCGTCGTCCGCCGCCTGCTACTTGGGCCGTCTTCACGTCGCGGGCGTATAGTGTTATTTAGCCGGCCCACGCGGTCACGCGCGTCGCTGCAGGCACGGCGGCTGCGGGCAGCCAAGTTTTTAGTCCCACCTCGCCCGACGGAGGGCGCGACGACCGGCTTATATACCCGGCGGCGCATAAGCTGTCGAACGTCTTTGATTAAACTGCTACGCCACCCTTCATCCGATGCTGCTCTGTTGGACAGTGCCGTCGGTCCTGTCTGACCTTAGACTAGTTGGCGCACTTGTCGGGCAATTTTTTTTTGAGAATGGACAATTAAGAACGTCGGTGTTATAAGCGACGTCGTCTGTGCTCACGTCGGTCGGTGTTACACGCATAATAAATACATGTGCATTTTTATTAACGTTCAGCAGTACAAGAAAACATGGACTGACGTATCCAAACAATTTAACGACCACAGAACTATGAATATGCATATCAAGATTTCAAATTGAAAGACAATGGCTTGAAGACAACATAATAATCCAAATATCATTCTCGCCTTAATAAATATTCAAAATAGTAGTGTCTTCTTCGACACAAGATATCAAAGTCGAAATAAATGTAAACATTATATGAGCCTACAAAATTTTTGAGTACAAAAATTTAGCCACATTTATTTCTTCTTTGCAAGCCGGGTAGCTTTGTCCTTCACATCCTTGAGCATATTTCCCTCCGCAAAAATAAGCTGCGCAATCATTAAGTCCCTCGATTTATCAATTGACCCATGTTAGAACTTCATATTAGTACAATTTAAATAGTATTACATTATGAATTTAATTTAATATAAACATTTGAAATAAAACCAGACCTAAGAAAAATGGCTTGTCCATTTTTCACCGTTCCAATACTGAAAACACCGAAGAACAAATAATCCACATGAATTGCTGGTCCATACAAACAATGGTTCATAAGTTCGCATTTCATGTAAGATATTACAACAATATAAAAGTATTTACTCACCCGTCTTCTTGTTGTGGCATCTTATACGTTTTGATAGGCCAGTTAGATACATCCGGATAATTCACAGCACCGCTAGCATTCGCATCACGTATGTCATATCCAAGTTGTTTTCTCTGTTCATATAGATGATAGCACGAAAGAATTTAACATAGTTCAGTTACTAAATGATAGTTTCAATATGCTCATGTAAATTTATGTCGTACCAGCTCCTCAACTTTTTCTCTAATTTCACTGTCAAGTTCGGGTCCCATCAAAGAATCAAGAACCTGAAACTCTTCCTTGGGGCGATGCATGACAACCGAAACCCAGTGGGTATTTCCCTTATTAAGAGGAATATAAAGCTGCATCAACGAAAATATGATGCAATCAACACATACCCTCTTATTATTATTCATATCCCATATATGCATACATTAAGGCAGTTGAAATTACCTTATCTTTTTTGAAATACTCATCGGTGCATCTATTCATGGGTCCATTCTTCTTCGCCACAACTTCGTTCTCATTTCTCCCGGGCTCGGTGTCCGATCTAATTTCAAGTAACCAATTGACCAGATAGGTCAGCATTATATGACGATCGTCACCAACAACTCCCAACAGATACGACGAATAAGCATTGATAACCTGAAAATAATTTATATGATGTATAACAAGAGATTCCAATTTGCATTGAAAGGTAATATAAAGCACAACAATAACTTACATCACCGGTTAGCCATTGATGGTCAAGAATTGTACAAGCCCTCTCTGCACTGAGACCATCGCGCATGCCATCATTGAATATTTCCTTCTTTCTATGTTTTGCTGACCGCTCATAAGCACGAACAAACTTAACACTAGCTTTAATCACATCGTATTCATCTTGAAAGACTTCTTTCTCAAATAGTTCTGCAATACATGACGGTGATATGTTAAGAAATCAATGATAAGTACAAGGTTCAGCTAGAAAATAATATGATAAAACTTACTTGCTTTTGCTGTACGTTTTGCACGCTTTGTAGGTATAATAGGAATGTAAGGAGACTTTACATGGTTTGATAGCATCCGCTTCCGTTTCCCTACACCCTCCTTTTGTACCTCATCTTCTCCAATACAATCTACGGATCCACGTGATGCGATTTCATCTGTTCCTAAAGATGTAAAGGATTTCTCGTCAGATACCTCAGGAACTTCGATAGGATCTTCTTTATCACCCTTGAAACTATCCCAATATTCAGGTGTGCAATAATATGGTCTCTTCTCTTCAGAATCATTAATATCATCTTCATCATCCTCTTGCACATTCTTTTTTCCTGGTGTTCTGAAATTGTCCACGTCAGGATTATATACAAATTCTTTACGAGGTTTCCCATCATAGTTTCTACTTTCACTATTTTCACCATACTCATTCTCCTCTTCTTTTTCAATATCACCGGCTTTGTAGAATTCAGCGCTTTTGTTCATTTTCTCTATGACCCTTTGTGATTAAAAATTAGTTGTAATTAGTTATGTGACACATCAAAAAAAACATAGTGAACGGCCAAATCAGAACACTTGTACCTGTGCGCATAGCCCCGGCATACGAAGCATATCCTTACGAATGTGCTTCAGCTCAGTCAAAATCCGATCCATCATAGTGTTCTGTGTAGCTGAAGCATCAGATGTACTAACTCCTGTTCTCCTTCCAGTAATGTTAGACTTTCTCGTACTAGATTTCTTGTTCTTTTCAGCCTGTTCCATTCTAATTTTGTTTAAGCGGTACTCTTCAGTAATGGTGTCATCGATCTACAACATAAAGAATCATACAATCATATTTAATTAATAATAAATTTCAGACTTTAAATGGACAAATATGTATGTAACGTATTACCATTCCAACACCACGACCATACTGAAAGTCGTACCTGTCTATTTTCTCCGCTGCCACTTCTGTCCAATTCCTCATCAAGGGGCTCAACAGCGCTAAAGGATCATACTGTGGACCGGTGCTTGGCTGCACCTTCTCCCAATATAGATACTGCAAAACAAACAAAGAATCATTTAGCATGTGGTACAGTATTACTGTATAAAACAATTATTCAATTTAAAAAACAAATCATACCTGCAGAAGTGCAAGGTTGCCACGTGGCCATTCCCTAACACGACCGGGTTGCAAGACCATAGCAATCTCCGACAAACAAAACCGCAAATTGAATGCATTCCAGTTGAACTTTTTTATCTGCCTGACATCTTGCACTAGTGCATAATAATTCTTTGGAATGTACTCATTAGACACTGCTGCAATTATAGTCCCTAACAGGACGAGAAACGCCATCCGAACAAATTCATTGTCCGCGTTTTTATTTCTCACAATTTTCTCAATAAGATCATCAATCAATATTTTACCATTCTTCTTGTTAACAAAACTAGCTGGATTTTTTTTAATTACTCTGCCTTGGTCCATACTCAAAAAACTAGAAACGTCAACTCCTTCATTCTTCAAACCAAATATAGGAAACACATCATCAGGCCTCAGTGAAATCAATCCTTTTTTTCCGGCTGCCTCTTGCACCATGAATTTTTGACTACTAGGATTGTAACCTTGAATCATAAGCGCAAGCAAATTATCACGCATCTTGACCGAAGGTATTCGTAACATGCCCTCCATCTCCGTTTCGTAAAACGTAAATCGCTGACTTGGTGTTAACTTATTAACAAGACTAACCCACTTTTCTATGGAACATGCAATCACACCATCGATGTCCATACTGCATATAATAATATCTATGTGACGTTGCATGCAGCTAATGTGATATATACTGTTGAAAATATTATAATAAATACCTGCCAGACGGCTACTACAGCGGGCGACGACGAGGCGTTGACGACCGGCGCTGACGGCGATGGTGACGTCGACTAGTGCGGGGGTGACGACGGGCGTTGACGACCGGTGCTGACGGCGACGGTGACGTCGACTAGTGTGAGGCGACGACAGGCGTTGACAACCGGGGCTGACAGCGGGTGCAGACGTCGAGTAGCGCGGGTGACGACGGGCGTTGACGGCGGCGCGACGCTGTCGGGCGGAGAATGACAGGGCGGGCGGCGGCGGGCGACGGGATCAGATTGGGTGCGTCGTCGGCACGTACTGTTGGGGAACGTAGTAATTTCAAAAATTTTCCTACGCACACGCAAGATCATGGTGATGCATAGCGAGAGGGAGAGTGTTGTCTCGTACCCTCGTGAGACCGAAGCGAAGCGTTGGCGCAGCGTAGAGAAAGTAGTCGTCGTCCTCCGGTCCAACCGATCCAAGCACCGTTACTCGGCACCTCCGAGTTCTTGACACGCGTACAGCTCGATGGCGCACCCTCGATCTCCAATCCGAGAGAGGCTCGAGGGGAAGTTCCGTCGAGACGACGGCGTGGTGGCGATCTTGATGTTCTCTGTCGCGCAGGCTTCGCCTAAGCACCGCAACAATATGACCGAGGTGTAATATCGTGGAGGGGGCACCGACACGGCTAAGGAGCGATCTCAATGATCAACTTGTGTGTTCTATGGTGCCCCCTACCCCGTATATAAAGGAGGGAGGGAGGAGGTGGCCGGCCAAGGGGGGGCGCCATGGGGGGGAAACCTACTCCAAGTAGGTTTCCCTTTTTCCTTATCTTATTTGGAGGGAAGGAAAGAGTACTAGTAGTAGGAAGTAGTACTAGTAGTAGTATTAGGAAGAGGGGAAGGAGAAAGGAAGGGGGACCCCCTCCCCAATTCGGATTGGGCTGGGGGGGGGGCCTCCCTTGTTCCTTCTCCCTTCCTTCTACATGGGCCCAATAAGGCCCATATACCTCCCGGGGGGTTCCGGTAACCCTCCGGAGCTCCAAACTTCTCCGGAACCTTTCCGGTGTCCAAATATATCCGTCCAATATATCAATCTTTATGTCTCGACCATTTGAGACTCCTCGTCATGTCCGTGATCATATCCGGGACTCGAACAACCTTGGTACATCAAAATACATAAACTCATAATATAACATCATCGAAACCTTAAGCGTGCGGACCCTACGGTTCGAGAATAATGTAGACATGACCGAGACACGTCTCGGTCAATAACCAATAGCGGGACCTGGATACCCATATTGGTTCCTACATATTCTCTGAAGATCTTTATCGGTCGAACCGCATAACAACATATGTTGTTCCTTTGTCATCGGTATGTTACTTGCCCGAGATTCGATCGTCGGTATCCAATACCTAGTTCAATCTCGTTACCGTCAAGTCTCTTTACTCGTTCCGTAATACATCATCTCACAACTAACTCTTTAGTTGAAATGCTTGTAAGGCTTAAGTGATGTGCATTACCGAGAGGGCCCAGAGATACCTCTCCGACATTCGGAGTGACAAATCCTAATCTCGAAATACGCCAACTCAACAAGTACCTTTGGAGACACCTATAGAGCACCTTTATAATCACCCAGTTACGTTGTGACATTTGGTAGCACACAAAGTGTTCCTCCGGTAAACGGGAGTTGCATAATCTCATAGTCATAGGAACATGTATAAGTCATGAAGGAAGCAATAGCAACAAACTAAACGACCGGGTGCTAAGCTAACGGAATGGGTCATGTCAATCAGATCATTCAACTAATGATGTGACCTTGTTAATCAAATAACAACTCCTTGTTCATGGTTAGGAAACATAACCATCTTTGATTAACAAGCTAGTCAAGTAGAGGCATACTAGTGACACTCTGTTTGTCTATATATTCACACATGTATTATGTTTCCGGTTAATACAATTCTAGCATGAATAATAAACATTTATCATGATATGAGGAAATAAATAATAACTTTATTATTGCCTCTAGGGCATATTTCCTTCAGTCTCCTACTTGCACTAGAGTCAATAATCTAGATCACATCACCATGTGATTAACATCGATAATTCACATCATCATGTGATTAACACCCATAGTTCACATCGCCATGTGACCAACATCCAAAAGGTTTACTAGATTCAGTAATCTAGTTCACATCGCTATGTGATTAACACCCAAAGAGTACTTAGGTGTGATCATGTTTTGCTTGTGAGAGAATCTTAGTCAACGGGTCTTTCACATTCAGATCCGTTATGTATTTTGCAATTTTCTATGTCTACAATGCTCGCTTGCGGAGCTACTCTAGCTAATTGCTCCCACTTTCAATATGTATCTAGATCGAGACTTTAGAGTCATCCAGATCGGTGTCAAAACTTGCATCGACGTACCCTTTACGACGAACCTTTTGTCACTTCCATAATCGAGAAACATATCCTTATTCCACTAAGGATAATTTTGACCGTTGTCAAGTGATCTACTCCTAGATCACTATTGTACTCCTTGCCAAACTTCGATTGTAGGGTATACAATAGATCAGTACAGAGCATGGCATACTTTATAGAACCTATGGCCAAGGCATAGGGAATGACTTTCATTCTCTTTCTATCTTCTGCCGTGGTCGGGTTTTGAGTCTTACTCAATTTCACACCTTGTAACACAGGCAAGAACTCTTTCTTTGACTGTTCCATTTTGAACTACTTCAAAATCTTGTCAAGGTATGTACTCATTGAAAAAACTTATCAAGCGTCTTGATCTATCTCTATAGATCTTAATGCTCAATATGTAAGCAGCTTCACCGAGGTCTTTCTTTGAAAAACTCCTTTTAAACACTCCTTTATGCTTTGCAGAATAATTCCACATTATTTCCGATCTACAATATGTCATTCACATATACTTATCAGAAATGCTGTAATGCTCCCACTCACTTTTTAGTAAATATAGGCTTCACTGCAAGTCTGTATAAACTATATGCTTTGATCAACTTATCAAAGCGTATATTCCAACTCCGAGATGTTTGCACCAGTCCATAGATGCACATTTTGTTAACACCTTTAGGATCGACAAAACCTCTTGGTTGCATCACATACAACTCTTCTTTAATAACTCCATTAAGGAATGCAGTTTTGTTTATCCATTTGCCAGATTTCATAAAATGCGGCAATTGCTAACATGATTCGGACAGACTTTTAAGCATCGTCTGAGTGAGAAAATCTCATTGTATTCAACATCTTGAACTTTGTCAAAACCTTTTTCGACAAGTCTAGCTTTGTAGATAGTAACACTACTATCAGCGTCCGTCTTCCTCTTGAAGATCCATTTATACAATATGGCTTGCCGATCATCGGGCAACTCCACCAAAGTCCACACTTTGTTCTCATACATGGATCCTATCTCAGATTTCATGGCCTCCAGCCATTTCGCGGAATCTGGGCTCATCATCGCTTCCTCATAGTTCGTAGGTTCATCATGGTCTAGTAACATGACTTTTCAGAACAGGATTACCGTACCACTCTGGTGCGGACCGTACTCTGGAAGACCTACGAGATTCTGTAGTAACTTGATCTGAAGTTTCATGATCATCATCATTAGCTTCCTCACTAATTGATGTAGGAATCACTGGAACTGATTTCAGTGATGAACTATTTTCCAATTAGGGAGAAGGTACAGTTACCTCATTAAGTTCTACTTTCCTCCCACTCACTTCTTTCGAGAGAAAATCCTTCTCTAGAAAGGATCCATTTATTAGCAACGAATGTTTTGCCTTCGGATCTGTGATAGAAGGTGTACCCAACAATTTCCTTTGGGTATTCTATGAAGACGCACTTCTCCGATTTGGGTTTGAGCTTATCAGGATGAAACTTTTTCACATAAGCATCGCAGCCCCAAACTTTAAGAAACGACAACTTTGGTTTCTTGCTAAACCACAGTTCATATAGTGTCGTCTCAACGGATTTAGATGGTGCCCTATTTAACGTGAATGGAGCTGTCTCTAATGCATGATCCCAAAACGATATTGGTAAATCGGTAAGAAACATTATAGATTGTACTATATCCAATAATGTACGTTTATGTCGTTCGGACACACCATTATGATGTGGTGTTCCAGGTGGCATGAATTTGTGAAACTATTCCACATTGTTTTAGTTGAAGACCAAACTCATAACTCAAATATTTGTCTCCGCGATCAGATCGTAGAAACCTTATTTTCTTGTCACGATGATTTTTCCACTTCACTCTGAAATTCTTCGAACCTTTCAACTATTTCAGACTTATGTTTCATCAAGTAGATATACCCATATCTGCTCAAATCATCTTTGAAGGTCCGAAAATAACGATATCCGCCGCGAGCCTTAACACTCATCGGATCGCATACATCGGTATGTATTATTTCCAATAAGTCGGTTGCTCGCTCCTTCGTTAGGAGAACGGAGTCTTAGTCATCTTGCCCATGAGGCATGGTTACTTAAGCATCAAGTGATTCATAATCAAGTGATTCCAAAATCCCATCGGCATGGAGTTTCTTCATCGCTTTACCTAATATGACCTAAACGGCGATTGCCACAAATAAGTTGCACTATCATTATTAACTTTGCATCTTTTGGTTTCAATATTATGAATATGTGTATCACTACGATCGCGATCCAATGAACCATTTTCATTGGGTGTGTAACCATATAAGGTTTTATTCATGTAAGCAGAACAACAGTTTATTCTCTTACTTAAATGAATAACCGTATTGCAATAAACACGATCAAATCATATTCATGCTCAGCGCAAACACCAAATAACATTTATTTAGGTTCAACACTAATCCCGAAAGTATAGGGAGTGTGCGATGATGATCATATCAATCTTCAAACTACTTTCAACACACATCGTCACTTCACCCTTAACTAGTTTACATTTTATTACGCAACTCCGTTTGAGTTACTACTCTTAGCAACCGAACCAGTACCAAATACCGAGGGGTTGCTATAAACACTAGTAAAGTACACGTCAATAACATGTATATCAAATATACCATTGTTTACTTTGCCATCCTTCTTATCCGCCAAATACTTGGGGTAGTTATGCTTCGATCACCGGTCCTTTGCGGTAGAAGCACTTAGTCTCGGGCTTAGGTCAGACTTGGGCTTCTTCACTTGAGCAACAACTTGCTTGCCGTTCTTCTTGAAGTTCCTTCTATCCCTTTGCCATTTTCTTGAAACTAGTGGTCTTGTTAACCATCAACACTTGATGTTCTTTCTTGATTTCTACCTTCATCGATTTCATCATCATGAAAAACTGGGAATCATTTTCATCATCCCTTGCATACTATAGTTCATCACGAAGTTCTACTAACTTGGTGATGGTGACTAGAGAATTCATCAATCACTATCTTATTTGGAAGATTAACTCCCACTTGATTCAAGCGATTGTAGTACCCGCACAATCGAGCACATGCTCACTAGTTGAGCGATTCTCCTCCATCTTTTAGCTATAGAACTTGTTGGAGACTTCATATCTCTCAACTCGGGTATTTGCTTGAAATATTAACTTCAACTCATGGAACATCTCATATGGTCCATGATGTTCAAAACATCTTTGAAGTCCCGACTCTAAGCCATAAAGCATGGTGCACAAAACTATCAAGCAGTCATCATATTGAGCTAAAAGCGTTCATAACGTGCGCATACGCTCTGCAATAGGTCCGTCACCTAGCGGTGCATCAAGGACATAATTCTTCTGCGCAGCAATGAGGATAAACCTCAGATCACGGATCCAATTCGCATCATTGCTACTAACATTTTTCAACACAATTTTCTCTAGGAACATATCAAAAATAAACATATGAAAGCAACAACGCAAGCTATTGATCTTACAACATAATTTGCAAAATGCTACCAGGACTAAGTTCATGATAAATTTAAGTTCACTTAATCATATTACTTAAGAACTCCCACTTAGACAGACATCTCTCTAGTCATCTAAGTGATCACGTGATCCAAATCAACTAAACCATAACCGATCATCACGTGAGATGGAGTAGTTTTCAATGGTGAACATCTCATGTTGATCATATCTACTATATGATTCACGCTCGACCTTTCGGTCTCCGTGCTCCGAGGCCATATCTGCATATGCTAGGCTCGTCAAGTTTAACCTGAGTATTCGCGTGTGCAAAACTGGCTTGCACCCGTTGTAGATGGACGAGAGCTTATCACACCCGATCATCACGTGGTGTGCAGGCACGACGAACTTTGGCAGCGGTGCATACTCGGGAGAACACTTCTTGATAATTAGTGAGAGATCATCTTAAAATGCTACCGTCAATCAAAGCAAGAATAAGATGTATAATTGATAAACATCATATGCAATCAAAATATGTGACATGATATGGCCATGATCATCTTGCACCTTTGATCTCCATCTCCAAAATACTGTCATGATCTCTATCGTCACCGGCACGACACCATGATCTTCATCATCTTGATCTATATCAATGTGTCATCACATGGTTGTCTCAACAACTATTGCTTTTGCAACTATTGCTATCGTATAGCGATAAAGTAAAGCAATTATTTGGCACTTGCATCTTATGCAACAAAGAGACATCCATAGGGCTTCTGCCAGTTGCGATAACTTCAACAAAACATGATCATCTCATACAACAACTTATATCTTATCACGTCTTGACCATATCACATCACAACATGCCCTGCAAAAACAAGTTAGACGCCCTCTACTTTGTTGTAGCAAGTTTTACGTGGCTCCTACGGGCTTAAGCAAGAACCAATCTCACCTACGCATCGAAACCACAACGATAGTTTGTCAAGTTGATGCTGTTTTAACCTTCGCAAGGACCGGGCGTAGCCACTTTCGGTTCAACTAAAGTTGAGAAACCGACACCGCTAGTCACTGTGTGCAAAGCATGGCGGTAAAACCAGTCTCGCGTAAGCGTCTGGCGTAATGTCGGTCGGGCCGCTTCATCCAACAATACCGCCGAATCAAAGTATGACATGCTGGTAAGCAGTATGACTTATATCGCCCACAACTCACTTGTGTTCTACTCGTGCATATAACATCAAACCATAAAAACCTAGGCTCTGATGCCACTATTGGGGAACGTAGTAATTTAAAAAAATTTCCTACGCACACGCAAGATCATGGTGATGCATAGCAACGAGAGGAGAGAGTGTTGTCTATGTACCCTTGTAGACCGAAGCAGAAGCGTTGACGCAACGTAGAGAAAGTAGTCGTACGTCCTCCCGGTCCAACCGATCCAAGCACCGTTACTCCGGCACCTCCGAGTTCTTGACACGCGTACAGCTCGATGGCGCACCCTCGATCTCAATCCAGTAGAGGCTCGAGGGGAGTTCCGTCGACCTGACGGCGTGGTGGCGATCTTGATGTTCTCTGTCGCGGGGCTTCGCCTAAGCACCGCTACAATATGACCGAGGTGTAATATCGTGGGCGGGGCACCGCACACGGCTAAGGAGCGATCTCAATGATCAACTTGTGTGTTCTAGGGTGCCCCCTACCCCGTATATAAAGAAGGGAGGGAGGAGGTGGCCGGCCAATGGGGCGCGCCATGGGGGGGAAACCTACTCCAAGTAGGTTTCCCCCTTTTCCTTATCTTATTTGGAGGGAAGGAAAGAGTACTAGTAGTAGGAAGTAGTACTAGTAGTAGTATTAGGAAGAGGGGAAGGAGAAAGGAAGGGGCCAGCCCCCTCCCCAGTCGGATTGGGGTGGGAGGCGCGCCTCCCCTGTTCCTTCTCACTTCCTCCTACATGGGCCCAATAAGGCCCATATACCTCCCGGGGTTCGGTAACCCTCCGGAGCTCCAAACTTCTCGGAACCTTTCGGTGTCCAAATATATCCGTCCAATATATCAATCTTTATGTCTCGACCATTTGAGACTCCTCGTCATGTCCGTGATCATATCCGGGACTCGAACAACCTTGGTACATCAAAATACATAACTCATAATATAAGCGTCATCAAAACCTTAAGCGTGCGGACCCTACGGTTCGAGAACAATGTAGACATGACCGAGACCGTCTCGGTCAATAACCAATAGCGGGACCTGGATGCCCATATTGGTTCCTACATATTCTACAAAGATCTTTATCGGTCGGACCGCATAACAACATCGTTGTTCCCTTTGTCATCGGTATGTTACTTGCCCGAGACTCGATCGTCGGTATCAATACCTAGTTCAATCTCGTTACCGGCAAGTCTCTTTACTCGTTCCGTAATACATCATCTCACAACTAACTCTTTAGTTGAAATGCTTGCAAGGCTTAAGTGATGTGCATTACCGAGAGGGCCAGAGATACCTCTCCGACATTCGGATGACAAATCCTAATCTCGAAATCGCCAACTCAACAAGTACCTTTGGAGACACTGTAGAGCACCTTTATAATCACCCGATTCGTTGTGACGTTTGGTAGCACACAAAGTGTTCCTCCGTAAGCGGAGTTGCATAATCTCATAGTCATAGGAACATGTATAAGTCATGAAGGAAGCAATAGCAACACACTAAACGATCGGGTGCTAAGCTAACGGAATGGGTCATGTCAATCAGATCATTCAACTAATGATGTGACCTTGTTAATCAAATAACAACTCCTTGTTCATGGTTAGGAAACATAACCATCTTTGATTAACAAGCTAGTCAAGTAGAGGCATACTTTTGACACTCTGTTTGTCTATATATTCACACATGTATTATGTTTCCAGTTAATACAATTCTAGCATGAATAATAAACATTTATCATGATATGAGGAAATAAATAATAACTTTATTATTGCCTCTAGGGTATATTTCCTTCATATACAACGCAAACAACTGCATGCACGACGTGATTGGGCGACGTGCGCGTTGTTGGGAATATTCCCGCAGATAGCGATGGCACTGGCAGATTTTTTGCCGCGTCGGGCCCGCGGCAATTATTACGTGGGCGAGGACCCGTCTACTATTTCATTATGGGCGACGGCAAGTTGCCTAGTTTAGTCCCACCTCGGCGCGAGCAGCGCCTAACCAGCTTATATACAAAGCGCCGGTTAACCCATACATGGTCATAATTAATCTTGTAATGTGGCTCTACCTAATCTGTTGGGTAGTACAACTGTCCGGGGTTGTCTTGACCCGGCAGTTAGTAAAATCACGTCGCAATATTAAATATGTATTTATTTATTTGCAGAATTTTGTCATTTATTATTTTTTTAAAACTTTGCACGAAAAACATACATGTTTGTATTATTATTATTTTTGAACTTTGCACGAAAAAAATACATGTCGCAATATTAAAGTCACGCTGACGCCAAAATTTGTCGCGTTCGACGCTATACGGATTTTCTATGATTTTTCGCGACCGAAAACCCTAAAACACTGCCCGCACGTGGCGCAACTTGTGTTTGTAGTCCGTTTCGTTCATCTCGGCGCGCGCCCCGGCGGAGTCCCCACACGCGCCGCCGACAGTTGGTTGCATTCCGGCAAACCCGGCGGCACTTGCTGTGCAAACGGTGGTTTCGGTATGGGCGAGAGGACCCTCGGTCGTACTTATCTCGGTCGCATCCTCCAAAGTCGATCATTTTTTTCCACGGGCAACGGTGACCATGCAGGCGCGCATGCCAAAATTTGTCGCGTTCGACGCTGTGACGGATTTTCTATGATTTTTCGCTCAAAACCCTAAAACACTTGCCGCCGCGTGGCGCAACTTGCGTTAAGTAGTCGTATTCGTTCATCTCGGCGTGCGGTCCCGGGCAGGTCCCCACACGCGCCGCCGAAAGTTGGGTGCATTCCGGCAAACCGAACTGGCACTTGCTATGCAACCAGGTGGTTTCGGTATGGGCGGAGGGGACCCTCGGTCGTACTTCTCTCGGTCGCATCCCCCAAAGTCGATCATTTTTTTTCCACAAGCAACAGTGACCATGCAGGCCGCGCACGCCAAAATTTGTCGTGTTCCGACGCTGTACGGATTTTCTATGATTTTTCGCACCGAAAACCCCTAAAACACTGCCCGCACGTGACGCAACTTGCGTTCGTAGTCCGTTGTCGTTCATCTCTGGCGTGCGGTCCCCGGGCGGGTCCCCACACGCGCCGCCGAAAGTTGGGTGCATTCCGGCAAACCGAACTGGTACTTGCTGTGCAACCAGGTGGTTTCGGTATGGGCGGAGGGGACCGTCGGTCGTACTTCTCTCGGTCGCATCCCCAAAGTTGATCATTTTTTTCCACGGGCAAGAGTGACCATGCAGGCCGCGCACGCCAAAATTTGTCGCGTTCCGACGCTGTACGGATTTTCTATGATTTTAGCACCGAAAACCCCTAAAACACGCCCGCTCGTGGCGTGACTTGCGTTAAGTAGTCCGTTTTCGTTCATCTCTAGCGTGCAGTCCCCGGGCGGGTCCCCACACGCGCCGCCAAAAGTTGGGTGCATTCCGGCAAACCGATCTGGCACTTGCTGTGCAACCAGGTGGTTTCGGTATGGGCGGAGGGGACCCTCGTTCGTACTTCTCTCGGTCGCATCCCCCAAAGTCGATCATTTTTTTCCACGGGCAACAGTGACCATGCAGGCCGCGCACGCCAAAATTTGTCGCAATCCGACGCTGTACGAATTTTCTATGATTTTTCGCACCGAAAACCCCTAAAACACTGCCCGCACGTGACGCAACTTGCATTTGTTGTCCGTTTTCGTTCATATCTGGCGTGCGGTCCCCGGGCGGGTCCCCACACGCGCCGCCTAAAGTTGGATACATTCCGGCAAACCGAACTGGCACTTGCTGTGCAACCAGGTGGTTTCGGTATGGGCGGAGGGGACCATCGGTCGTACTTCTCTCGGTCGCATCCCCCAAAGTCGATAATTTTTTTCCACCGGGCAACAGTGACCATGCAGGCCGCGCACGCCAAAATTTGTCGCGTTCCGACGCTGTATGGATTTTCTATGATTTTTCGCACTGAAAACCCCTAAAACACGCCGCCGCGTGGCGCAACTTGCGTTCGTAGTCGTTTTCGTTCATCTCTGGCGTGCGGTCCCCGGGCGGGTCCCCACACGCGCCGCCAAAGTTAGGTGCATTCCGTCAAACCGGCGGCACTTGCTGTGCAACCAGGTGGTTTCGGTATGGGCGGAGAGGACCCTCGGTCGTACTTCTCTCGGTCGCATCTCCCAAAGTCGATCTTTTTTTTCCACGGGCAACAGTGACCATGCAGGCCGCGCACGCCAAAATTTGTCGCGTTCCGATGTTGTACGGATTTTCTATGATTTTTCGCACAGTAAACCCCTAAAACACTGCCCGCACGTGACGCAACTTGCGTTCGTAGTCCATTTTCGTTCATCTCTGGCGTGCGGTCCCCAGGCGGGTCCCCACACGCGCCACCGAAAGTTGGGTGCATTCCGGCAAACCGAACTGGCACTTGCTGTGCAACCAGGTGGTTTCGGTATGGGCGGAGGGGACCCTCGGTCGTACTTCTCTCGGTCGCATCCCCCAAAGTCGATCATTTTTTTCCACGGGCAACAATGACCATGCAGGCCGCGCACGCCAAAATTTGTCGCGTTCCGACGCTGTACGAATTTTCTATGATTTTTCGCACCGAAAACACCTAAAACAATGCCCGCACGTGATGCAACTTGCGTTCGTAGTCCGTTTTCGTTCATCTCTGGCGTGCGGTCCCCGGCGGGTTCCCACGCGCCGCCGAAGTTGGGTGCATTCCGCAAACCGGCGGCACTTGCTGTGCAACGGTGGTTTCGATGCAGGCGGAGGGACCCTCGGTCGTATTTCTCTCGGTCGCATCCCCAAAGTCGATCATTTTTTTCCACGGGCAACAAGTGACCATGCAGGCGAGCAAGCCAAAATTTGTCGCGTTCGGCGCTGACGGATTTTCTATGATTTTTCGCACCGAAAACCCCCTAAAACACTGCCCGCACGTGACGCAACTTGCGTTCGTAGTCCGTTTTCGTTCATCTCTGGCGTGCGGTCCCCGGGCGGGTCCCCACACGCGCCGCCGAAAGTTGGGTGCATTCCGGCAAACCGAACTAGCACTTGCTGTGCAACCAGGTGGTTTCGGTATGGGCGGAGGAGACCCTCGGTCGTACTTCTCTCGGTCGCATCCCCCAAAGTCGATAATTTTTTTCCACCGGGCAACAGTGACCATGCAGGCCGCGCACGCCAAAATTTGTCGCGATCCGACGCTGTATGGATTTTCTATGATTTTTCGCACTAAAAACCCCTAAAACACTGCCCGCACGTGACGCAACTTGCGTTCGTAGTCGTTTTCGTTCATCTCTGGCGTGCGGTCCCCGGGCAGGTCCCCACACGCGCCACCAAAAGTTGGGTGCATTCCGTCAAACCGAACTGGCACTTGCTGTGCAACAAGGTGGTTTCGGTATGGGCGGAGAGGACCCTCGGTCGTACTTCTCTCGGTCGCATCCCCCAAAGTCGATCTTTTTTTCCACGCGCAACAGTGACCATGCAGGCCGTGCACGCCAAAATTTGTCGCGTTCCGATGTTGTACGGATTTTCTATGATTTTTCGCACAGTAAACCCCTAAAACACTGCCCGCACGTGACGCAACTTGCGTTCGTAGTCCATTTTCGTTCATCTCTGGCGTGCGGTCCCCAGGCGGGTCCCCACACGCGCCGCCGAAAGTTGGGTGCATTCCGGCAAACCGAACTGGCACTTGCTGTGCAACCAGGTGGTTTCGGTATGGGCGGAGGGGACCCTTGGTCGTACTTCTCTCGGTCGCATCCCCCAAAGTCGATCATTTTTTTCCACGGGCAACAATGACCATGCAGGCCGGGCACGCCAAAATTTGTCGCGTTCCGACGCTGTACGAATTTTCTATGATTTTTCGCACCGAAAACACCTAAAACAATGCCCGCACGTGATGCAACTTGCGTTCGTAGTCCGTTTTCGTTCATCTCTGGCGTGCGGTCCCCGGGCGGGTTCCCACACGCGCCGCCGAAAGTTGGGTGCATTCCGGCAAACCGAGCGGCACTTTGCGTGCAACCGGTGGTTTCGATGCAGGCGGAGGGACCCTCGGTCGTACTTCTCTCGGTCGCATCCCTCAAAGTCGATCATTTTTTTTCCATGGGCAACAGTGACCATGCAGGCCGAGCAAGCCAAAATTTGTCGCGTTCCGACGCTGTACGGATTTTCTATGATTTTTCGCACCGAAAACCCCTAAAACACTGCCCGCACGTGACGCAACTTGCGTTCGTAGTCCGTTTTCGTTCACCTCTGGCGTGCGGTCCCCGGGCGGGTCCCCCACGCGCCGCCGAAAGTTGGGTGCATTCCGCAAACCGAACTAGCACTTGCGTGCAACCGGTGGTTTCGGTATGGGCGGAGAGACCCTCGGTCGTCGTCTCTCGGTCGCATCCCCAAAGTCGATCATTTTTTTCCACGGGCAACAAAGTGACCATGAAGGCGCGCCGCCAAAATTTGTCGCGTTCGACGCTGTCGGATTTTCTATGATTTTTCGCACGAAAACTCCTAAAACACTGCCCACACGTGGCGCAACTTGCGTTAAGTAGTCGATTTCGCTCATCTCGGCGTCACGGTCCCCGGCGGGTCCCCACGCGCCGCCGAAAGTTGGGTGCATTCCGGCAAACCGGCGGCACTTGCTGTGCAACCAGGTGGTTTTGGTATGGGCGGAGGGGAACCTCGGTCGTACTTCTCTCGGTCGCATCCCCCAAAGTCGATTATTTTTTTTCCACGGGCAACAATGACCATGCAGACTGCGCACGCCAAATTTGTCGCGTTCCGACGCTGTACGAATTTTCTATGATTTTTCACACCGAAAATCTTCTGTTTTACTTCTGTTTCTTTGGGTCGGTTTTGTTTCAATTTTAAAAGATTTTACTTACTCGGTTTTAATAATGTTCTTTGGACATTAAAATGTTCATGAAACTAAAATGTGAGTGCAATTATAAAAAGATGTTCGGACCATTCCACAAATATCCGTGATATTTATTAAAAAATCATATGTTGAAAAACATGATCATCATTTTCTGAAAAAAGTCATACATTTTCAAAGTCTAATTTCGAAAAATGTTCTATTCCATATGTGTTTAATATATTGATTTCTTTCTATTCCATATGGCATATGAGACACATACATAATCGGTTTTATGGTTAACCGAACAAACGGAACCGACAATTTTTGGTTAAAAAGCTTCGGTTTATATTTTTACTTTGATTATTTAGGTTTTTATTTTACAGAAACCGAATTTTATAAAACCCGAATAAACCGAACCGAACTAACCATATAAACCGAACGCCCACTTAATTAAACATGTCTTAATTAAACATTAGAACATAAAAACTTAATTATACATGACTTAATTAAACTTAATTAAACATAACTAATTAATCCTAATCTACTAGTCGATGAAAAAAAAACAAATCCTAATCTACTCGACCTCCTCGGCGTCGGCGAGGTCCACGATCTCCCCCGCGCTGACGTCACCGTCGTCGTCACCGTCGCCGTCGTCGCTGCTCTTGCCGCCGTCCTCCCAGTAGCCGTCGCCCCCCTGATCATGAGCAACCCGCGGCTGCTGCTTGCCGATGCCGCCGCCAGCGCCGAAAAGCGACTGCGGCTCAGCGACCTCTGCTGCCACCGCCATAGCCGCCGCCGCGTCGAAGTCGCGACCTGCAGCTCGGCGGCCTCTCTCGCCTCATGCCGCCGCCGCAGCGCCGCCGCTGCATGCGCCTACAAGGCGATGAGGTAGCCGGGCGTCGTCGGGTCGCCGTCCTCGCGAAGGCGAACTGCTCCGGCGGGATCTTGGCAGCAGGAGGAGGCGGGCGAGGCGATGGCGGGAACCAGACGGCGGCGAGCTCGGAGGCAGCGCGGCTACCGGAGAGGGACGGCGGGGCGTGCTCGGAGGCAGCGCGCTGCCGCCGGAGGGGACGGCAGGGCGGGCGCGGGCGGACGACGAGCGCCGGGCCCGGCGATGAGCCGCCGCTCCGCATCTCCCGGCGGGCCTGCGCGACGACGGCCCGTAAATCTTTGCCCTTCAAAACCTCGTGTGGTTGACGAAGTTCCACCGGCCGCCCTCGTCTTTGGCGGGCTTCGGCCGTCGTCGCGCGGGCCCCTCGTCGGTACCGTCGGCGGTGATGTGGAACACGCGCGGCGAGCGGCAGCCCGGCGGCACCATCGGCCGAGACGGATGAGCTCGTCCGTCTCCGGCGTGTCGAGCTCGTCGGCCACGAGCTGCCGCCGCCGCCGCTCGGACGCCATGGAGGCTGCCGGAATGGGAGCTCGTCGGCGGTGGAAGTGCGTCGGTGGGTGGGGTGGCGGTCGAGCGTCGGTGGGTGTGGTGGCGGTCGAGTCGCGGAGGCGACGCGGCGACGGGCGGTGTTTAAAAGCGGCGTCGGTGGGTGGGGGCGCCGTCGGTAGGTGACCGACGCCCCGGCGTAACACCGGCATTAATGGCGCATCGGGCCGGCCGCCGCTTCGGGAACCGTCTTTGACCGACGCTGAGACGGCACGCAACCGCCCCGTCCACACACGTCGCGTCGTCGTCCCCACACGTCGCGTCATCTTATTTTATTTTTTTTCGTCCAGCCGACGCCACGTCGCCACGAGTACGTCGCTCGTCGTTTTTTTCTAGGGTCGTCGTCGTACGTACGCGTCGCGTCGTTTTTTTCTAGGGTCGTCGTACTACGTACGCGGACGGACGCGTCTACGGGGTACTCGGCGTAGAGCCCCGTCGCGCAGGTACAGCCCCATCGCGCGGGCGGGTACAGCCCCGTCGCGCGGACGGCGGCTTTTTATGTGCTGGGACGATCCTACCCTTTTTTATGAAGGGGTACGGAACGATCTCAGCCGTTGTTGTGTTTAGGGGGTTGTACCAAAGAAGAAGTGTCTGAACATTCACTACAACACTCGCTCTCATTTCATTTGCACCCTGCACATGCCTCCATCATACACGTACTTCACTTCCGACAATTTAAACCACAAACTCCGCAGCACAAGTGCATCAACAGCAGCATGTGGCGACGGCAGCGAGCCATTTTCCGCCACAGCACCCGTTGCAGCAGGCTCGGTCCTGGCTACTGCAGTGCGAGTAGAGCAGGACCAGGGAGTGCCAATGCCAGGGCCCTTCTCCGTCAAGTGGTGTGGGGCACGAGATTTTACCCTCTTCGTGCATCGTGCATGTGAGATGGTAAACAGAAAACCTTCGTGGGCATGTCTGATACATTATGCGGCCCAAACACAACTAATCAAACAAAGAGTCTACAATCTCAAACTGTTGACATGTTGCAGGACAATTAATTAATCCTTCATATCTCTTAGCAGCACCTTTCATCAGCTTTCTGTCCATTACCTTCACAGCCTAGCATTAGCACATGGTTTGCTCGATGAACCCATGTGCAATATGAAGTCCCAATATTAAAATCCTTACAGTATACTCCCTACATCCCAAATAAGTGTCTCAACTCTGTACTAACTTTAGTATAAGAACTTTGTATTAACTTTAGTATAACACTTATACTAAAGTTAGTACAAAATTGAACACTTATTTTTGAGACGGAGGAAGTAGTAGTGTGTGTTCGTGCCTGGATATAGGGAGGAGAATAAGATCAAGGTTATGCAGGTGGATCGAAAGCAAATGCGGTTCTATCGTACAACTTGCTCAAGTCTGCTTATCTCCCGAGCCAAGTTTACAACTGGCTGCACTCACCACAAGAGCAATCATAACTTGTGGTTACAAGGCATGTGTGGTTTATTACCTCAACAAATTAGCACACAGAGGCATGCCACTTCAATATCACGGGCAATCAGTGTGATTACCTGACAAGATCACAAAGCTCATAATGAATTTCCGGACAACACTGATTCTGCCAAAATATTTGAAATTTAATCATCCTCTTTTTTTCCTTCATGAAAGTAATTTACTCATCCTCCTGAATTCATAGCAAACATTCACTGTGCCCCAAGATCTCTCATGTTCGCCTCATTTACATCCTCACCTAATGCCTCTCCATCACGCCATGCGTACTCCTCGTCTCCTCCTTCTCGGCCTATTTAAGTCGCAAACTCCATCGCACCGCAGGTGCATCAGTAGCAAAGATCACACGCGCACAACATAGGAGAGAGCGAGTAGACTCGTGGCTTACTAGACTAGAGCGGCGCCCTGGTCAAGAAGTGCTCTGGCACTACCGTCCTCTCTCCTGCTTTGCCACGTGCTAGCGATGACCAGGACCATGCCTGCTGGGGGTGCGGCAGAGGCCTCGATTCCGGCCACTGCCGCCGTAGAGAATGGCACCGGTGTAGGAGGAGAAGACGCGGCGGACGAGAAGAACCTGTACGTGGGCGTGGGAGGCATGGGGAACCTCTGAGGCTTCCCAGCCGGGGGTGGCAGCTAGGGCGGGGGCTTCAGTAACAATGGCATAGTTCCTCTGAGCAACATCAGGGGGGGCATGCGGATGATTTTCGTTGTGAGCAGCGTCCGTGGCTGTGGTCATCTCCCTTTCGACGGCTTCGCGGACTGAGCCACGCGCGTAGCTGGCGGCGTCAGACATTGAAGGAGGATTAGTACTAGCTACTTCGGCCGTATTAGACAAGGAAGATCAGAGTGGTATCTTAAGTGATTCAACTGTGAATAGCGTCAAATTGTGCTATAATTAAGCTATGTGGTTATCTTGCTTTAGATTAGACATCTCATTTCATTTCCACAATCGTTCAAACCCAAGCAGTCGGCAACACTCAAAATAATTATAAAAAATATTTATTCATGCAACTAGTACAACAATATTTCAAATGTAAAAATTACATCTGAGTTAACCAGATATTCAACAAGTTTTTTCAATTCAATGATACTCGAGTTAGAATCCGCACATGTAGTCTCACAAATTGTGCCCCTTGAGCTTCATCTAACAATTTATGAGCATAAATGGTCTGTCCTCGGTCCTGTACTACAGCATGGGAGCGCGTCAGGGCTATAAAATGTATAAATTATTAAGTTGAAATATTAAGTGAATCAATGAACTGACCAACATGTAGAGCAACAAAAAGCAAAACTTACGATCTAAACGGTTCGCGAGACTTGTGGCCACATTCTCTCCATTTGTGCAATCGCACCGTATAACTTCTTGATGCAGTTGGAGATGGTGTACCACCGATGGGCTAACGACTTCACATTGTGATCATGGATCATGTGCAAGTTGTAGGGTGCGTGGTGCTTTTGCTCATGAAACAAAGCAAACATGTTTTGTCAAAAGGTCGAGCCACCTTTCTCATGCCTACAAAGTCCGCAAATGTGACCTTCCACGCGTCGCACAGAAAGTCATTCTCCATAATCGAGTACCCCGCCATTGTGTTTACTCTAGAAAACAACAAGGAGTTCAACAAAAAAAACCTAAATGGCATTTGACCGAACACCTGTCGGGCGTGGTGTCCACCATGGACGTTCGTAGGGGCGCAAAGTACCTGGCTGAAGGAAATATGCCCTAGAGGAAATAATAAAGTTATTATATATTTCCTCATATCATGATAAATGTTTATTATTCATGCTAGAATTGTATTAACCGGAAACATAATACATGTGTGAATATATAGACAAAAGAGTGTCACTAGTATGCCTCTACTTGACTAGCTTGTTAATCAAAGATGGTTATGTTTCCTAACCATGAACAAGGAGTTGTTATTTGATTAACAAGGTCACATCATTAGTTGAATGATCTGATTGACATGACCCATTCCGTTAGCTTAGCACACGATCGTTTAGTATGTTGCTATTGCTTTTATCCATGACTTATACATGTTACTATAACTATGAGATTATGCAACTCCGTTTACGAAGGAACACTTTGGGTACTACCAAAGCGTCACAGCGAATCGGGTGATTATAAAGGAGTACTACAGGTGTCTCCAAAGGCAGATGTTGGGTTGGCGATTTCGAGATTAGGATTTGTCACTCCGATTGTCGGAGAGGTATCTCTGGGCCCTCTCGGTAATACACATCACTTAAGCCTTGCAAGCATTACAACTAATGAGTTAGCTGTGAGATGATGTATTACGGAACGAGTAAAGAGACTTGCGATAGCGAGATTGAACTAGGTATTGGATACCGCGATCGAATCTCGGGCAAGTAACATACCGATGACAAAGGAACAACGTATGTTGTTATGCGGTCTCGATCGATAAAGATCTTCGTAGAATATGTAGGAGCCAATATGGGCATCCAGGTCCGCTATTGGTTATTGACGGAGGCGTGTCTCGGTCATGTCTACATTGTTCTCGAACCGTAGGGTCCGCTTGTTGAAGGTTTCGATGGCGGTTATATTATGAGTTTGTGTATTTTGATGTACGAAGGAGTTCGGAGTCCGGATGTGAACACGGACATGACGAGGAGTCTCGAAATGGTCGAGACATAAAGATTGATATATTGGGCGGCTATATTCGGACACGGAAAGGTTCGGAAGTTTCGGGAGAAAGCTGGAGTGCCGGGAGGGTTCTGGAACCCCGGGAAGTAATGGGCCTTATTGGGCGAGAGGGAGAGAGAGGGCGCACCGGGGAGGTGGCGCGCCCCAGGAGTCCGAATAGGACAAGGAGGGGGGCCCCCTTCCCTCTCCCTCTCCTCTCCTTCCTTCCCCTTCCTCCTTCCTAGTTGGACTAGGAAAGGGACTCCTACTCCCACTAGGAGGAGGACTCCCCCTCCCTTGGCGCGCCTCCTAGGGCCGGCCGGCCCTCCCCTTGCTCCTTTATATCACGAGGCGGGGGCACCCTAGAACACTGAAGTTGATCCTTGAGATCGTTCCTTAGCCGTGTGTGGTGCCCCCTCCACCATATTCCACCTCGATCATATCGTGGCGGTGCTTAGGCGAAGCCTGCGTCGATAGAACATCAAGATTGTCCACGCCGTCGTCCGATGAACTCTCTCCCGGAGCTTTCTGGATCGGAGCCCGAGGAGCGTCACCGAGCTGTATGTGTGTCAAGAACTCGGGGCGCCGAGTAACGGCGCTGGGATCGGTTGGATCGCGAGGAGAACGTCTGACTACTTCCTCTATGTTGTGATCGCTTCGCCCGGTCACGAGGGTGCGTAGACAACACTCTCCCCTCTCGTTGCTATGCATCACCATGATCTTGCGTGTGCGTAGGAAATTTTTGAAATACTCGTTCCCCAACGGTGGTATCGAGCCTAGGTTTTATGCGTTGATGTTATATGCACGAGTAGAACACAAGTGAGTTGTGGGCGATATAAGTCATACCGCCTACCAGCATGTCATACTTTGGTTCAGCGGTATTGTGAGATGAAGCGGCCGGACCGACATTACGCGACGCTTACGCGAGACTGGTTTCACCGCTTCTGAGCACTCGTTGCTTAAAGGTGATGGCGGGTGTCTGTCTCTCTCACTTTAGTTAAACCGAGTGTGGCTACGCCCGGTCCTTGTGAAAGTTAAAACAGAGTCTATTTGACAAACTATCGTTGTGGTTTTGATGCGTAGGTAAGAACGGTTCTTGCTAAAGCCCGTAGCAGCCACGTAAAATTTGCAACAACAAAGTAGAGGACGTCTAACTTGTTTTTGCAGGGCATGTTGTGATGTGATATGGTCAAGACGTGATGCTATATTTTATTGTATGAGATGATCATGTTTTGTAACGAAGTTATCGGCAATCGGCTGGAGCCATATGGTTGTCGCTTTAATGTATGAAATGCAAGCATACTGTAATTGCTTTACTTTATCACTAAGCGGTAGCGATAGTCGTAGAAGCAATAGATGGCGTAACGACAATGATGCTACGATGGAGATCAAGGTGTCGCGCCGGTGACGATGGTGATCACGACAGTGCTTCAAAGATGGAGATCACAAGCACAAGATGATGATGGCCATATCATATCACTTATATTGATTGCATGTGATGTTTATCCTTTATGCATCTTATCTTGCTTTGATTGACGGTAGAATTTTAAGATGATCTCTCACTAAAATTATCAAGTAGTGTTCTCCCTGAGTATGCACCGTTGCCAAAGTTCGTCGTGCCGAGACACAACGTGATGATCAGGTGTGATAAGCTCTACGTCCATCTACAACGGGTGCAAGCCAGTTTTGCACACGCGAATACTCAGGTTATACTTGCGAGCCTAGCATATGCAGATATGACCTCGGAACACGGAGACCGAAAGGTCGGCGTGAATCATATAGTAGATATGATCAACATAAGATGTTCACCATTGAAAACTACTCCATCTCACGTGATGATCGGTTATGGTTTAGTTGATTTGGATCACGTGATCACTTAGATGACTAGAGAGATGTCTGTCTAAGTGGGAGTTCTTAAGTAATATGATTAATTGAACTTAAATTTATCATGAACTTAGTACTGATAGTATCTTGCTTGTCTATGTTTGTTTGTAGATAGATGGCTCGTCTTTGTTGTTCCGTTGAATTTTAATGCGTTCCTTGAGAAAGCAAAGTTGAAAGATGATGGTAGCAATTACGGACTTGGTCCGTAACTCGAGGATTATCCTCATTGCTGCCTGAAGAGTTACGTCTGGATGCACCGCTGGGTGCGAACTGCTTCTTGATGCTAACCGCGGCGTTAAGAACGTCTGGCGAGCAAAGCGATGACTACTCTATAGTTCGATGTGCCATGCTTTACGGCTTAGAACCGGGTCTTCAACGGCGTTTTGAGCGTCATGGAGCATATGAGATGTTCGGGAGTTGAAGTTGATATTTCAACAGAATGCTCGGATTGAGAGATATGAAGTCTCCAATAAGTTCTATAGCTGCAAGATGGAGGAGAATGGAGTGCATCGGTGAGGACATACTCGGAATGTGCAGGTATTACAATCACTTGACTCAAGCGGGAGTTAATCTCCGGATGATTGTGTCATTGATGAAATTCTTCAATCACGCCACCAAGCTACAAAGGCTTCGTGATGAACTATAATATGCAAGGGTTAGTAAAGACTATGCTCGAGCTCTTCGCAATGCTAAAGGCTGCGGAGGTAGAAATCAGAAGGAGCATCAAGTGTTGATGGTCAATAAGACCACTAGTTTCAAGAAGAAAGGCAAAGGGAAGAAGAAGGAACTTCAAGAAGAACAGCAAACAAGTTCTTTGCTCGGGAGAAGAAACCCAAGTCTGGACCTAAACCTGAAATCGAGTGCTTCTACCGCAAGCGGTAGTCCTTTGGAAGCGGAACTGCCCCAAGTATTTGGCGGATAAGAACGATGGCAAGGTGAACAAAGGTATATGTGATATACATGTTATTGATGTGTACCTTACTAGAGCTCGCAGAGCACTGGGTATTTGATCTGGTTACATTGCTAATATTTGCAACTCGAAGCAGGACTACGGATTGCGAACAACGGCAAAGGGCGAGGTGACGATCGGCGTGGGAAATGGTTCCAAAGTCGATGTGATCGCGGTCGGCACGCTACCTCTACATCTACCTTGGGATTAGTTTTAGACCTAAATAATAGTTATTTGGTGCGGCGTTGAGCATGAACATTATATCTGGGTCTTGTTTGATGCGAGGCGGTTATTCATTTAAATCGAGAGAATAATGGTTGTTCATTTATATGAGTAATATCTTTTATGGTCATGCACCCTTGAAGAGTGGTCTATTTTAATGAATCTCGATAGTAGTGATACACATATTCATAATGTTGAAACCAAAAGATGCAGAGTTGATAATGATAGTGCAACTTATTTGTGGTACTTGCCGTTTAGGTCATATCGGTATAAAGCGCATGAAGAAACTCCATCTTGATGGACTTTTGGAGTCACTTGATTATGAATCACTTGGCACTTGCGAACCGTGCCTCATGGGCAAGATGACTAGAACCCGTTCTCGGTACTATGGAGAGAGCAACAGATTTGTTGGAAATCATACATACTGAGATGTATGTGGTCCGATGAATGTTGAGGCTCGTGGCGGATATCGTTATTTTCTCACCTTCACAGATGATTTAAGCGGATATGGGTATATCTACTTAATGAAGCATAAGTCTGAAACATTTGAAAAGTTCAAAGAATTTCAGAGTGAAGTTGAAAATCATCGTAATAAGAAAATAAAGTTTCTACGATTTGATCGTGGAGGCGAATATTTGAGTTCTGAGTTTGGTCTACATTTGAAACAATGCGGAATAGTTTCACAACTCACGCCACCCGGAACACCACAGCGTAATGGTGTGTCGAGCGTCATGTCGCATTTTACTAGATATGGTGCGATCTATGATGTCTCTTACAGATTTACCGCTATCATTTTGGGGTTATGCTCTTGAGGCGGCCGCATTCACGCTGAATAGAACACCGTCAAAGTCCGTTGAGGCGACACCTTATGAACTATGGTTTGGCAAGAAACCAAAGTTGTCGTTTCTTAAAGTTTGGGGATGCGATGCTTATGTGAAAAAGCTTCAACTGATAAGCTCGAATCCAAATCGAGAAATGTGTCTTCATAGGATACCAAAAGGAGCAGTTGGGTACACCTTCTATCACAGATCCGAAGGCAAGACATTTTTGCTAAGAATGGATCCTTTCTAGAGAAGGAGTTTCTCTCGAAAGAAGTGAGTGGGAGGAAAGTAGAACTTGATGAGGTATGGCTGTACATTCTCCTTATTGGAAAGTAGTTTATCGCTGAAACCGGTTTCGAGACATCTACACCAAATAGTGAGGAAGTTGATGATGTTGATCATGAAACTTGAGATCAAGTTACTCTGTAACCTCGTAGATCAACGAGTAAGATCCGCACTGAGTGGTACGGTAATCCTGTTTCGGAAGTCATGCTACTAGATCATGATGAACCCACGAACTATGAAGAAGCGATGGTGAGCCCAGATTCCATAAAATGGCTTGAGGCCATGAAATCGAGATGGGATCCATGTATGAAAACAAAGTGTGGACTTTGGTTGACTTGCCGAGGGTCGGCAAGCAATAGAAAACAAGTGGATCTTCAAGAAGAAGACCGACGCCGACGGTAATATTATCGTCTACAAAGCTCGACTTATCGCAAAGGGTTTCGACAAGTTCAAGGGATTGACTACGATGAGACCTTCTCACCCGTAGCGATGCTTAAGTCTGTCCGAATCATGTTAGCAATTGCCGCATTTTATGATTATGAAATTTGGCAAATGGATGTAAAGACTGCATTCTGAATGGATTTACGGAAGAAGAGTTGTATATGATGCAACGAGAAGGTTTTATCGATCCAAAAGGAGCTAACAAAGTGTGCAAGCTCCAGCGATCCATTTATGGACTGGTGCAAGCATCTCGGAGTTGAATATACGCTTTGATAAGTTGATCAAAGCATATAGTTTATCTGAGACTTGCGGTGAAGCTGTATTTACTAGAAAGTGAGTGGGAGCACTACAACATTTCTGATAAGTATATGTGAATGACATATTGTAGATCGGAAATAATGTAGAATCTTTCTGCAAAGCATAAAGGAGTGTTTGAAAGGAGTTTTTCAAAGAAAGACCTCGGTGAAGCCTGCTTACATATTGAGCATCAAGATCTATAGAGATAGCTCAAGACGCTTGATAAGTTTTTTCAATGAGTACATACCTTGACAAGATTTTGAAGTAGTTCAAAATAGAACAGTCAAAGAAAGAGTTCTTGCCTGTGTTGCAAGGTGTGAAATTGAGTAAGACTCAAAACCCGACCACGGCAGAAGATAGAAAAAGAATGAAAGTCATTCCCTATGCCTTGGCCATAGGTTCTATAAAGTATGCCATCTTTGTGTACCAGATCTATTGTATACCCTACACTATTTTTGGCAAGGAGTACAATAGTGATCTAGGAGTAGATCATTTGGACGATGGTCAAAATTATCCTTAGAGGAATAAGGATATGTTTCTCGATTATGGAAGTGACAAAAGGTTAGGTCAGTAAAGGGTTACGTCGATGCAAGTTTTGACACGATCCGATGACTCTAAGTCTCGATCTAGATACATATTGAAAGTGGGAGCAATTAGCTAGAGTAGCCGTGCGAGCATTGTTGACATAGAAAAATTGCAAAATACATAATGGATCTGAATGTGAAAGACCCGTTGACTAAGACTCTCTCACAAGCAAAACATGATCACACCTTAGTACTCTTTGGGTGTTAATCACATAGCGATGTGAACTAGATTACTGAATCTAGTAAATCCTTTGGGTGTTGGTCACATGGCGATGTGAACTATGGGTGTTAATCACATGATGATGTGAACTATCGATGTTAATCACATGGTGATGTGATCTAGATTATTGACTCTAGTGCAAGTGGGAGGATGAAGGAAATATGCCCTAGAGGCAATAATAAAGTTATTATATATTTCCTCATATCATGATAAATGTTTATTATTCATGCTAGAATTGTATTAACCGGAAACATAATACATGTGTGAATATATAGACAAGCAGTGTCACTAGTATGCCTCTACTTGACTAGCTTGTTAATCAAAGATGGTTATGTTTCCTAACCATGAACAAGGAGTTGTTATTTGATTAACAAGGTCACATCATTAGTTGAATGATCGATTGACATGACCCATTCCGTTAGCTTAGCACACGATCGTTTAGTATGTTGCTATTGCTTTTATCCATGACTTATACATGTTTCTATAACTATGAGATTATGCAACTCCCGTTTACCGAAGGAACACTTTGGGTACTACCAAAGCGTCACAGCGTAATCGGGTGATTATAAAGGAGTACTACAGGTGTCTCCAAAGGCGGATGTTGGGTTGGCGTATTTGAGATTAGGATTTGTCACTCCGATTGTCGGAGAGGTATCTCTGGGCCCTCTCGGTAATACACATTACTTAAGCCTTGCAAGCATTACAACTAATGAGTTAGCTGTGAGATGATGTATTACGGAACGAGTAAAGAGACTTCTTGGTAACGAGATTGAACTAGGTATTGGATACCGACGATCGAATCTCGGGCAAGTAACATACCGATGACAAAGGAACAACGTATGTTGTTATGCGGTCTGATCGATAAAGATCTTCGTAGAATATGTAGGAGCCAATATGGGCATCCAGGTCCCGCTATTGGTTATTGACCGGAGGCGTGTCTCGGTCATGTCTACATTGTTCTCGAACCGTAGGGTCCCTGCACGCTTAAGGTTTCGATGGCGGTTATATTATGAGTTTGTGTATTTTGATGTACCGAAGGAGTTGAGTCCGGATGTGATCACGGACATGACGAGGAGTCTCAAAATGGTCGAGACATAAAGATTGATATATTGGCGGCTATATTCGGACACCGGAAAGGTTCGGAAGTTTCGGAGAAAACCGAGTGCGGAGGGGTTACGGAACCCCGGGAAGTAATGGGCCTTATTGGGCGAGAGGAGAGAGAGGGCCGCACCGGAGGTGGCGCCCCCTGTGGGAGTCGAATAGGACAAGGAGGCGGCCCCCTCCCTCTCCTCTCCTCTCCTTCCTTCCCCTTCCTCCTTCCTAGTTGGACTAGGAAGGGAGTCCTACTCCCACTAGGAGGAGGACTCCCCCCTCCTGGCGCGCCTCCTAGGGCGGCCGGCCCTCCCCTTGCTCCTTTATATACAGGCAGGGGGGCACCCTAGAACACGTGAAGTTGATCCTTGAGATCGTTCCTTAGCCGTGTGCGGTGCCCCCTCCACCATATTCCACCTCGGTCATATCGTAGCGGTGCTTAGGCGAAGCCCTGCATCGGTAGAACATCAAGATCGTCACCATGCCGTCGTGCTGAAAGAACTCTCTCCCGAGCTTTGCTGGATCGGAGCCGAGGGCGTCACCGAGCTGTACGTGTGTCAAGAACTTCGGGCGCCGGAATGTGCTGGGATCGGTTGGATCGCGAGGAGAGCGTATGACTACTTCCTCTACGTTGTGATCGCTTCCGCTTCGGTCTACGAGGGTACGTAGACAACACTCTCCCCTCTCGTTGCTATGCATCACCATGATCTTGCGTCTGCGTAGGAATGTTTTTGAAATACTACGTTCCCCAACACTGGCTACGGACGGATCTTGATTTGACGACACCATAGTCCAAGGGGGCAGGCACATGATTGTGGGATGCAGGCGTTTGGCAATACTTGATGGTGTCCGGAGAGGTACATCAGCAATGGGGGATGAGGAGGGTTCGATGCAGAGCATGGGGGTAGGGGTGGAGTGGAAGAAAATTGACTCGGGAGGGGAATTTGAATGGATCATGGGTGTCGTTGTCCTACGTGGCAGAGGTCCAGACGCCCAAAAATATCCCCCCCCCTCCCGTTTGCGTCTGGTTTATGGGAATTCGGACAAATACAGATCCGTGTTGGATGTCAAACTACGTCCAAACAACTCAATCCGGGTGTATGCGGGTGTTTTGAGGGTTCGCATTGGAGATGCCTTAAGATCACTTTGTAATTGATGTTGGAAGTACATACCTAAACAACATGACTAGTTGACAATTTTTTGTGTGATTCTCCTTCAAGTTCACTAGAGGACATGTGATCCTTACAATGGAACAACTTGATGATTCTCCGTATAAGATTGATCCTCAATCCTCCCAACCCTAGGTGACTTATGGATTGGCTACCATGAGAAGCGATCTATGCACATGTACAAATGATCTTGTCGAAAAACTATAATGAGAAATGCCCCAACTTAGAGCATCTCAAATCGGACACCCAAACCGTCCCCATTTTTAGTAGATAACCTTGACACTTTCCGGAAAAAGGCGTCTCCAATCATAACCCAAATCATTACGTATGTGAGGCGGATTTGGATGTTTGGACGTTTCCACTATATCGGCACAGCCTATACTGGCACATCAAAATCCCACAAAAAATCGCACGCCCACCCTACCACGTACCACAAATCCTAGCTCATGACTGCTCATCTGTATGCGGCTCTTCTATTTGGTTTGATCCAATTTTGTCTCCGCCATCCCACGCACCATGTCCAACTCTAGATCAAAGACGGACCCCATTGACTGGGATACCCTCATGAAAGAGTCAAGCTCCTCACTTTTTGATGAAGAGCTCGCCTCTGTGTCGACGTTTGTCGGTCTCGGAGGAAAACTTGGGGTGGATCGTCGAGATTTATGCCTTTCCCCATGGCCCTTCAGGGTCAGCCCAAGTCTGCATCCACCCGCTATAGCTAGTCGAGCTCGGTGCCCTTCATGGGGTGCCGGCGGGGCTCTTGCAGCTCTGCACCGTCTCCTCACAATGAAGGATGACATCACCAATTGGGCCGGGGGGGGGGCTTGCCACTCTCGCACCGGATTATAGTCGAGCTGAGTTTAGATGAAACTAGAGCACCCTTGCAATGATGTCGTCATCAAGGAGGGGATGTACTACAATGCAGGCGAACCACTTGAGGAGCGTTGGGATTAGCAGAAGTGACAACAAAACGACTTCCACACCTCGACTATGTCCATGAAATGAAGGACGCTCATAGTTGACTCGTGTCTTTTTTAGAACAGTATCGATCGTATTGAAAATTGCTCTAAACAAGACTAGGTAGCTGTACCGTAGCTTTTGTGTCTGTCGAAATTTCAGCCCTTAAATCTATAATGTTAGTACTTATTGCACGTATGGAGACATGTATCGAGACATGATGACTCCAGCAGAACAGCAAAATTAGCCCTTAATTTGGTTCATAAATGATGGCATCTTTTGATATGTAATCTTCGTATAGGTTGCCATGCGTGGCCTATGTTAATTTTGTATCTATGTAATCTTCAACATTTCGAAGTGCTACCCTACGACCAACCCGCCGTTGTAAAATACACAATTCTTTTACAAATTTGGCATGTGAAATGCATATGCTTGTAGTTCAACAATACAATGTGTTACGTGAATTGAACATGTATATGCATATGTTGCAACTTGGATTCATCTAAAATGTATTACACAATAACATTCATTATTTAATTACATGAATATATTTCTATATGTATGAATGTGCAAATGCTGCTAGCAAAAAATCGCCGCGGCAGTATTTTTTTCTTGCCCTGCTACAAAACAAACTAGCAGTGATTTAGTTACGTAAACGCTACTGACAATATAAAACACTAGCGACGTTCGGCCAGAGAGAATGTTGCAGGTTAGCTCTGACACCGGTCGTGTTTAACAAATTCGAACACCACCAGAGTCAGATAGACTGCCAGCATGTAGAACGAACGAACACACGATGTCAGTTATCAACAGACTAGCCGCGTGCATGTCGCACGCTGCTAAACGTGTCCCACCAGCTGCCTCGTGCGTAGCACACGCGACCAAAGGTACATTGCCAATAGAGCCATACTAGCTAACGGCCTCCACCACGAACACGGCTGGAGAGGAAGATTGCACGCGGCTAGTAAAGGCTTCATGCACTAGTGGTGGTTGGTTAATTTTGTTTCATTGAGTAATGGCAATTGAGTTATATTAAATTAGGATATGTAAGTGACTCAACTGTTGGCTGAGAACAAATATTTTTGCGTAGACATATAATTACAACATTATAGGAGTTCAGATCCATTACAAGTAGGGGAACATTTAAATGTCTCATTCATTGTGCGGCCCAAACACAGCTAATCAAACAAAGAGTCTAGAATCTCAAATTGTTGACAGGTTCAAGGACAATTAATCCTTCAAATGTCTCAATCAGAGAGCACCTTTCATCATCTTTCTTTCCCCTGCCTTCAAAGTCTAGCATTAGCACATGGTTTGCTTGATGTGCCCATGTGCAGTATGAAGGCCCCATATTAAAACCCTTACAATGTAGTAGTGTGTGTCTCTGACTACATATAGAGAGGGGATACACAGGTATAAAATCCAGGTTATCCATGTGGAGCAAAAACAAATGCTCAAAGGCAGCTTATCTCCTGAGCCAAGTGTACAACAGGCTGCACTCACCACAAGAGCAATCATAACTTGGGGGGGTTGGATCTTTTGCCCCATTTTAGATGGGGTTTTGATGATTTCCCCATGCTTGTCTTAATGGCAAGTGGCCCCCGCCCCGGCCCCACCGGTCATTCAGGGAGGCAAATGATCAAAGTTAGGCAAAAAAGGGGCAAAAGATCCAATTTCTCTCATAACTTGATGGTTAGAGGGCTTGTGTCATTTATTGCCTTGACAAATTAGCACACAGAGGCATGACACTTCAATGTCACGGGCAGTCAGTGTGATTGCCTGACAAGATCAGAAAGCTTAAAGTGAATTTCTAAGAAAAACCGATTTCTAATTATTGTGGGATTTTCTATTGTAATTCTGTTTTTTCTGATTAACCAGTAAATTAATTTTTCTATATAATAGATATTTGGATTGAGGTGACTTTTGGTCCTACGTGTGTAAGTGTAATCAATACAATTGTAACCTAGGGAGATGAGTAAGTAAGATTCAAAATAGTCCCAACTGAATTGCCTATTGTTCCTTGGGTTCATCTGATGTTCAATCCAAACTCTGTCATTTCATCCAACAATCTACACTATCCACAATCCATGCATTGGATTCGCCAACTTTGTCGTTCCCCCAAACAAAACTCACCAAAAAGGACTCGGCTGGGAACACATCATCAATGTTTGCCTTTGCTGAGTTCCACGCTGGTGGTTTCTAGAGGATAGGTTTGTCGAGTCCCTGTGGCCCAAACTCAACAAAAGTATCCACGTGGCGCCTGCTACTGACTCCTATCTTTTCATATTTTTAAAAATAAAATGACAAATGTTTGCCAAGTTTACGTTACAGGGAACTCGGCAATGGGATCCCTACTGCCATGGAGCCGTCACCTGGTGTGTGTGGGGCCACTTGGTCCGGCCTTTATCGAGTTATTTTTATTGCTACTGAGTAAAGGTTGCCTCAGCAAAGTTCTTTTTTATTTCACAAACTGCTTCCATTGTTGAGCTCCTAATAAAAAACAATCGGCAAACATCTCGCACTATGCAACATTGCCGATTCCAGTACTGATGGTATTATTTTTGGGTGGTTGGGGGGGGGCAATTCGATGGTACTTTTTAAACGGGGACAAAATTCCATGTTACTTAGTAGGCTCATGTTGCAAGTATATTTTTTCAAGGAAAAAAAACCTTGCTCGACATGCCCCTGGTTTTATTCTCTTGTGTGCTATCGCCCGTGACTATCCTTTATATATGCAGTAAAAAGAAAGGGTGGTGCAGTTGGGCAGCTAGAAGAAAAACTTCTCAGAAAGAAAACATATGCGTGAGCTTGTGCCTGAGAATACAACTGACACCATAAAATGGTTGGGCACATTTAGAAGCCTTAAATGGTAGGGTACAATAAGAAGCTTGGTCTCCATTTGCTACTAGCAAAAAGGAAGCACATTCATCAGGACACACGAGCAACAGATTTCGTCCACATCCACTCCTTCAAATTTTACTCATTGATTCCAAGACAAACACATTCACTACAGGGTTAGTAGTTGGCCCTTCATTGTCCTCATTTACACGTACCATCTGCCCCCGACCCTCCATGGTATGTACTTCCCCATGGCAATTTAAACCACAAACTCCAGCACACCACAAGTATAGCAGTAGGATGCAAACAACACACATTTGCGACAACAAGTAAAGTATAGAGCCATGGTCCCATGGCCAAGAAATGCTCTCGCACTGTCACCTCCCATCTCCTGCTCTGCCTTGCCCTGCAACCCCATGCCACCTTTGAGAAAAACACTGCCGTGGCAGGTGTGGAGGACGATAAGAACTTCGTGGGCTCGGGAGGCATGGGGAACCTACCAAGCCTCCTAGCCATGGGCGGCGGCTGCTGCAGGGGCTTCTATGAAAATGGTGCGGGCAATTTCACCTGTGCCAAGAGCCCATGCGGCTACGTCGGGGTAGGCATCTGGTGCATGGCAACTAACGGAGGTATTGGTGGCGCCGGTGGTATTTTGTTTCGAGGGCTTGCTAGTGGCGGTGTCTTTCTTAGTAGGCTCGCAGCAGGGTATAGCGGCTGAGGCGTCGACGACGTCACACCATGAGTTGCGTTAATGGTTGAGACACGTTGGGCGAGATGGTGCAAGATCCAAGAACATGCGTACATACGTGTGGTCTTGAGTATGTGCAAGTGTGTGCATAAGGGCATGTACTTGGTTTGACGATTTCATCTAGCATGGTACTACTCTCACACTCACTAGGAGATGGGCGCACCAGTCACATGCATCCCGAGGAGCTGTTGTGCGTTTGTATCATGTCTACATGCAACTAGGCAAAAGATCTATAATCTCAACAACATAACACCTCCCAACATCACATGTCCCAACATATCTTTCTCTACTACTGGTTGGCAGGTTGTGGCTATGCGGGTTGCACCTTTCATCAGCTTTCTTCGCGTGAAACACGCACATGGAACTAAGGCGGCATTTATAGTTATATTAGCACTAAGTTCTTGAAATGCGCCGGTAAGAAAACTAAGTTATTGGAATTGAAATGGGTTTTTGCTCTTCAATATTATGCGCACAAATTAAGGTGGCTGGTTAATTCGATTTCTTTGAGTGATGGTATTTAGTTATATGAAATTAGGATATGTTAGTGGTTGAACCATTAGCTGAGAACAAAAGCGAATGGAGATCATTTGGGTGGACATATAGTTGCAACATTATAGGAGTTCAGACCCATTACAAGTAGGAGAACATCGAAATGACTTGTTCATTGTGCGTGACAAACACATCAAATCAAACAAAGATTATAGAATCTCAAACTATTAACAGAGTTCTGGACTACAGTCCTTCATATCTCTCAGCTAGAGAGCACATTTCATCAGCTTTCTTTCAACTACCTTGACAGCCTAGCATTGGTTTGATCTATGGGACCCATGTGCAATATGAAGTCTCAACATTAAAATCCTTACAATGTAGTGTGTGTACCTGACCGCATATATATAGAGTGGAGATACATTGATCAAGTTTATCCATGTGAAGCGAAAGCAAATGTGGTTATATCCTACAACTTGCTCAAAGGCTGCTTATCTACAAGGCATGTGTGGTTTATTACCTATGAATCCTCAAGATGAACCCTAGTTAATTTTTTTAACATGGTGATTGCAAGTATTTGCTATATGTAGTATATGAATCCTCAAGATGCAAGTATTTGTTATATGTAGTATATGTGTTATGATGCATTGAAACAATGGTGATTGCATCTTCATAAAAGTATTTTATTTAGTTTTTGATATATGTATTGTATTTAGTTCATAATAATCTTGATATATGAATATTCAAAGATTCAATTCATAGGTTCAATTTTTGTTATGCATCGATGTGTTTCGTAGTTAATGTTGAACTCTAGTTCATGTTGAAAAATCTTTTGATGTGCTTATGCAGTTCTTTTAGGACGCCACCTCTTGCGGACGACATCGGCACAAAGTACACAATGCTTGACCCTAGGTTCGACAAGCATCACCGTGCCCGTTTCATTGAGAATGGAGTGGTAATTAGCATTTTAAACCAAATCTTTCGAATTGATGAAAACAAGTTGCTAACTATTATGTCCATAATAATTATGCTTTGGTTATTGATTTTCACATATGCTGCCGCCACTGCGGATGAGGGATCACAAGACGACGGTTAAGATGGAGTACGACGATCGGTACGCACCGTTCTTCAGGAGAGCCCGACTATTGGGTTTCGTCCTGCAGTTCAAGCGTAAGCGGCCGACGCTCGTTCACTCAGCTCTCACGGCTTTGATCGACCGGTGGCAGCTAGAGACGCACAGATTTCATCTTCCATGCGGGGAGATGACCGTGACCCTCGAGGATTGGGCGATGATTACAGTACTACCGCTGGAGGGTCGTCCTCTCACAGGAAGAGTGGAGAGGGCGAACTGGCCCGAGAGGGTTGTCAGCCTCATCGGCGACTGCCCTGCCGCTAAGAGCAACCGGACTTCCGGCATACCGCTGACATGGCTCCTCGAGCACCGGAGGAAGTGCCCAGAAGATGCCGAGCCCCGGGTGGTGGAGCAGTACGCCAGGGCCTACCTGTGGTACATTCTCACGGAGGTAGTGTTTCTGGACTGCTCCGAGAACTCTGCCCTATGGATGTATCTCGACTTCCTGAAGTACCAGTTGAGCTTACCATTGTTTTGAGACCACTTTCACTTGAGCTTACCATTGTTTGGTAATAGGTTACTTGGCGGCCGTATAGTGATGATCGATAGTGGGGGTTCGAGCTGAACATCATGTGCAAGCAGGACCGACTGCTCTTCCGGTGCATTGTGCCCATGATTTGTGTCTATGCCGTGGAGTACCACTTGCCACAGCGCGTTGCCGCACAATTTGGTAAGGTGCAACACACACCACCAGCCGGCAACGATACCAGTGGCTACGACCTACACCAGCGAGTACCACAAGCCGTCTTCATCGATTCTAAGTTCTTGTTTTGATGTTTTACATTCATACAAGAAGGATGTTTTACATTCTTTCTTATGCATTACAGGATGAGCAGGCAGAAGAATCAATCAATCACGAATTGGGAAGCGAACATGCAAAATATGTGCGGGAATGGAATGAGTGGAAAGGACGCAAAGACACGGAGAGGAGAGTGATTGGTGGGACGACTACGAGGATCACATGCTGTGGTGCGACGATGGCATCAAGCATCATCTGCGTCGAGGCCCCAATGGACGACAGCAGAGATGTCAAGACTGTTTGATGGCGCCTCGGGGAATGAAGCCTACAACGAGAGCATTAGACGGCTTCAAGGCGGGTTTAGGGAGTACGGACCCCTCATGAGCAGTGGTATGTTGTTTTACCTCTTTCGAACCGACGGTTGGATGAAATCAGCTTTTCATGCTATTGACTCATTTTATTACTTTGCAGTCTTCGGAGCTGAACAAAAGCATTTTTCATGCCTCTGATGCGCCTAGTGGTGTCCCTGGGACTCGAGCTAGCGAGAACAAGTTGAGGGAAATGGTGAAGGTAATACGGAGTTCATTTTTGTTATCATTGGACATTCGAGAAGTTAACATATTCTTCTATTATCATTGCAAAAATACATCAACAAAGCACGCCGGCTTGTGGGCCTGCTTGGGTGCGCTACAAACACCAAGGATGTTTTTCCTCCTGCACCGATGCGTAGCCTCGCTTCATCGAGCCATGCACCCTCGTCGTCTAGGGCGGTTCAAGATGACGAGGAGGAGAGCGACGACGATGATGATGATGCAGAGGAAGAGGAAGAAGAGGGCGCAGGAGAAGAAAATGATGACGAAGAGGAAGAGCACAATGAGGATGAGGAGGAGGAGGAGGAGGAGGAGGAGTACGATGATGACGATGGACCTCCACCAACTCAGCCAACCCAGCGTGAGAAGTGGAATGTGCCGAAGAAGGACTGGAAGAGTCCATCCCCTTTCAGAAAGCATGTCCTACAGCCCGCAAGAAGACGGCGGCCGAGAAGCGATCCAAGGATAACGAGGACCGAACGTCGAAGAGGGGAAGGAAGAACTGAAGTTGCTGCCGTGTCGTTGAACTAAAAACTTGCATATTTGCTTCGTGAACCATATGAATTTGCTCGTGAAACTGTTTTGTTAACTTGCTATGTACCGAACCTACCTTATTTTTAGATTTGTGGTGTATCGAACCTACCTTATTACTATCAGGAATCTTCATGTTGACAAGAATCTTCATGTTGGACAGGCCATCCTTATTACTATCAGGAAGACCACCCGTCAAGGCTTGAAGATGATGATCGTCATCGATATCATCTAAACTATATATGTGTGTGGCTGCTGATGATCGTCATGTTTGATGTCTACCTATGGATGAAACCTTTTATGTGGTCAATGACCGTTGAACTTGTTAAACTTCTTATGTTGCCTTCGTACTATGTTATGTGATCAAACTATGTTATTTGGTACTTGTTTCTTAGTCCGTAATGGCAAAATTTTGTGGATGTGATCAAACTATGTTATGTCTATAAAATTGTGCTTATGTTATGTTTCTTATGTCTATGTTATGTTTCTTATATTATGTCTTATGGCGAAAAAAAATTGAAGACAAAATCAAAGTAGTTAAGTTTAGTGCCAACCTACCGCCAGGGAACTCGGCGGTAGGTTTGTGTGGGCTACCGCCGTGGTCTTTTGCGGTAGGTACGTCAGCAGCCGTTAACGGATTGACGGCCGTCAGGCACACCTACCGCCGGAACCTGCGGCGGTAGGCTGTGCAACCCTACCGCCTGAGGGTCTGGCGGTAGCAAAAGGGTCAGATTTCGAAAAAATTTCAGACTGGGGTCAGATATCGATTTTGTTTCACAAAAGGGTCAAAACACGAAATTTGGCCTCCCAATGCGCGTGCTTGGTGACGGGTACGGCGGCAAAGCAAGCAGCGGCGTCACGCCATGAGCTGCGGTACTGGCTGCGACGTGCGGTTTCAGATGCACATGAGAACTTCGTGCACGTGCTTTCATCTGGTCCTGTGCATTTGCGTACGTACGTGCACTGACCTGGCATACCACTATACGGCAGTGTATTAACCTGATGGCACCACTCGACCATACCATCCATCAATATGTGCCGGCACGGCTTAATTAGTCCCACCGTACGCATGCGCATCGGCTACTGGAAATGAAAACCCTGAAGTACCGAAAAGCTCTAACAGTCAATAAATTAAAATTAATGTAAGGACATACACTCAAATGCTAACCGAAAACAGACTGTTCTCGTTCCTCGTAAATATTTTGAATTTTGAAGTCGAATTCAACAAAAGAAAATGTACTGGAACACTGCTACTCGAATGTACAGATGTTATCAATTTATTCTCCTTTCAATTTTGCACCGCCAATTCCTAGGTAGCAACAATATCGGCTTTCTTTCTGCTTGGCGTGTATTTCACATTCTTGGTTTTTTAAAGACGTTCTTTCAGTTGTTGCTGGTATTTTGGGTTTCAATTTTCCCTTTTCAGTTTTTATTTATGGTTTCTTATATTTTAATTTTCGAAATTCACAAAAAAATAAATTACCTTTTTAAATCATGATTTTTAAATTTTAAATAATTTTATAAAGTTATGAACAATTTTTATAATTCATGCAAAAAATCTGGAAGCAGTTTTAATATTCATGAATGCTAGTAAAGTTCTTGGCTTTTCACAAATGTGCGTGTTTTAAATTTCATGAATAACTTTAGAATTCATGGAAAATTAAATCCTTGAACATTTTTTATAATACATTAACATTTTTAAATTAAAAAAATTGAGAAATCCATGAACATTTCCTGAAATTTGGAAATATTTTTTTGATTGGTGAACATTTTTAATGTTTATTAAATTCCCTAACATTTTTCGAAACACTTGTAAAATTCACATATTTTCCTAATTCGTCCTAAACATTGGTCAAATTTTTCCGACGAGAAGAAAACAACTTCTGCTCGAGGTACTGGCGGGAGTAACTGAGCCAACACTATTGGATTGTACGACACATTGTCCCTGCATGGGCGATTTTCCCTTTATTCTACGCCCCAAATTTAATTCCTTGCAAACCTCACCTACGAGACGGTAGGTGGTGCATGTCTCCTCTGGGGCGAGCACTAGCAGGCTGCCCCACGTGCGCTCATGTGATTTTCTGGGATCGGTTTGGGAAAGCTTCTATTGGCCAGTTTGGACTGGTTTTAGAAGTTCCGTGCGGTTAACTCTATGTATTTTCTGCATCGATGCAAGCGTGGCAAAGTCTGAGTTGAGAGGAGCGGCATCCGCAGTGCGCCAAGATGATGCTGGACCATATTTGGGCAGCTCCACTCTAGTTGTCCGGGGAATCATCTATGTAGTCACACCGAGGCGATGACATGCAGAGAAGCTTTGCGTTTTGCAGAAGACTTGATGATTCAAAATGTTATGATTGCCTCCGACTCAAAACAGGTGGAACGATATTGACAAAGGGATTAGTAGCACTTATGGTTATATCATTAGCGACATTAAGCAACGAGCTAGTTTAGTTAATTATAAGTGTACCTTTGAAGGTCGGACATCAAGCACTAATGTAGATAGGTTAGCTAAGTTTTCAAACACTCTTGATCAGAAGCGACATCTATGGTTCATCCATCCCCATGATCCTTTTCTATACCACTTCATGTGGACTATGATCAATAAATCTTAGCTCTACCCTAAAAAATGTATTTTCTGTATTGGTTTTCATCGCTTTTCATTATTTTTATTCCTTTTCTGTTTTGTTTTTTTTTTTATTCATTTTGAATACATGCATACTCTTAGCAAATATGTGTTTAACGTTTTTCAGATATCGTACACATGTTGAATATTTTTCAGATACATGTTGAACATTTTCTCAACTAGACGTTAAACATTTGTCAAATGCACATCAAACATATTTTGAATACACAATGTACATTTTTGTAACACAAATTGATTTTTTTCATAAATGCCTCGAACATTTTTTTAAACGTGCAAAACATTTATTAAGTATTACACTGGTGGAAAAACAGGCTTTCCGTCCAGCCCATAAGTCGCGAAGCTGTAGGAACCGCGACCAATGGGACCTTTAGTCATGGTTCGAGGTGAACCGCGACCAAAGGCCTAGGCCAGGCGCTCGGTGGCCACTGGTGCGTGAGGGCTTTAGTCGCGGTTGGCAGACCAACGGGACTAAAGGTCCTCAGTCGGCCCACCGAGCCTTTAGATCATGGTTGGCTGTGCCAACCGGGATTAAAGGTTAGACCTTTAGTCGGTTAGTGCAGCCAACCACGACTAATGGCCCGAACCTTTAGTCATGGTTGGCGGACCTTTAGTCGGTTGGTCCGCCAACCGCGACTAAAGGGATTTGAGGCCTCATTTTCAAACTCTACCCCCGGGATCGCCTTTTCAGTTTTAGAAAAAACAAAAGAAAATAATGGAAATGTCAAAAAAATAAAATAAAATAAGTTTTCCATGTGATATGTGGTCTAGTTGTTGGGAAAATTAACAAATATGAATTTTGACTTTATTTGCAAAATCTCTCTGGAAATTCTTAAAATTGGCATAACTTTTGCATACGAACTCGGATGAAAAAGTTTTTTATATGAAAAATCATCTACTCGAAAAGTTACATCCGAATTTAACGGGGGAACCCCATTAAACATTTTTAGAATCCCCAAAACCTAACAGAAAAAAAAAGATACGGGCTTTTAAGTTCTGGAGAGGCAAAAAAATTCAAAAAATTTCAAATTGTGGTCAAACTGTGGTCAAACAATGGTCAAACTAATTATTCTAGAATATTAGTGTTACTAAATAATTATTTCAGTTTTTTTAAATTTTGGTCAAATCTGGTCAAACTGTGGTCAAAAATGGTCAAACTAATTATTCGAAATATTAGTGTTACTAAATAATTATTGTTTTTAAAACAATAGTTTCAAACTCAAACAGTGAAATGTGCCACTTCATGCTCAAGCTAAATACCGAGGGTTAATAGAATTGACATCCTACTATTGTCGGAAAACAACAAATGCAGACTTGGAAGCGAGGAGAATAGAACCGGAAGTTAAGCGTGCTCAGTGGGGAGTGGGAGGATGGGTGACCGTTCGGGAAGTTAGATGATTTGGAATTATGAGGGTGATTAGATATTAGAGGATAAATTGAGCAGTGATGAGGGTGGTGATTAGAGATTAGAGGTTAAAATAATTCAGAAATTTGAAAATAAAAAAATGAAAAAATTCGCAAAAAAATTAGTAAAAAATTTAAACCTCGGAGGAGGCTTTAGTCGGTTAGTTATACGAGAACCGGGACTAAAGCCTTTAATCATGATTAAGTAAGAGGCGCGACTAAAGGGGGTCTTTAGTCGCTTTATCTGTCGCGGTTCTTGCAGCCGCGACTAATGGCGATTATGAACCGCGACCAAAGGCCTTTTTTCCACCAGTGTTAGAACATTTCTTAAATGTCACAAATATATATCTGGATGGTATGAAATACTTATTAAAAATTATAGGAACATCTTTTGGATTGTTGAATATTTTTTGCCCAGGGGCCTTGAAAATTATCAAACAGATTCGGCATATTGGCTCCACTGAAATTTGGTTAACCTCTTTTACTCACCCTCCTGAATTCTGAGCGAACATTCACTGCGCCCCACACCGCTCTTGCGTTCGCCTCATTTACACCATCGCCTACTATCTCTCCATCGAATGGTGTGTCCTCGTATCCTCCTTCTATTTAAACTGCAGACTCCATCACAACACAAGTGCATCAGTAGCAACGGTCACAGGGGCACGACACATGATAGAGCGGGTAGACTCGACATCTGTAGCTGGCTGACAAAAAGAACCTATTCGTGGGTGTGGGAGGCATGGGAAACCTACGGGGCTTCCTGGCCGTGGATGGCGGCTAGGCCGGGTGCCCCGGCAATAGTCTTGGTGGTGTTTCAAGTAGAGTCATCCTACCAATCGGCGGCATCAGGGGCGACGTGGGGAGCGTCTGTACGTTCAATGGCGTCCGTGACTGCGGCGGCGTGCGTTTCCATGGCTTCGTGGACGGGGGCAGGACGTTCCCCAGCGGAGGTGCCGGTGTGGTCACACCATTGAAGAAGAGTAATAGTACTAGCTACTAGTACTTGGGCCGTGTTAGTCAACCTGTGCCAAGGCTGTTGCCCGTACGCACTGTACGTGTACATGTGGTGCATCGCACTTCGTACTCAGCAGCATTCAGTCACTTGTGCGCCAGGGGCAAAAAGTGTACGCTGCTGCACGCATTCACTTCGTACGTTTGGGTGTGACACCGAAGAGACTAGTTGGACTACAACGGCACAAATCTGGGGGCTTTGCTACATCTAAGTAAGCACTCTAGGAAGTTTAAGTAAGTTCACGTAGGATGGTTACATAGGTGTAGGGTTATTCATTGCAAGGTATGGTAGTGGGTTATCTTAATTAGGTAATTCATCACTTGCGTACACCGTTCTATGCTATAATTGAGCCCTGTGGTTAAGCCGCTCATGTCAATGTTGTACTCCACAATCGTTCAAAGCGAAGCAATCCGAACATGTCAATAAGTCACTCGTGTCAAAATAGAGTAGGTCTGCACGTACGGTTGGTAAGACCACTTCTTAATTGATGCCAGAAGTACTGCTTGTCACCAAGTGACTAAAGTGGTCAAGTGTTCATGTGATCCTCCTTCTCACTAGAGGATATGACAACGACAATGTTATCTTTACATTGCAACAACATGATGATTCTCCAAATAAGATTGCTCTCCGATTCTCCCAACCCTCCCTCTCAATTGTTCTTGTGATCCTCCTTCCAGTTCACTAGAGCATCTACAACCATGATGCACAAATCTGGCTCCTCAAACGTTCGCAGACGCACTCAGTTAGTACCCGGGCATGTTCGCTTTTAGTTCCTATTTGTTCATGCACACAAGCATAACCCACCCCCCCCCCCCACACACACACACGCATAATAAATACATGTGCATTTTTATTAACGTTCAGCAGTACAAGAAAACATGGACTGACGTATCCAAACAATTTGACGACCACAGAACTATGAATCACTACAAGGATCCAGGTCTATTGCAACAAAATTGGTCGTCGCAATACATGTTGATTTGTGGCGATAAGTACCTATTGCCACGAAACAACATTCGTTGGCAGCCGTTGCAACTAGACGCATGGTAATAGGTTATTGCCACAAAAAAGCAATTGTTGCAATAAAGTCTGCTATAGCAACAACCATGTGAGAAGTTGCCACATGTTTTTCCGTGGCAACACTCACCTGATGCCACAATTTGCTTTGTGGAGATATCTTTAATGCCACATGTAACAAATCATGGCGACTAATAGCTCGTGGCGATAGACATTTGTGGCAACAACCTATGCCAACGACGTTCATTTTGTGGCGCGTACTCTTCCGTGGCAATAGTAAATTATGGCAATAAACTATGGCAACAATTCTTGTTTTCGTGGTATTAGGCATTTTGCCACAAACCGCTACGCTTATGGCATTAGCTTATAGCAACAAATATTCTGGTCATCGTAACAGGAAATTGCAACATACTAGTTCTGGTGGTGATAAATAGGTATCACAACGGGTGAAATGTTTGTTGGAAGAAACTATTGCGACAATTTGTACTTTTCATGGTGCTAACATGTGACAACCAAAAGTGAGTTGTGGTAATAGCCTATTGCAACCTAAAAAAAATACAGACATTCAATTACAATATTCAAAACCATACATATAATATGTAGATTCATAAAATTCATAATTCTCACATCAAAGATCCATCAAATGATACGCAAATGTAATTTAGCCATCCTAATTAAGGGCCAAGACTAAATTGTTCGTGATCTAGAGTCCAGTCGAGCTAGATCTTTGTATCCTGCATTCAAGAAATAAAAAAAATAGTTCTAGTTAATGAGTCCAATATAACATGTCAGTGCACTACAAACAATATAACATAGACCCATGCTTGCAAAAGATACAGAAGTTGTGATTATTGACCACTGATTTGTTCTGCTGTGTACCATATAATTCATGGCACCACCTTTGTAGATAATGTTCAGTTTTGAACATATAAAAATGTGTAGAAATCGCACGTACGATTATGAATGGTCATTTACCTCAACGGCAACAAAGAAATCATCTTTGTTACAGATCAGTAGAAGGTAAACAAAAATGGAGCCATCTAAGAGAGTGCCCAAGCCTAAAAATATCAAACAAATTACCACATTAGAATTAGTAGAGGGAGAAGTGGAAGTGCGGTTATATGTAAATCCCAATATCAGTGAACCCACGTATTCATGATACTGCATATTTGTAGACAAAACTTAATACCTTTTTGTAAGTAACTGCCGAGCTACTCCTTCGTACCTACATCCTCATACCTGCACATAGAAATTAGCTCAAATAACATTTATCTTGTCTGAAAGACAGGAAACCATAACAAATGAGATGTCTCATATATGTTATAATAGTTGTCCTGATAAATATTTGTTTTTGCATATTGTGCAAATAAGGTAAACCTAGGCCTAGCAGTTTTACTGACAGAGTTTTGTTAAACTTAGAAAGCATAACAATGTTCATATTTTGAGCTTAATTACTCCAACATTAGTTTTATTTAACACACGCGTCACCTCAAATCAGTGACAACAATAATCACATATATAGATCAACCTCTGATTCTTAGGCTATGGTACAGAACTATGCATCAAGAAAAGCTTCGCATATGCGATTTGGCCGGATAAATAGATGCTAAAATTGACACCTTGTACGGAGAGGCGATGCACCATTTTTACCTCGAACCAAAGGCTGGACAGTGAGATATAAAAGAGTAATTATTCCATAGCCGAGGTTCCTGTATTGCACTTCATTATCCAATTTTGTAAAATCTGAGCAGAAGGCCAATTACATTATCAGTCTGCGATGTTCATAGTCTACATCTCAATCTCGTTTTCCCCCAAATAAAAGAAACACACAAAGGCCAATGGTACATGGAGGCATATCTGCCTTTCCCTGTTGCAATATGAGTCAATCGGATGATGTGGTTCGCCGCTAAATTGATGAAAAGAATCAGGGATGTATGCTGGGAAACAGATAAATTATAAGAACCAATAAAAAAACTGCATGCTAATATAGGCCAGCACTATTTGCATCTTACCCGTACAAATCCTTCTGATCACCATGTTTTTTTATGCCTCTGCAGACACATCTAAGCTCTTAGTCAATCTTCTTTGTACGATCCATAGATTGGCAATGGACATATATTATGGGATTCTGTCGTAGGAAAACGATCTACGATCAAAGAAGAACCTGAGGCAATTGATGGACATATCTCCCTTGCAGCCCTTCATGACGTGGCTATCCCATTGCTTCGCCTCCTCCGAGAGCCCTAGGTGGGGGTAGGAGGGGAGGAGGACGTCCTGCAGCAGCAGTTTCTCCTCATCAGAGAAGCACCTGCAAAAAACAGATCCTTCAACATGTCTAGATCGGGAAGAGAAACAAAAAAAATTAAAAGAACAGAACAAGGACAACCTTCCATGGCGTCCTATACTAGGAGCAACTCCTCTCTCTCCGGCCATGGCCTTGAATTCCTTTCATTGACACAATACACGCACACATCAAGAGGAGAAGAAGAGAAGTTGTAGAAGGAGGCTCCATGCCCGGCGATGTGCTGGTCCAAACCCTAGTTGGGCAGGGTCGCGATTGGCCGCTGGAGGATGCGCGCGCCGGATCTGGCCCGATGGGAGGAAGGCGCGTTGGGAGGGGGGCACGGTGGTGTGCTGGGCGCCGCCAGAGGGTGCCGGAATCAGACGGGATCGGGCGCCGTAGGTGGTGGCGGCGGCGAGGAGTGGTGCGGGGAAGAGGGAGAGACGAGCGAGAGATTAGCTCGGGGAGGGTGGGTGGGTGGGATTTCGCTTTCACGGCATGGGTCTTCTTGCTTTATTATTCGCGGGCTATCAGATTGAAAACCAAACGAAATCGTTCGCGGGCTTACACAAAACTCTGGGCGCCAAAATGTGAGTCCGACCTCACCTAAGGTGTTCATTAATTTAGGAGCTCAAATTTTAAAGCTCACACCCTAGCGAAACATTCTCTTACTCTTGAATTGAGTCGCCATGTTTAGTTAGGCCATCCAGGAGAGCTTCCTTTCGTCCCCGTAAACATTGTGACGAGATAATAAAGTTTTGCGAGGTTGTCTACAAAAAACTAACACTTGTCTAAAAAATATCTCAAAAAAAACTTGTCTAAAGAAAAGACTTTACCTCACACTTTTTTCTTTCTTATTATTTCTTTCTTTATTTATTTTCTTAAAAGAAAGGAAAACTGGTAGAATCAATGGACTGATTTCTAGGAAGGAATCAGCCGGCTCGTTCGGCTGCCACGTATCCTGGCGTGTCTCTTCCATCTCCCTTATGCTCTGATCCATACGTCTGCCTTCTAACGTGTCTTTGCCATCTCGTCTCATCTCTCCTTCCTCTCCCAGCGCGTGGCCTCCATCTCGTCTCATCTCTCCTCGGCTCTGCGCAGTCCCTCATCCCGCTGCAGCAAGTTGTTGTCTCTACTGCACCCTTTGGACCGCCGCCACTACGACCCATGGCCACCGCCGGCGGGCACACATGACCACCACACAATGGGCTGGGGTGCTACAATGGCATGACCACCGCCAAGCGAGATAGGGTGCTGCAATGGAGTTTCGCCGGGTCGCCGGCCGCTACGACCCATGGCCACAGACGCCGGGCACACATTACCACCACGCAAGAGCCGAGGTGCTGCCATAGAGTTTCGTCGGGCCGCCGGCCGCTATGACCCATGCCCACCGCCGCCGGGCAAACATGACCACCACGCAATGAGCCAAGGTGCTGCCATGGAGCTTCGCCGGATCGCCCGAGATGCCGCTATGACTCATGCCCAGAGCTGATCGGTTTTGGGAAGCTTCTAGAAGGTTCCTGAGCCAGATTTTAGTGGATTTTGCTTTTTTATTTGCAGTTTTTCTTAATCTATTTTTATCTTTTTCTTTTTTCCATTGGATATTTTCCTTTATTTTTTTCATATTTATTTTTCTTTTTTCTATTTATTTTGTAATCCCTTTTCTGCTTGTTTTTTCATTCCTTTTTTTCTTTTTCAGAATTTAAAATTTGTTTGAAATTTTAAAAAAAGTTCGGAAGTACAAAAAATGATCTTGTTTTTAAATTTTTGTTCAGAAGTTCAAACAACACTTGTGATTTCTGAAAAATGCTCGCATATTTGAAAGCATGTTCACCTTTCAAAAAATGTTCCTGTTTTTTATTTTATTTTTGTTCAGAAGTTCAAACAACATTCATGATTTCTAAAAAATGTTCGCCTATTTGAAAACATGTTTACCTTTCAAAAAATGTTGGTGTTTCGAATTTTGTTCGCAAATTCAAAAAGTGTTCCTGATATTTTAAAAATTATCTGCCTTTCAAAATTTGTTTATAAGTTCAAAAAAATTCCCGTTTTAAATTTTGTTCGTAGACTCAATAAATGTTCATAATGGTCACATTTTAAAATTTGTTCAGAGTTTCAGATTTTGTTCACAGATGCAAAAAGATGTTCCCTTTTGTACAAAATGTTCATGTTTTCAAAAAATATTCTTTTTTATCAACATTTGTTCATAAATTAGAAAAAAGTTCCCAGCTTTAATTTTGTTCATGTTTGTCAAAAAATGGGAATGTGAAAAATGTTCATGTTTTACAAAATTTGTTCACAAATTCCTACATTCTTCCCTTTTTGAAACTTGGTTACAAAACCAAATATTGGGCAATTTTTAGAAAAATTGTTCATTTTAAAAAAATGTTCAGATTTTTTTTAAAGTATTCAGAATTTTCTTTAAATGTTCTACAAAAAAGGAATTTTTTTGGATCTGCCGATATGGTTAGTTCGAAAGGATTTTTTTGGATCTGCCGGTATGGTTAGTTCGAAAGGATCTGCTCTATTGGTTCGGCACCTGTCTCTACAATCGTCGTATCATGAGTTCGAATCCTGCTCAAAGCAGCTCCCTTTTTGCATTGTATTTTACGCCATTGGCTGCTTCCACGTGGGTTGGCCAGGCGAAGTCCCCCTGTGCGAAGCACCTCCAGTCTGCCGCAGAATGCGGCAGATAGGAGGTCCCCATTCGGTGCGTGGCCCCGTTGTCGGCAAGGCAAGTCCTACTAGTCTGGACAGTATGGCCTACATGTCAGGGTCCACCACGCCGAGTAGGTCCAACATAATCATGTCGCTTTTTCTTAAACAAAAAGCATAGAGATTCAACTATGTAAATTATCAAACAAACCAATTTAGTTTTGAGATTTACTTATTGGCATATCACAGATTTGTCAAAAACAACCTATTCTTTAATTTGCAATAAGAATACAAGTAAAATTTGACAAATACATGCACAACCCAGTGGTCTGAACCTTGATCTGCAACATGGTGGATGGGCGTTTGAATTCCTGCCCAAGCGAAAGCTTGCAACTTTTTTTGTTTTTACTGCGCGCTGGCCGGCCCCACTTGTGATCGCCCCCAGAGGTTGTCTTGGATGTCACCCACGCCCGTCAGCCCCAGCGAGTCCCCGGGCCCGCAGGTCAGTGGCTGCGGCTAAAGAAGTCCTCGGTCAGATTCAGCTCCAGATCTGGATCTGGCTATTTTCACACCAGGGACCCACTATTTTCGAGATCCATCTGGCAGGTTCATGTTTTTGGCAGAAAACACCGTAGTTTTAAAATGGCAACAACTTGCCTATTTCAAATCCAATTTAACAAATTAAATATGTATTCCTATCAAGAAAGTGTGTTCTATCCATTTATAAACTTTTCCACTGTTTTGGTTAATTCAAATTGGTGCGATTAAAAATATTTAATTACTCATAAAAGCTTGCAAAAATCATAACTTAATATCTATAAATTCAAATAAATATTTTCCCACTATTTAACTTGTAACTAATGCAAAGTCACACCTGTGTTGCAATATATTCCGCATATTACCACAAATAGTTATTCTGTTGAAATACCTAGTCTCTATTACAACAAAATAACTGCCTCGCGCAACGGAATTTGTTTGTCGCAATATCGCTACCATATTGCAACGCCGATGCAGTTTGTTGCAATAGGTAGCCACATTTTTGCAACAATATGTGCAACTAATGCAACGTCATGCTGACGTTGCAATATTTTTCTGAATATTGCCACAAGTAGTTATTCTGTTGAAATACGTAGTCTCTATTACAACAAATGACTGCCCTTGTGCAACGGAATTTTTTTGTCGCAATACCGCTACCATATTGCAACGCCGACACACTTCGTTGCAATACGAGGCCTCTATTGCAACAAATTTAGTGTTTATCGTGACCAAATTAAGTTATGGCAATATGTGCGGCCTATTACCACAACCGGAGAATTTGTGGTAATATTGCGTTTTATTGCAACAAACCTTAGTTGTAGCAAAAAAAAATGTTGCAATAGACCAGAATCCTTGTAGTGAATATGCATATCAAGATTTCAAATTGAAAGACAATGGCTTGAAGACAACATAATAATCCAAATGTCATTCTCGCCTTAATAAATATTCAAAATAGTAGTGTCTTCTTCGACACAAGATATCAAAGTCGAAATAAATGTAAACATTATATGAGCCTACAAAATTTTCGAGTACAAAAATTTAGCCACATTTATTTCTTCTTTGCAAGCCGGGTAGCTTTGTCCTTCACATCCTTGAGCGTATTTCCCTACGCAAAAATAAGCTGCGCAATCATTAAGTCCCTCGATTTATCAATTGACCCATGTTAGAACTTCTTATTAGTACAATTTAAATAGTATTACATTATGAATTTAATTTAATATAAACATTTGAAATAAAACCAGACCTGAGAAAAATGGCTTGTCCATTTTTCACCGTTCCAATACTGAAAACACCGAAGAACAAATAATCCACATGAATTGCTGGTCCATACAAACAATGGTTCATAAGTTCGCATTTCATGTAAGATATTACAACAATATAAAAGTATTTACTCACCCGTCTTCTTGTTGTGGCATCTTATACGTTTTGATAGGCCAGTTAGATACATCCGGATAATTCACAGCACCGCTAGCATTCGCATCACGTATGTCATATCCAAGTTGTTTTCTCTGTTCATATAGATGATAGCACGAAAGAATTTAACATAGTTCAGTTACTAAATGATAGTTTCAATATGCTCATGTAAATTTATGTCGTACCAGCTCCTCAACTTTTTCTCTAATTTCACTGTCAAGTTCGGGTCCCATCAAAGAATCAAGAACCTGAAACTCTTCCTTGGGGCGATGCATGACAACCGAAACCCAGTGGGTATTTCCCTTATTAAGAGGAATATAAAGCTGCATCACAACGAAAATATGATGCAATCAACACATACCCTCTTATTATTATTCATATCCCATATATGCATACATTAAGGCAGTTGAAATTACCTTATCTTTTTTGAAATACTCATCGGTGCATCTATTCATGGGTCCATTCTTCTTCGCCACAACTTCGTTCTCATTTCTCCCGGGCTCGGTGTCCGATCTAATTTCAAGTAACCAATTGACCAGATAGGTCGGCATTATATGACGATCGTCACCAACAACTCCCAACAGATACGACGAATAAGCATTGATAACCTGAAAATAATTTATATGATGTATAACAAGAGATTCCAATTTGCATTGAAAGGTAATATAAAGCACAACAATAACTTACATCACCGGTTAGCCATTGATGGTCAAGAATTGTACAAGCCCTCTCTCAGCCTTTGAGACCATCGCGCATGCCATCATTGAATATTTCCTTCTTTCTATGTTTTGTTGACCGCTCATAAGCACGAACAAACTTAACACTAGCTTTAATCACATCGTATTCATCTTGAAAGACTTCTTTCTCAAATAGTTCTGCAATACATGACGGTGATATGTTAAGAAATCAATGATAAGTACAAGGTTCAGCTAGAAAATAATATGATAAAACTTACTTGCTTTTGCTGTACGTTTTGCACGCTTTGTAGGTATAATAGGAATGTAAGGAGACTTTACATGGTTTGATAGCATCCGCTTCCGTTTCCCTACACCCTCCTTTTGTACCTCACCTTCTCCAATACAATCTACGGATCCACGTGATGCGATTTCATCTGTTCCTAAAGATGTAACGGATTTCTCGTCAGATACCTCAGGAACTTCGATAGCATCTTCTTTATCACCCTTGAAACTATCCCAATATTCAGGTGTGCAATAATATGGTCTCTTCTCTTCAGAATCATTAATATCATCTTCATCATCCTCTTGCACATTCTTTTTTCCTGGTGTTCTGAAATTGTCCACGTCAGGATTATATACAAATTCTTTACGAGGTTTCCCATCATAGTTTCTACTTTCACTATTTTCACCATACTCATTCTCTTCTTCTTTTTCAATATCACGGCTTTGTAGAATACAGCGCTTTTGTTCATTTTCTCTATGACCCTCTGTGATTAAAAATTAGTTGTAATTAGTTATGTGACACATCAAAAAAACATAGTGAACGGCCAAATCAGAACACTTGTACCTGTGCGCATAGCCCCGGCATCTGAAGCATATCCTTACGAATGTGCTTCAGCTCACGGTCAAAATCCGATCCATCATAGTGTTACGTGTAGCTGAAGCATCGGATGTACTAACTCCTGTTCTCCTTCCAAAGAATGTTAGACTTTCTCGTCTTTGGATTTCTTGTTCTTTTCAGCCTGTTCCATTCTAATTTTGTTTAAGCGGTACTCTTGATAATGGTGTCATCGATCTACAACATAAAGAATCATACAATCATATTTAATTAATAATAAATTTCAGACTTTAAATGGACAAATATGTATGTAACGTATTACCATTCCAACACCACGACCATCTTGAAAGTCGTACTGTCTCTTTTCTCGCTGCCGCTCTGTCCAATTCCTCATCAAGGGGCTCAACAGCTTAAAGGATCATCTTGTGGACGGTGCTTGGCTGCACCTTCTCCCAATATAGATACTGCAAAACAAACAAAGAATCATTTAGCATGTGGTACAGTATTCTGTATAAAACAATTATTCAATTTAAAAACAAATCATACTGCAGAAGTGCAAGGTTGCCACGTGGCCATTCCCTAACACGACCGGGTTGCAAGACCATAGCAATCTCCGACAAACAAAACCGCAAATTGAATGCATTCGGTTGAACTTTTTATCTGCTCGACATCTTGCACTAGTGCATAATAATTCTTTGGAATGTACTCATCGACTTTGGTGCAATTATAGTCCCTAACAGGACGAGAAACGCCATCCGAACAAATTCATTGTCCGCGTTTTTATTTCTCACAATTTTCTCAATAAGATCATCAATCAATATTTTACCATTCTTCTTGTTAACATAACTAGCTGGATTTTTTTTAATTACTCTGCCTTGGTCCATACTCAAAAAACTAGAAACGTCAACTCCTTCATTCTTCAAACCAAGTATAGCAAACACATCATCAGGCCTCAGTGAAATCAATCCTTTTTTCCGGCTGCCTCTTGCACCATGAATTTTTGACTACTAGGATTGTAACCTTGAATCATAAGCGCAAGCAAATTATCACGCATCTTGACCGAAGGTATTCGTAACATGCCCTCCATCTCCGTTTCGTAAAACGTAAATCGCTGACTTGGTGTTAACTTATTAACAAGACTAACCCACTTTTCTATGGAACATGCAATCACACCATCGATGTCCATACTGCATATAATAATATCTATGTGACGTTGCATGCAGCTAATGTGATATATACTGTTGAAAATATTAAAATAAATACCTGCCAGACGGCTACTACAGCGGGCGACGACGAGGCGTTGACGACCGGCGCTGACAGCGACGGTGACGTCGACTAGTGCGGGGGTGACGACGGGGGTTGACGACCGGTGCTGACGGCGACGGTGACGTCGACTAGTGTGAGGCGACGACGGGCGTTGACAACCGGGGCTGACAGCGGGTGCAGACGTCGAGTAGCGCGGGTGACGACGGGCGTTGACGGCGGCGCGACGCTGTCGGGCGGAGAATGACAGGGCGGGCGGCGGCGGGCGGCGGGATCAGATTGGGTGCGTCGTCGGCACGTACTGTTGGGGAACGTAGTAATTTCAAAAATTTTCCTACGCACACGCAAGATCATGGTGATGCATAGCAACGAGAGGGGAGAGTGTTGTCTACGTACCCTCGTAGACCGAAGCGGAAGCGTTGACGCAGCGTAGAGAAAGTAGTCGTCGTCCTCCGGTCCAACCGATCCAAGCACCGTTACTCGGCACCTCCGAGTTCTTGACACGCGACAGCTCGATGGCGCACCCTCGATCTCCAATCCAGAGAGGCCCGAGGGGAGTTCCGTCAAGACGACGGCGTGGTGACGATCTTGATGTTCTCTGTGCAGAGGCTTCGCCTAAGCACCGCTACAATATGACCGAGGTGTAATATCGTGGTGGGGGGCACCGCACACGGCTAAGGAACGATCTCAATGATCAACTTGTGTGTTCTAGGGTGCCCCCTACCCCCGTATATAAAGGAGAGAGGGAGGAGGTGGCCGGCCAAGGGGGGGCGCGCCATAGGGGGGGGAAACCTACTCCAAGTAGGTTTCCCCTTTTCCTTATCTTATTTGGAGGGAAGGAAAGAGTACTAGTAGTAGGAAGTAGTACTAGTAGTAGTATTAGGAAGAGGGAAGGAGAAAGGAAAGGGGGCCGACCCCCTCCCCAAGTCGGATTGGGCTGGGGGGCTCCTTGTTCCTTCTCCTTCCTTCTACATGGGCCCAATAAGGCCCATATACCTCCCGGGGTTCGGTAACCCTTGAGACTCCAAACTTCTCCGGAACCTTTCCGGTGTCCAAATATATCCGTCCAATATATCAATCTTTATGTCTCGACCATTTGAGACTCCTCGTCATGTCCGTGATCATATCCGGACTCGAACAACCTTCGTACATCAAAATACATAAACTCATAATATAAGCATCGCATCGAAACCTTAAGCGTGCGGACCCTACGGTTCGAGAATAATGTAGACATGACCGAGACACGTCTCGGTCAATAACCAATAGCGGGACCTGGATACCCATATTGGTTCCTACATATTCTACGAAGATCTTTATCGGTCAGACCGCATAACAACATACGTTGCTCCCTTTGTCATCGGTATGTTACTTGCCCGAGATTCGATCGTCGGTATCCAATACCTAGTTCAATCTCGTTACCGGCAAGTCTCTTTACTCGTTCCGTAATACATCATCTCACAACTAACTCTTTAGTTGAAATGCTTGTAAGGCTTAAGTGATGTGCATTAACGAGAGGGCCCAGAGATACCTCTCCGACATTCGGAGTGACAAATCCTAATCTCGAAATACGCCAACTCAACAAGTACCTTTGGAGACACCTATAGAGCACCTTTATAATCACCCGATTCGTTGTGACGTTTGGTAGCACACAAAGTGTTCCTCCGGTAAACGGGAGTTGCATAATCTCATAGTCATAGGAACATGTATAAGTCATGAAGGAAGCAATAGCAACACACTAAACGACCGGGTGCTAAGCTAACGGAATGGGTCATGTCAATCAGATCATTCAACTAATGATGTGACCTTGTTAATCAAATAACAACTCCTTGTTCATGGTTAGGAAACATAACCATCTTTGATTAACAAGCTAGTCAAGTAGAGGCATACTAGTGACACTCTGTTTGTCTATATATTCACACATGTATTATGTTTCCGGTTAATACAATTCTAGCATGAATAATAAACATTTATCATGATATGAGGAAATAAATAATAACTTTATTATTGCCTCTAGGGCATATTTCCTTCAGTCTCCTACTTGCACTAGAGTCAATAATCTAGATCACATCACCATGTGATTAACATCGATAATTCACATCATCATGTGATTAACACCCATAGTTCACATCGCCATGTGACCAACATCCAAAAGGTTTACTAGATTCAGTAATCTAGTTCACATCGCTATGTGATTAACACCCAAAGAGTACTTAGGTGTGATCATGTTTTGCTTGTGAGAGAATCTTAGTCAACGGGTCTTTCACATTCAGATCCGTTATGTATTTTGCAATTTTCTATGTCTACAATGCTCTGCACGGAGCTACTCTAGCTAATTGCTCCCACTTTCAATATGTATCTAGATCGAGACTTTAGAGTCATCGGATCGGTGTCAAAACTTGCATCGACGTAACCCTTTACTATTTAACCTTTTGTCACTTCCATAATCGAGAAACATATCCTTATTCCACTAAGGATAATTTTGACCGTTGTCCAGTGATCTACTCCTAGATCACTATTGTACTCCCTTGCCAAACTCAGTGTAGGGTATACAATAGATCTGGTATAGAGCATGGCATACTATATAGAACCTATGGCCAAGGCATAGGGAATGACTTTCATTCTCTTTCTATCTTCTGCCGTGGTCGGGTTTTGAGTCTTACTCAATTTCACACCTTGTAACACAGGCAAGAACTCTTTCTTTGACTGTTCCATTTTAAACTACTTCAAAATCTTGTCAAGGTATGTACTCACTGAAAAAACTTATCAAGCGTCTTGATCTATCTCTATAGATCTTAATGCTCAATATGTAAGCAGCTTCACCGAGGTCTTTCTTTGAAAAACTCCTTTTAAACACTACTTTATGCTTTGCAGAATAATTCCACATTATTTCCGATCTACAATATGTCATTCACATATACTTGTCAGAAATGCTGTAATGCTCCCACTCACTTTTTAGTAAATATAGGCTTCACTGCATGTCTGTATAAACTATATGCTTTGATCAACTTATCAAAGCGTATATTCCAACTCCGAGATGTTTGCACCAGTCCATAGATGCACATTTTGTTAACACCTTTAGGATCGACAAACCCTCTTGGTTGCATCACATACAACTCTTCTTTAATAACTCCATTAAGGAATGCAGTTTTGTTTATCCATTTGCCAGATTTCATAAAATGCGGCAATTGCTAACATGATTCGGACAGACTTTTAAGCATCGATACGAGTGAGAAAATCTCATTGTATTCAACATCTTGAACTTTGTCAAAAACCTTTTTCGACAAGTCTAGCTTTGTAGATAGTAACACTACTATCAACGTCCGTCTTCCTCTTGAAGCTCCATTTATACAATATGGCTTGCCGATCATCGGGCAACTCCACCAAAGTCCACACTTTGTTCTCATACATGGATCCTATCTCAGATTACATGGCCTCCAGCCATTTCGCGGAATCTGGGCTCATCATCGCTTCCTCATAGTTCGTAGGTTCATCATGGTCTAGTAACATGACTTTTCAGAACAGGATTACCGTACCACTCTGGTGCGGACCGTACTCTGGAAGACCTACGAGATTCTGTAGTAACTTGATCTGAAGTTTCATGATCATCATCATTAGCTTCCTCACTAATTGGTGTAGGAATCACTGGAACTGATTTCAGTGATGAAATATTTTCCAATTAGGGAGAAGGTACAGTTACCTCATTAAGTTCTACTTTCCTCCCACTCACTTCTTTGAGAGAAACTCCTTCTCTAGAAAGGATCCATTTATTAGCAACAAATGTTTTGCCTTCGGATCTGTGATAGAAGGTGTACCCAACAATTTCCTTTGGGTATTCTATGAAGACGCACTTCTCCGATTTGGGTTTGAGCTTATCAGGATGAAACTTTTTCACATAAGCATCGCAGCCCCAAACTTTAAGAAACGACAACTTTGGTTTCTTGCTAAACCACAGTTCATATAGTGTCGTCTCAACGGATTTAGATGGTGCCCTATTTAACTTGAATGGAGCTGTCTCTAATGCATGATCCCAAAACGATATTGGTAAATCGGTAAGAAACATCATAGATTGTACTATATCCAATAAAGTACGTTTATGATGTTCGGACACACCATTATGATGTGGTGTTCCAGGTGGCATGAATTTGTGAAACTATTCCACATTGTTTTAGTTGAAGACCAAACTCGTAACTCAAATATTTGTCTCCGCGATCAGATCGTAGAAACCTTATTTTCTTGTCACGATGATTTTTCCACTTCACTCTGAAATTCTTTGAACCTTTCAACTATTTCAGACTTATGTTTCATCAAGTAGATATACCCATATCTGCTCAAATCATCTTTGAAGGTCCGAAAATAACGATATCCGCCGCGAGCCTTAACACTCATCGGATCGCATACATCAGTATGTATTATTTCTAATAAGTCAGTTGCTCGCTCCATCGTTCGGAGAAGCGGAGTCTTAGTCATCTTGCCCATGAGGCATGGTTACATAAGCATCAAGTGATTCATAATCAAGTGATTCCAAAATCCCATCAGCATGGAGTTTCTTCATGCGCTTTACACCAATATGACCTAAACGGCGATTGCCACAAATAAGTTGCACTATCATTATTAACTTTGCATCTTTTGGTTTCAATATTATGAATATGTGTATCACTACGATCGCGATCCAATGAACCATTTTCATTGGGTGTGTAACCATATAAGGTTTTATTCATGTAAATAGAACAACAGTTTATTCTCTTACTTAAATGAATAACCGTATTGCAATAAACACGATCAAATCATATTCATGCTCAACGCAAACACCAAATAACATTTATTTAGGTTCAACACTAATCCCGAAAGTATAGGGAGTGTGCGATGATGATCATATCAATCTTGAAACTACTTTCAACACACATCGTCACTTCACCCTTAACTAGTTTCATTTATTACGCAACTCCGTTTGAGTTACTACTCTTAGCAACTGAACCAGTACCAAATACCGAGGGGTTGCTATAAACACTAGTAAAGTACACATCAATAACATGTATATCAAATATACCATTGTTTACTTTGCCATCCTTCTTATCCGCCAAATACTTGGGGTAGTTATGCTTCCAGTCACCAGTCCCTTTGCAGTAGAAGCACTTAGTCTCAGGCTTAGGTCCAGACTTGGGCTTCTTCACTTGAGCAGCAACTTGCTTGCCGTTCTTCTTGAAGTTCCCTTCTATCCCTTTGCCATTTTCTTGAAACTAGTGGTCTTGTTAACCATCAACACTTGATGTTCTTTCTTGATTTCTACCTTCATCGATTTCATCATCATGAAAAACTCGGGAATCATTTTCATCATCCCTTGCATACTATAGTTCATCACGAAGTTCTACTAACTTGGTGATGGTGACTAGAGAATTCTGTCAATCACTATCTTATTTGGAAGATTAACTCCCACTTGATTCAAGCGATTGTAGTACCCAGACAATCTGAGCACATGCTCACTAGTTGAGCGATTCTCCTCCATCTTTTAGCTATAGAACTTGTTGGAGACTTCATATCTCTCAACTCGGGTATTTGCTTGAAATATTAACTTCAACTCTGGAACATCTCATATGGTCCATGATGTTCAAAACATCTTTGAAGTCCCGACTCTAAGCCATAAAGCATGGTGCACAAAACTATCAAGCAGTCATCATATTGAGCTAGCCAAACGTTCATAACGTCTGCATCTGCTCCTGCAATAGGTCTGTCACCTAGCGGTGCATCAAGGACATAATTCTTCTGCGCAGCAATGAGGATAAACCTCAGATCACGGATCCAATCCGCATCATTGCTACTAACATTTTTCAACACAATTTTCTCTAGGAACATATCAAAAATAAACATATGAAAGCAACAACGCAAGCTATTGATCTTACAACATAATTTTCAAAATACTACCAGGACTAAGTTCATGATAAATTTAAGTTCAATTAATCATATTACTTAAGAACTCCCACTTAGACAGACATCTCTCTAGTCATCTAAGTGATCACGTGATCCAAATCAACTAAACCATAACCGATCATAACGTGAGATGGAGTAGTTTTCAATGGTGAACATCTCATGTTGATCATATCTACTATATGATTCACGCTCGACCTTTCGGTCTCCGTGTTCGAGGCCATATCTGCATATGCTAGGCTCGTCAAGTTTAACTGAGTATTCGCGTGTGCAAAACTGGCTTGCACCCGTTGTAGATGGACGAGAGCTTATCACACCCGATCATCACGTGGTGTCAGGCACGACGAACTTTGGCAACGGTGCATACTCAGGGAGAACACTTCTTGATAATTAGTGAGAGATCATCTTAAAATGCTACCGTCAATCAAAGCAAGAATAAGATGTATAATAGATAAACATCATATGCAATCAAAATATGTGACATGATATGGCCATGATCATCTTGCACCTTTGATCCCCATCTCCAAAATACTGTCATGATCTCTATCGTCACCGGCACGACACCATGATCTTCATCATCTTGATCTATATCAATGTGTCATCACATGGTTGTCTCACCAACTATTGCTTTTGCAACTATTGCTATCGTATAGCGATAAAGTAAAGCAATTATTTGGCACTTGCATCTTATGCAACAAAGAGACATCCATAGGGCTTCTGCCAGTTGCGATAACTTCAACAAAACATGATCATCTCATACAACAACTTATATCTTATCACGTCTTGACCATATCACATCACAACATGCCCTGCAAAAACAAGTTAGACGCCCTCTACTTTGTTGTAGCAAGTTTTACGTGGCTCCTACGGGCTTAAGCAAGAACCAATCTCACCTACGCATCAAAACCACAACGATAGTTTGTCAAGTTGATGCTGTTTTAACCTTCGCAAGGACCGGGCGTAGCCACACTCGGTTCAACTAAAGTTGGAGAAACTGACACCCGCTAGTCACCTGTGTGCAAAGCACGGCGGTAAAACCAGTCTCGCAGAAGCGTCGCGTAATGTCGGTCCGGGCCGCTTCATCCAACAATACCGCCGAATCAAAGTATGACATGCTGGTAAGCAGTATGACTTATATCGCCCACAACTCACTTGTGTTCTACTCGTGCATATAACATCAAACCATAAAAACCTAGGCTCTGATGCCACTGTTCGGGAACGTAGTAATTTCAAAAAATTTCCTACGCACACGCAAGATCATGGTGATGCATAGCAACGAGAGGAGAGAGTGTTGTCTACGTACCCTTGTAGACCGAAGCAGAAGCGTTGACGCAACGTAGAGAAAGTAGTCGTACGTCTTCCCGGTCCAACCGATCCAAGCACCGTTACTCCGGCACCTCCGAGTTCTTGACACGCGACAGCTCGATGGCGCACCCTCGATCTCCAATCCAAGAGAGGCTCGAGGGGAGTTCCGTCGACGACGGCGTGGTGACGATCTTGATGTTCTCTGTCGCGCAGGCTTCGCCTAAGCACCGCTACAATATGACCGAGGTGTAATATCGTGGGCGGGGCACCGCACACGGCTAAGGAACGATCTCAATGATCAACTTGTGTGTTCTAGGGTGCCCCCTACCCCGTATATAAAGAAGGGAGGGAGGAGGTGGCGGCCAAGGGGGCGCCATGGGGGGGAAACCTACTCCAAGTAGGTTTCCCCCCTTTTTTCCTTATCTTATTTGGAGGGGGAAGGAAAGAGTACTAGTAGTAGGAAGTAGTACTAGTAGTAGTATTAGGAAGAGGGGGAAGGAGAAAGGAAAGGGGGGGCCAGCCCCCCTCCCCAATTCGGATTGGGCTGGGAGGGGGCGCGCCCCCCTCCCTTGTTCCTTCTCACTTCCTCCTACATGGGCCCAATAAGGCCCATATACCTCCCGCGGGGTTCCGTAACCCTCCGGAGCTCCAAACTTCTCCGGAACCTTTCCGGTGTCCAAATATATCCGTCCAATATATCAATCTTTATGTCTCGACCATTTCGAGACTCCTCGTCATGTCCGTGATCATATCCGGGACTCCGAACAACCTTCGGTACATCAAAATACATAACTCATAATATAACTGTCATCAAAACCATAAGCGTGCGGACCCTACGGTTCGAGAACAATATAGAAATGACCGAGACACGTCTCCGGTCAATAACCAATAGCGGGACCTGGATGCCCATATTGGTTCCTACATATTCTACAAAGATCTTTATCGGTCAGACCGCATAACAACATACGTTGTTCCCTTTGTCATCGGTATGTTACTTGCCCGAGATTCGATCGTCGGTATCCAATACCTAGTTCAATCTCGTTACCGGCAAGTCTCTTTACTCGTTCCGTAATACATCATCTCACAACTAACTCTTTAGTTGAAATGCTTGCAAGGCTTAAGTGATGTGCATTACCGAGAGGGCCCAGAGATACCTCTCCGACATTCGGAGTGACAAATCCTAATCTCGAAATACGCCAACTCAACAAGTACCTTTGGAGACACCTGTAGAGCACCTTTATAATCACCTAGTTACGTTGTGACGTTTGGTAGCACACAAAGTGTTCCTCCGGTAAACGGGAGTTGTATAATCTCATAGTCATAGGAACATGTATAAGTCATGAAGGAAGCAATAGCAACACACTAAACGATCGGGTGCTAAGCTAACGGAATGGGTCATGTCAATCAGATCATTCAACTAATGATGTGACCTTGTTAATCAAATAACAACTCCTTGTTCATGGTTAGGAAACATAACCATCTTTGATTAACAAGCTAGTCAAGTAGAGGCATACTAGTGACACTCTGTTTGTCTATATATTCACACATGTATTATGTTTCCAGTTAATACAATTCTAGCATGAATAATAAACATTTATCATGATATGAGGAAATAAATAATAACTTTATTATTGCCTCTAGGGCATATTTCCTTCATATACAACGCAAACAACTGCATGCACGACGTGATTGGGCGACATGCGCGTTGTTGGGAATATTCCCTCAGATAGCGATGGCTCTGGCAGATTTTTTGCCGCGTCGGGCCCGCGGCAATTATTACGTGGGCGAGGACCCGTCTACTATTTCATTATGGGCGACGGCAAGTTGCCTAGTTTAGTCCCACCTCGGCCGCCGAACGACGCCCTAACCAGCTTATATACAGGCGTCAGTTAACCCATACATGGTCATAATTAATACTGTAATGTGGCTCTACCTAACTGCTGGGTAGTACAACTGTCCGGGTTGTAATGACCCGGCAGTTGGGTAAAGTCACGTCGCAATATTAAATATGTATTTATTTATTTGCAGAATTTTGTCATTTATTATATTTTTCTAAACTTTGCACGAAAAACATACATGTTTGTATTATTATTATTTTTTGAACTTTGCACGAAAAAAATACATGTCGCAATATTAAAGTCACGCGAACGCCAAAATTTGTCGCGTTCGACGCTATACGGATTTTCTATGATTTTTCGCACCGAAAACCCCTAAAACACTGCCCGCACGTGACGCAACTTGTGTTTGTAGTCCGTTTTCGTTCATCTCTGGCGTGCGGCCCCCGGGCGGGTCCCCACACGCGCCGCCGAAAGTTGGTTGCATTCCGGCAAACCGAACTGGCACTTGCTATGCAACCAGGTGGTTTCGGTATGGGCGGAGAGGACCCTCGGTTGTACTTATCTCGGTCGCATCCTCCAAAGTCGATCATTTTTTTTCCACGGGCAACAGTGACCATGCAGGCCGCGCATGCCAAAATTTGTCGCGTTCCGACGCTGTACGGATTTTCTATGATTTTTCGCTCCGAAAACCCCTAAAACACTGCCCGCACGTGACGCAACTTGTGTTCGTAGTCCGTATTCGTTCATCTCTGGCGTGCGGTCCCCGGGCAGGTCCCCACACGCGCCGCCGAAAGTTGGGTGCATTCCGGCAAACCGAACTGGCACTTGCTGTGCAACCAGGTGGTTTCGGTATGGGCGGAGGGGACCCTCGGTCGTACTTCTCTCGGTCGCATCCCCCAAAGTCGATCATTTTTTCCACGGGCGGCAAGTGACTATGCAGGCGCGCAAGACGCCAAAATTTGTCGCGTTCCGACTCTGTACGGATTTTCTATGATTTTTCACACCGAAAACCCCTAAAACACTGCCCGCACGTGACGCAACTTGCGTTCGTAGTCCGTTGTCGTTCATCTCTGGCGTGCGGTCCCCGGGCGGGTCCCCACACGCGCCGCCGAAAGTTGGGTGCATTCCGGCAAACCGAACTGGTACTTGCTGTGCAACCAGGTGGTTTCGGTATGGGCGGAGGGGACCGTCGGTCGTACTTCTCTCGGTCGCATCCCCAAAGTTGATCATTTTTTTTCCACGGGCAACAGTGACCATGCAGGCCGCGCACGCCAAAATTTGTCGCGTTCCGACGCTGTACGGATTTTCTATGATTTTAGCACCGAAAACCCCTAAAACACTGCCCGCACGTGACGCAACTTGCGTTCGTAGTCCGTTTTCGTTCATCTCTAGCGTGCAGTACCCGGGCGGGTCCCCACACGCGCCGCCAAAAGTTGGGTGCATTCCGGCAAACCGATCTGGCACTTGCTGTGCAACCAGGTGGTTTCGGTATGGGCGGAGGGGACCCTCGGTCGTACTTCTCTCGGTCGCATCCCCCAAAGTCGATCATTTTTTTCCACGGGCAACAGTGACCATGCAGGCCACGCACGCCAAAATTTGTCGCAATCCGATGCTGTACGAATTTTCTATGATTTTTCGCACCGAAAACCCCTAAAACACTGCCTGCACGTGACGCAACTTGCATTTGTTGTCCGTTTTCGTTCATATCTGGCGTGCGGTCCCCGGGCGGGTCCCCACACGCCGCCGCTAAAGTTGGGTGCATTCCGCAAACCGAATCGGCACTTTGTGTGCAACCGGTGGTTTCGGTATGGGCGGAGGGGACCATCGGTCGTACTTCTCTCGGTCGCATCCCCCAAAGTCGATAATTTTTTTCCACCGGGCAACAGTGACCATGTAGGCCGCGCACGCCAAAATTTGTCGCGTTCCGACGCTGTATGGATTTTCTATGATTTTTCGCACTGAAAACCCCTAAAACACTGCCCGCACGTGACGCAACTTGCGTTCGTAGTCGTTTTCGTTCATCTCTGGCGTGCGGTCCCCGGGCGGGTCCCCACACGCGCCGCCAAAAGTTGGGTGCATTCCGTCAAACCGAACTAGCACTTGCTGTGCAACCAGGTGGTTTCGGTATGGGCGGAGAGGACCCTCGGTCGTACTTCTCTCGGTCGCATCCCCCAAAGTCGATCTTTTTTTTCCACGGGAAACAGTGACCATGCAGGCCGCGCACGCCAAAATTTGTCACGTTCCGATGTTGTACGGATTTTCTATGATTTTTCGCACAGTAAACCCCTAAAACACTGCCCGCACGTGACGCAACTTGCGTTCCTAGTCCATTTTCGTTCATCTCTGGCGTGCGGTCCCCAGGCGGGTCCCCACACGCGCCGCCGAAAGTTGGGTGCATTCCGGCAAACCGAATCGGCACTTGCTGTGCAACGGTGGTTTCGGTATGGGCGGAGGGGACCCTCGGTCGTACTTCTCTCGGTCGCATCCCCCAAAGTCGATCATTTTTTTCCACGGGCAACAATGACCATGCAGGCCGCGCACGCCAAAATTTGTTTCGTTCCGACGCTGTACGAATTTTCTATGATTTTTCGCACCGAAAACACCTAAAACAATGCCCGCACGTGACGCAACTTGCGTTCGTAGTCCGTTTTCGTTCATCTCTGGCGTGCGGTCCTCGGGCGGGTTCCCACACGCGCCGCCGAAAGTTGGGTGCATTCCGGCAAACCGAATCGGCACTTCTTTGTGCAACGGTGGTTTCGAGACAGGCGGAGGGACCCTCGGTCGTACTTCTCTCGGTCGCATCCCCCAAAGTCGATCATTTTTTTTCCACGGGCAACAGTGACCATGCAGGCCGAGCAAGCCAAAATTTGTCGCGTTCCGACGCTGTACGGATTTTCTATGATTTTTCGCGACCGAAAACCCTAAAACACCGCCCGCACGTGGACGCAACTTGCATTAAGTAGTCGTTTTGTTCATCTCGGCGTGCGGTCCCCGGGCGGGTCCCCACACGCGCCGCCGAAAGTTGGGTGCATTCCGGCAAACCGAACTAGCACTTGCTGTGCAACCAGGTGGTTTCGGTATGGGCGGAGGAGACCCTCGGTCGTACTTCTCTCGGTCGCATCCCCCAAAGTCGATCATTGTTTTCCACGAGCAACAGTGACCATGAAGGCCGCACACGCCAAAATTTGTCGCGTTCCGACGCTGTACGGATTTTCTATGATTTTTCGCACCGAAAACTCCTAAAACACTGCCCACACGTGACGCAACTTGCGTTCGTAGTCCGTTTTCGCTCATCTCTGGCGTGCGGTCCCCGGGCGGGTCCCCACACGCGCCGCCGAAAGTTGGGTGCATTCCGGCAAACCGAACTGGCACTTGCTGTGCAACCAGGTGGTTTTGGTATGGGCGGAGGGGAACCTCGGTCGTACTTCTCTCGGTCGCATCCCCCAAAGTCGATTATTTTTTTTCCACGGGCAACAATGACAATGCACGCTGCGCACGCCAAATTTGTCGCGTTCCGACGCTGTACGAATTTTCTATGATTTTTCACACCGAAAATCTTCTGTTTTACTTCTGTTTCTTTGGGTCGGTTTTGTTTCAATTTTAAAAGATTTTACTTACTCGGTTTTAATAATGTTCACTGGACATTAAAAATGTTCATGAAACTAAAAATGTGAGTGCAATTATAAAAAGATGTTCGGACCATTCCACAAATATCCGTGATATTTATTAAAAAATCATATGTTGAAAAATGTTCTATTCCATATGTGTTTAATATATTGATTTGTTTCTATTCCATATGGCATATGAGACACATACATAATCGGTTTTATGGTTAACCGAACAAACGGAACCGACAATTTTTGGTTAAAAATCTTCGGTTTATATTTTTACTTTGATTATTTAGGTTTTTATTTTACAGAAACCGAATTTTATAAAACCCGAATAAACCGAACCGAACTAACCATATAAACCGAACGCCCACTTAATTAAACATGTCTTAATTAAACATTAGAACATAAAAACTTAATTATACATGACTTAATTAAACTTAATTAAACATAACTAATTAATCCTAATCTACTAGTCGATGAAAAAAAACAAATCCTAATCTACTCGACCTCCTCGGCGTCGGCGAGGTCCACGATCTCCCCCGCGCTGACGTCACCGTCGTCGTCACCGTCGCCGTCGTTGCTGCTCTTGCCGCCGTCCTCCCAGTAGCCGTCGCCCCCCTGATCATGAGCAACCCGCGGCTGCGCTGCTTCGATGGCCGCCGCCGCGTCGAGTGCGGCCTGCGGCTCAGCGGCCTCTGCTGCCACCGCCATAGCCGCCGCCCGCGTCGAGTGCGGCTGCAGCTCGGCGGCCTCTCTCGCCTCATGGCCGCCGCAGCGCCGCCGCTTCGCTGCTGCGCCCACAAAGGCGATGAGGTAGCCGGGCAATCGTCGTCGGTCGCCATCCTCGCGAAGGCGAATCTGCTCGGCGGGATCTTGACGACGGAGGGGAGGCGGGCGGGCGATGGCGGGAACCAGACGGCGTGTGAGCTCGAGACAGCGCGGCTGCCGGAGGGGACGGCGGAGGTGCTCGGAGACGCGCGCGGCTGCCGGAGGGGACGGCGGGGCGGGCAGGCGGACGACGAGCCGCCGGCCCGACGATGAGCCGCCGCTCCGCATCTCCCGACGGGCCTGCGCGACGACAGCCCAGAAATCTTTGCCCTTCCAAAACCTCGTGCGGCCGACGATGTTCCACCGGCCGCCCTCGTGCTGGCGGAGCTCGGCCGTCGTCGCGCCGGGCCCCCTCGTCGGGTACCCGTCGGCGGTGATGTGGAACACGCGCGGCGACGGCAGCAGCCGGTGGCACCATCACCGAGACGGATGAGCTCGTCCGTCTCCGGCGTGTCCAGGCTCGTCGGCCACGAGCTGCCGCCGCCGCCGTCGGACGCCATGGAGGCTGCCGGGAATGGGAGCTCGTCGGCGGTGGAAGTGCGTCGGTGGGTGGGGTGAGCGGTCGAGGCGCGTCGGTGGGTGTGGTGAGCGGTCGAGTGCGGGAGGCAGACGGGCGACGGGGGCGGTGTTTTAAAGGCAGGCGTCGGTGGGTGGGGGCGCCGTCCGGTAGGTGACCGACGCCCCGGCGTAACGCCGGCATTAATGGCGCATCGGGCCGGCCGCCGCTTCGGGAACCGTCTTTGACCGACGTTGAGACGGCACGCAACCGCCCCGTCCACACACGTCGCGTCGTCGTCCCCACACGTCACGTCGTCGTCCCCACACGTCGCGTCGTCTTATTTTATTTTTTTTCGTCCAGCCGACGCCACGTCGCCACGAGTACGTCGCTCGTCGTTTTTTTCTAGGGTCGTCGTCGTACGTACGCGTCGCGTCGTTTTTTCTAGGGTCGTCGTACTACGTACGCAGACGGACGCGCGTCACGGGTACTCGGCGTAGAGCCCCGTCGCGCAGGTACAGCCCCATCGCGCGGGCGGGTACAGCCCCGTCGCGCGGACGGCGGCTTTTTATGTGCTGGGACGATCCTACCCTTTTTTATGAAGGGGTACGGAACGATCTCAGCCGTTGTTGTGTTTAGGGGGTTGTACCAAAGAAGAAGTGTCTGAACATTCACTACAACACTCGCTCTCATTTCATTTGCACCCTGCACGTGCCTCCATCATACACGTACTTCACTTCCGACAATTTAAACCACAAACTCCGCAGCACAAGTGGATCAACAGCAGCATGTGGCGACGGCAGCGAGCCATTTTCCGCCACAGCACCCGTTGCAGCAGGCTCGGTCCTGGCTACTGCAGTGCGAGTAGAGCAGGACAAGGGAGTGCCAATGCCAGGGCCCTTCTCCGTCAAGTGGTGTGGGGCACGAGATTTTACCCTCTTCGTGCATCGTGCATGTGAGATGGTAAACAGAAAACCTTCGTGGGCATGTCTGATACATTATGCGGCCCAAACACAGCTAATCAAACAAAGAGTCTACAATCTCAAACTGTTGACATGTTGCAGGACAATTAATTAATCCTTCATATCTCTTAGCAGCACCTTTCATCAGCTTTCTGTCCATTACCTTGACAGCCTAGCATTAGCACATGGTTTGCTCGATGAACCCATGTGCAATATGAAGTCCCAATATTAAAATCCTTACAGTATACTCCCTACATCCCAAATAAGTGTCTCAACTCTGTACTAACTTTAGTATAAGAACTTTGTATTAACTTTAGTATAACACTTATACTAAAGTTAGTACAAAATTGAGACACTTATTTTGGGACGGAGGGAGTAGTAGTGTGTGTTCGTGCCTGGATATAGGGAGGAGAATAAGATCAAGGTTATGCAGGTGGATCGAAAGCAAATGCGGTTCTATCGTACAACTTGCTCAAGTCTGCTTATCTCCCGAGCCAAGTTTACAACTGGCTGCACTCACCACAAGAGCAATCATAACTTGTGGTTACAAGGCATGTGTGGTTTATTACCTCAACAAATTAGCACACAGAGGCATGCCACTTCAATATCACGGGCAATCAGTGTGATTACCTGACAAGATCACAAAGCTCATAATGAATTTCCGGACAACACTGATTCTGCCAAAATATTTGAAATTTAATCATCCTCTTTTTTTTCCTTCATGAAAGTAATTTACTCATCCTCCTGAATTCATAGCAAACATTCACTGTGCCCCAAGCTCTCTCATGTTCGCCTCATTTACATCCTCACCTAATGCCTCTCCATCACGCCATGCGTACTCCTCGTCTCCTCCTTCTCGCCTATTTAAGTCATAAACTCCATCGACCTTTTGCAGTGCATCAAGAGCAAAGATCACACGCGCACAACATAGGAGAGAGCGAGTAGACTCGTGGCTTACTAGACTAGAGCGGCGCCCTGGTCAAGAAGTGCTCTGGCACTACCGTCCTCTCTCCTGCTTTGCCACGTGCTAGCGATGACCAGGACCATGCCTGCTAGGGGTGCGGCAGAGGCCTCGATTCCGGCCACTGCCGCCGTAGAGAATGGCACCGGTGTAGGAGGAGAAGACGCGGCGGACGAGAAGAACCTGTACGTGGGCGTGGGAGGCATGGGGAACCTCTGAGGCTTCCCAGCCGGGGGTGGCAGCTAGGGCGGGGGCTTCAGTAACAATGGCATAGTTCCTCTGAGCAACATCAGGGGGCGTGCGGATGATTTTCGTTGTGAGCAACGTCCGTGGCTGTGGTCATCTCACTTTCGACGGCTTCGCGGACTGAGCCACGCGCGCAGCTGGCGGCGTCAGACATTGAAGGAGGATTAGTACTAGCCACTTCGGCCGTATTAGACAAGGAAGATCAGAGTGGTATCTTAAGTGATTCAACTGTGAATAGCGTCAAATTGTGCTATAATTAAGCTATGTGGTTATCTCGCTTTAGATTAGACATCTCATTTCATTTCCACATCCGTTCAAACCCAAGCAGTCGGCAACACTCAAATTGAGCATAAATGGTCTGTCCTCGGTCCTGTACTACAGCATGGGAGCGCGTCAGGGCTATACAATGTATAAATTATTAAGTTGAAATATTAAGTGAATCAATGAACTGACCAACATGTAGAGCAACAAAAAGCAAAACTTACGATCTAAACGGTTCGCGAGACTTGTGGCCACATTCTCTCCATTTGTGCAATCGCACCGTATAACTTCTTGATGCAGTTGGAGATGGTGTACCACCGATGGGCTAACGACTTCACATTGTGATCATGGATCATGTGCAAGTTGTAGGGTGCGTGGTGCTTTTGCTCATGAAACAAAGCAAACATGTTTTGTCAAAAGGTCGAGCCACCTTTCTCATGCCTACAAAGTCCGCAAATGTGACCTTCCACGCGTCGCACAGAAAGTCATTCTCCATAATCGAGTACCCCGCCATTGTGTTTACTCTAGAAAACAACAAGGAGTTCAACAAAAAAAACCTAAATGGCATTTGACCGAACACCTGTCGGGCGTGGTGTCCACCATGGACGTTCGTAGGGGCGCAAAGTACCTGGCTGAAGGAAATATGCCCTAGAGGAAATAATAAAGTTATTATATATTTCCTCATATCATGATAAATGTTTATTATTCATGCTAGAATTGTATTAACGGGAAACATAATACATGTGTGAATATATAGACAAACAGAGTGTCACTAGTATGCCTCTACTTGACTAGCTTGTTAATCAAAGATGGTTATGTTTCCTAACCATGAACAAGGAGTTGTTATTTGATTAACAAGGTCACATCATTAGTTGAATGATCGATTGACATGACCCATTCCGTTAGCTTAGCACACGATCGCTTAGTATGTTGCTATTGCTTTTATCCATGACTTATACATGTTACTATAACTATGAGATTATGCAACTCCGCCATCAAGGAACACTTTGGGTACTACCAAACGCCACAACGAATCGGGTGATTATAAAGGAGTACTACAGGTGTCTCCAAAGGCGATGTTGGGTTGGCGATTTCGAGATTAGGATTTGTCACTCCGATTGTCGGAGAGGTATCTCTGGGCCCTCTCGGTAATACACATCACTTAAGCCTTGCAAGCATTACAACTAATGAGTTAGCTGTGAGATGATGTATTACGGAACGAGTAAAGAGACTTGCTGGTAACGAGATTGAACTAGGTATTGGATACCGACGATCGAATCTCGGGCAAGTAACATACCGATGACAAAGGGAACAACGTATGTTGTTATGCGGTCTGATCGATAAAGATCTTCGTAGAATATGTAGGAGCCAATATGGGCATCCAGGTCCCGCTATTGGTTATTGACCGGAGACGTGTCTCGGTCATGTCTACATTGTTCTCGAACCGTAGGGTCCGCACGCTGAAGGTTTCGATGACGGTTATATTATGAGTTTGTGTATTTTGATGTACCGAAGGAGTTCGGAGTCCCGGATGTGATCAAGGACATGACGAGGAGTCTCGAAATGGTCGAGACATAAAGATTGATATATTGGACGGCTATATTCGGACACCGGAAAGGTTCCGGAAGTTTCCGGAGAAAACTGGAGTGCCGGAGGGGTTACCGGAACACCCCGGGGAAGTAATGGGCCTTATTGGGCCGAGAGGGAGAGAGAGGGCCGCACGGGAGGTGGCGCGCCCTCTGGGGAGTCCGAATAGGACAAGGAGGGGGGGCGCCCCCTTTCCCTCTCCCTCTCCCTCTCCTTCCTTCCCCCTTCCTCCTTCCTAGTTGGACTAGGAAAGGGAGTCCTACTCCCACTAGGAGGAGGACTCCCCCCTCCCTTGGCGCGCCTCCTAGGGCCGGCCGGCCCTCCCCCTTGCTCCTTTATATACGGGGGCAGGGGGCACCCTAGAACACAGAAGTTGATCCTTGAGATCGTTCCTTAGCCGTGTGTGGTGCCCCCCTCCACCATATTCCACCTCGGTCATATCGTAGCGGTGCTTAGGCGAAGCCCTGCGTCGGTAGAACATCAAGATTGTCACCACGCCGTCGTGCTGACAAAACTCTCTCCCCGGAGCTTTGCTGGATCGGAGCCCGAGGAGCGTCACCGAGCTGTACGTGTGTCAAGAACTCGGAGGCACCGGAGTAACGGCGCTGGGATCGGTTGGATCGCGAGGAGAACGTACGACTACTTCCTCTATGTTGTGATCGCTTCCGCTTCGGTCTACGAGGGTACGTAGACAACACTCTCCCCTCTCGTTGCTATGCATCACCATGATCTTGCGTGTGCGTAGGAAATTTTTTGAAATACTACGTTCCCCAACAGTGGTATCAGAGCCTAGGTTTTATGCGTTGATGTTATATGCACGAGTAGAACACAAGTGAGTTGTGGACGATATAAGTCATACTGCCTACCAGCATGTCATACTTTGGTTCAGCGGTATGGTGAGATGAAGCGGCCCGGACCGACATTACGCGTACGCTTACGCGAGACTGGTTTCACCACTACGAGCACTCGTTGCTTAAAGGTGACTGGCGGGTGTCTGTCTCTCTCACTTTAGTTAAATCGTGTGTGGCTACGCCCGGTCCTTGTGAAGGTTAAAACAGAGTCTATTTGACAAACTATCGTTGTGGTTTTGATGCGTAGGTAAGAACGGTTCTTGCTAAAGCCCGTAGCAGCCACGTAAAATTTGCAACAACAAAGTAGAGGACGTCTAACTTGTTTTTGCAGGGCATGTTGTGATGTGATATGATCAAGACGTGATGTTATATTTTATTGTATGAGATGATCAAGTTTTGTAACCGAAGTTATCGGCAACTGGCTGGAGCCATATGGTTGTCGCTTTAATGTATGAAATGCAAACGCCCTGTAATTGCTTTACTTTATCACTAAGCGGTAGCGATAGTCGTAGAAGCAATAGATGGCGTAAACGACAACGATGCTACGATGGAGATCAAGGTGTCGCGCCGGTGACGATGGTGATCACGACAGGTGCTTCAAAGATGGAGATCACAAGCACAAGATGATGATGGCCATATCATATCACTTATATAGATTGCATGTGATGTTTATCCTTTATGCATCTTATCTTGCTTTGATTGACGGTAGCATTTTAAGATGATCTCTCACTAAAATTATCAAGTAGTGTTCTCCCGAGTATGCACCGTTGCCAAAGTTAAATCGTGCCGAGACACAACGTGATGATCGGGTGTGATAAGCTCTACGTCCATCTACAACGGGTGCAAGCCAGTTTTGCACACGCGGAATACTCAGGTTATACTTGACGAGCCTAGCATATGCAGATATGGCCTCGGAACACGGAGACCGAAAGGTCGAGCGTGAATCATATAGTAGATATGATCAACATAAGATGTTCACCTTTGAAAACTACTCCATCTCATGTGATGATCGGTTATGGTTTAGTTGATTTGGATCACGTGATCACTTAGATGACTAGAGAGATGTCTGTCTAAGTGGGAGTTCTTAAGTAATATGATTAATTGAACTTAAATTTATCATGAACTTAGTACCTGATAGTATCTTGCTTGTCTATTGTTGTTTGTAGATAGATGGCTCGTGCTGTTGTTCCGTTGAATTTTAATGCGTTCCTTGAGAAAGCAAAGTTGAAAGATGATGGTAGCAATTACACGGACTGGGTCCGTAACTCGAGGATTATCCTCATTGCTGCCTGAAGAGTTACGTCTGGATGCACCGCTGGGTGCGTGCCTGCTTCGATGTAACCGACGGCGTTAAGAACGTCTGGCGAGCAAAGCTGATGACTACTCTATAGTTCGATGTGCCATGCTTTACGGCTTAGAACCGGGTCTTCAACGACGTTTTGAGCGTCATGGAGCATATGAGATGTTCCAGAGTTGAAGTTGATATTTCAATGTAATGCCCGGATTGAGAGATATGAAGTCTCCAATAAGTTCTATAGCTGCAAGATGGAGGAGAATGGGTCATCGGTGAGGACATACTCGAGAATGTCCGGGTATTACAATCACTTGACTCAACGGGAGTTAATCTTCCGGATGATTGTGTCATTGACAAAATTCTTCAATCACGCCACCAAGCTACAAAGGCTTCGTGATGAACTATAATATGCAAGGGTTAGTAAAGACTATGCTCGAGCTCTTCGCAATGCTAAAGGCTGCGGAGGTAGAAATCAAGAAGGAGCATCAAGTGTTGATGGTCAATAAGACCACTAGTTTCAAGAAGAAAGGCAAAGGGAAGAAGAAGGAACTTCAAGAAGAACAGCAAACAAGTTGCTGCTCAGAGAAGAAACCCAAGTCCGGACCTAAACCTGAAACTAAGTGCTTCTACCGCAATCGACCGTCCTTGGAAGCGGAACTGCCCCAAGTATTTGGCGGATAAGAACGATGGCAAGGTGAACAAAGGTATATGTGATATACATGTTATTGATGTGTACCTTACTAGAGCTCGCAGAGCACTGGTATTTGATCTTGGTTCATTGCTAATATTTGCAACTCGAAGCAGGGACTACGGATTAGCGAACAACGCAAAGGACGAGGTGACGATGCTGGCGTGGGAAATGTTTCCAAAGTCGATGTGATCGCGGTCGGCACGCTACCTCTACATCTACCTTCGGGATTAGTTTTAGACCTAAATAATTGTTATTTGGTGCCGGCGTTGAGCATGAACATTATATCTGGGTCTTGTTTGATGCGAGACGGTTATTCATTTAAATCAGAGAATAATGGTTGTTCTGTTTATATGAGTAATATCTTTTATGGTCATGCACCCTTGAAGAGTGGTCTATTTTTAATGAATCTCGATAGTAGTGATACACATATTCATAATGTTGAAACCAAAAGATGCAGAGTTGATAATGATAGTGCAACTTATTTGTGGCACTGCCGTTTAGGTCATATCGGTATAAAGCGCATGAAGAAACTCCATACTGATGGACTTTTGGAGTCACTTGATTATGAATCACTTGGCACTTGCGAACCGTGCCTCATGGGCAAGATGACTAGAACCCCGTTCTCCGGTACTATGGAGAGAGCAACAGATTTGTAGGAAATCATACATACAGATGTATGTGGTCCGATGAATGTTGAGGCTCGTGGCGGATATCGTTATTTTCTCACCTTCACAGATGATTTAAGCAGATATGGGTATATCTACTTAATGAAGCATAAGTCTGAAACATTTGAAAAGTTCAAAGAATTTCAGAGTGAAGTTGAAAATCATCGTAATAAGAAAATAAAGTTTCTACGATTTGATCGTGGAGGCGAATATTTGAGTTACGAGTTTGGTCTACATTTGAAACAATGCGGAATAGTTTCACAACTCACGCCACCCGGAACACCACAGCGTAATGGTGTGTCCGAACGTCGTAATCGCATTTTACTAGATATGGTGCGATCTATGATGTCTCTTACAGATTTACCGCTATCGTTTTGGGGTTATGCTCTTGAGACGGCCGCATTCACGCTGAATAGAACACCGTCAAAGTCCGTTGAGACGACACCTTATGAACTATGGTTTGGCAAGAAACCAAAGTTGTCGTTTCTTAAAGTTTGGGGATGCGATGCTTATGTGAAAAAGCTTCAACCTGATAAGCTCGAACCCAAATCAGAGAAATGTGTCTTCATAGGATACCAAAAGGAGACAGTTGGGTACACCTTCTATCACAGATCCGAAGGCAAGACATTTGTTGCTAAGAATGGATCCTTTCTAGAGAAGGAGTTTCTCTCGAAAGAAGTGAGTGGGAGGAAAGTAGAACTTGATGAGGTAACTGTACATTCTCCCTTATTGGAAAGTGTTTATCGCTGAAACCGGTTTCTGAGACATCTACACCAAATAGTGAGGAAGTTGATGATGTTGATCATGAAACTTCAGATCAAGTTACTACGTAACCTCGTAGATCAACAGAGTAAGATCCGCACTGAGTGGTACGGTAATCCTGTTACTCGAAGTCATGCTACTAGATCATGATGAACCCACGAACTATGAAGAAGCGATGGTGAGCCCAGATTCCGCAAAATGGCTTGAGGCCATGAAATCTGAGATGGGATCCATGTATGAAAACAAAGTGTGGACTTTGGTTGACTTGCCCGAGGGTCGGCAAGCAATAGAAAACAAGTGGATCTTCAAGAAGAAGACTGACGCCGACGGTAATATTATCGTCTACAAAGCTCGACTTGTCGCAAAGGGTTTTCGGCAAGTTCAAGGGATTGACTACGATGAGACCTTCTCACCAGAAGCGATGCTTAAGTCTGTCCGAATCATGTTAGCAATTGCCGCATTTTATGATTATGAAATTTGGCAAATGGATGTAAAGACTGCATTCTGAATGGATTTACGGAAGAAGAGTTGTATATGATGCAACCAGAAGGTTTTATCGATCCAAAAGGAGCTAACAAAGTGTGCAAGCTCCAGCGATCCATTTATGGACTGGTGCAAGCATCTCGGAGTTGGAATATACGCTTTGATAAGTTGATCAAAGCATATAGTTTATACAGACTTGCAGTGAAGCCTGTATTTACAAGAAAGTGAGTGGGAGCACTACAGCATTTCTGATAAGTATATGTGAATGACATATTGTAGATCGGAAATAATGTAGAATCTTTCTGCAAAGCCTAAAGGAGTGTTTGAAAGGAGTTTTTCAAAGAAAGACCTCGGTGAAGCCTGCTTACATATTGAGCATCAAGATCTATAGAGATAGATCAAGACGCTTGATAAGTTTTTTCAATGAGTACATACCTTGACAAGATTTTGAAGTAGTTCAAAATAGAACAGTCAAAGAAAGAGTTCTTGCCTGTGTTGCAAGGTGTGAAATTGAGTAAGACTCAAAACCCGACCACGGCAGAAGATAGAAAAAGAATGAAAGTCATTCCCTATGCCTTGGCCATAGGTTCTATAAAGTATGCCATGCTGTGTACCAGATCTATTGTATACCCTACACTGTTTTTGGCAAGGGAGTACAATAGTGATCTAGGAGTAGATCACTGGACAGTGGTCAAAATTATCCTTAGTGGAATAAGGATATGTTTCTCGATTATGGAAGTGACAAAAGGTTCGTCATAAAGGGTTACGTCGATGGAAGTTTTGACACTGATCTGGATGACTCTAAGTCTCGATCTAGATACATATTGAAAGTGGGAGCAATTAGCTAGAGTAGCTTCGTGCAGAGCATTGTAGACATAGAAAAATTGCAAAATACATAACGGATCTGAATGTGAAAGACCCGTTGACTAAGACTCTCTCACAAGCAAAACATGATCACACCTTAGTACTCTTTGGGTGTTAATCACATAGCGATGTGAACTAGATTACTGAATCTAGTAAATCCTTTGGGTGTTGGTCACATGGCGATGTGAACTATGGGTGTTAATCACATGATGATGTGAACTATCGATGTTAATCACATGGTGATGTGATCTAGATTATTGACTCTAGTGCAAGTGGGAGACTGAAGGAAATATGCCCTAGAGGCAATAATAAAGTTATTATATATTTCCTCATATCATGATAAATGTTTATTATTCATGCTAGAATTGTATTAACCGGAAACATAATACATGTGTGAATATATAGACAAACAGAGTGTCACTAGTATGCCTCTACTTGACTAGCTTGTTAATCAAAGATGGTTATGTTTCCTAACCATGAACAAGGAGTTGTTATTTGATTAACAAGGTCACATCATTAGTTGAATGATCTGATTGACATGACCCATTCCGTTAGCTTAGCACACGATCGTTTAGTATGTTGCTATTGCTTTTATCCATGACTTATACATGTTTCTATAACTATGAGATTATGCGACTCCCGTTTACCGAAGGAACACTTTGGGTACTACCAAACGTCACAACGAATCGGGTGATTATAAAGGAGTACTACGGTGTCTCCAAAGGCGATGTTGGGTTGGCGATTTCGAGATTAGGATTTGTCACTCCGATTGTCGGAGAGGTATCTCTGGGCCCTCTCGGTAATACACATTACTTAAGCCTTGCAAGCATTACAACTAATGAGTTAGCTGTGAGATGATGTATTACGGAACGAGTAAAGAGACTTGCGGTAACGAGATTGAACTAGGTATTGGATACCGACGATCGAATCTCGGGCAAGTAACATACCGATGACAAAGGAACAACGATGTTGTTATGCGGTTTGATCGACAAAGATCTTCGTAGAATATGTAGGAGCCAATATGGGCATCCAGGTCCCGCTATTGGTTATTGACGGAGACGTGTCTCGGTCATGTCTACATTGTTCTCGAACCGTAGGGTCCATGCGCTTAAGGTTTCGATGACGGTTATATTATGAGTTTGTGTATTTTGATGTACCGAAGGAGTTCGGAGTCCCGGATGTGATCACGGACATGACGAGGAGTCTCAAAATGGTCGAGACATAAAGATTGATATATTGGACGGCTATATTCGGACACCGGAAAGGTTCCGGAAGTTTCCGGAGAAAACCGGAGTGCCGGAGGGGTTACCGGAACCCCGGGAAGTAATGGGCCTTATTGGGCGAGAGGGAGAGAGAGGGCCGCACCGGGAGGTGGCACGCGCCCTGTGGGAGTCCGAATAGGACAGGAGGGGGGCGCCCCCCTCTCTCTCCTCTCCTTCCTTCCCCTTCCTCCTTCCTAGTTGGACTAGGAAAGGGAGTCCTACTCCCACTAGGAGGAGGACTCCCTCCCTTGGCGCGCCTCCTAGGCCGGCCGGCCCTCCCCTTGCTCCTTTATATACGAGGCGGGGGCACCCTAGAACACGAAGTTGATCCTTGAGATCGTTCCTTAGCCGCAGCGGTGCCCCCTCCACCATATTCCACCTCGGTCATATCGTAGCGGTGCTTAGGCGAAGCCTGCGTCGGTAGAACATCAAGATCGTCACCATGCCGTCGTGCTGAAAGAACTCTCTCCCCAGAGCTTTGCTGGATCGGAGCCCGAGGAGCGCCACCGAGCTGTACGTGTGTCAAGAACTTCGAGGCGCCGGAGTAACGGCGCTGGATCGGTTGGATCGCGAGGAGAACGTCGACTACTTCCTCTACGTTGTGATCGCTTCCGCTTCGGTCTCACGAGGGCGTAGACAACACTCTCCCCTCTCGTTGCTATGCATCACCATGATCTTGCGTGTGCGTAGGAAATTTTTTGAAATACTACGTTCCCCAACACTGGCTACGGACGGATCTTGATTTGACGACACCATAGTCCAAGGGGGCAGGCACATGATTGTGGGATGCAGGCGTTTGGCAATACTTGATGGTGTCCGGAGAGGTACATCAGCAATGGGGGATGAGGAGGGTTCGATGCAGAGCATGGGGGTAGGGGTGGAGTGGAAGAAAATTGACTCGGGAGGGGAATTTGAATGGATCAGGGGTGTCGTTGTCCTACGTGGCAGAGGTCCAGACGCCCAAAAATTCCCCCCGTTTGCGTCTGGTTTATGGGAATTCGGACAAATACAGATCCGTGTTGGATGTCAAACTACGTCCAAACAACTCAATCCGGGTGTATGCGGGTGTTTTGAGGGCTCGCATTGGAGATGCCTTAAGATCACTTTGTAATTGATGTTGGAAGTACATACCTAAACAACATGACTAGTTGACAATTTTTTGTGTGATTCTCCTTCAAGTTCACTAGAGGACATGTGATCCTTACAATGGAACAACTTGATGATTCTCCGTATAAGATTGATCCTCAATCCTCCCAACCCTAGGTGACTTATGGATTGGCTACCATGAGAAGCGATCTATGCACATGTACAAATGATCTTGTCGAAAAACTATAATGAGAAATGCCCCAACTTAGAGCATCTCAAATCGGACACCCAAACCGTCCCCATTTTTTAGTAGATAACCTTGACACTTTCCGGAAAAAAGGCGTCTCCAATCATAACCCAAAATCATTCTGTATGTGAGGCGGATTTGGATGTTTGGACGTTTCCACTATATCGGCACAGCCTATACTGGCACATCAAAATCCCACAAAAAATCGCACGCCCACCCTACCACGTACCACAAATCCTAGCTCATCGACTGCTCATCTGTATGCGGCTCTTCTATTTGGTTTGATCCAATTTTGTCTCCGCCATCCCACGCACCATGTCCAACTCTAGATCAAAGACGGACCCCATTGACTGGGATACCCTCATGAAAGAGTCAAGCTCCTCACTTTTTGATGAAGAGCTCGCCTCTGTGTCGACCTTTGTCGGTCTCGGAGGGAAACTTGGGGTGGATCGTCGAGATTTATGCCTTTCCCCATGGCCCTTCAGGGTCAGCCCAAGTCTGCATCCACCCGCTATAGCTAGTCGAGCTCGGTGCCCTTCATGGGGTGCCGGCGGGGCTCTTGCAGCTCTGCACCGTCTCCTCACAATGAAGGATGACATCACCAATTGGGCGGGGGGCTTGCCACTCTCGCACCGGATTATAATCGAGCTGAGTTTAGATGAAACTAGAGCACCCTTGCAATGATGTCGTCATCAAGGAGGGGATGTACTACAATGCAGGCGAACCACTTGAGGAGCGTTGGGATTAGCAGAAGTGACAACAAAACGACTTCCACACCTCGACTATGTCCATGAAATGAAGGACGCTCATAGTTGACTCGTGTCTTTTTTAGAACAGTATCGATCGTGTTGAAAATTGTTCTAAACAAGACTAGGTAGCTGTACCGTAGCTTTTGTGTCTATCGAAATTTCAGCCCTTAAATCTATAATGTTAGTACTTATTGCACGTATGGAGACATGTATCGAGACATGATGACTCCAGCAGAACAGCAAAATTAGCCCTTAATTTGGTTCATAAATGATGGCATCTTTTGATATGTAATCTTCGTATAGGTTGCCATGCGTGGCCTATGTTAATTTTGTATCTATGTAATCTTCAACATTTCGAAGTGCTACCCTACGACCAACCCGCCGTTGTAAAATACACAATTCTTTTACAAATTTGGCATGTGAAATGCATATGCTTGTAGTTCAACAATACAATGTGTTACGTGAATTGAACATGTATATGCATATGTTGCAACTTGGATTCATCTAAAATGTATTACACAATAACATTCATTATTTAATTACATGAGTATATTTCTATATGTATGAATGTGCAAATGCTGCTAGCAAAAAATCGCCGCGGCAGTATTTTTTTCTTGCCCTGCTACAAAACAAACTAGCAGTGATTTAGTTACGTAAACGCTACTGACAATATAAAACACTAGCGACGTTCGGCCAGAGAGAATGTTGCAGGTTAGCTCTGACACCGGTCGTGTTTAACAAATTCGAACACCACCAGAGTCAGATAGACTGCCAGCATGTAGAACGAACGAACACATGATGTCAGTTATCAACAGACTAGCCGCGTGCATGCCGCACGCTGCTAAACGTGTCCCACCAGCTGCCTCGTGCGTAGCACACGCGACCAAAGGTACATTGCCAATAGAGCCATACTATCTAACGGCCTCCACCACGAACGCGGCTGGAGAGGAAGATTGCACGCGGCTAGTAAAGGCTTCATGCACTAGTGGCGGTTGGTTAATTTTGTTTCATTGAGTAATGGCAATTGAGTTATATTAAATTAGGATATGTAAGTGACTCAACTGTTGGCTGAGAACAAATATTTTTGCGTAGACATATAATTACAACATTATAGGAGTTCAGATCCATTACAAGTAGGGGAACATTTAAATGTCTCATTCATTGTGCGGCCCAAACACAGCTAATCAAACAAAGAGTCTAGAATCTCAAATTGTTGACAGGTTCTAGGACAATTAATCCTTCAAATCTCTCAATCAGAGAGCACCTTTCATCATCTTTCTTTCCCCTGCCTTCAAAGTCTAGCATTAGCACATGGTTTGCTTGATGTGCCCATGTGCAGTATGAAGGCCCCATATTAAAACCCTTACAATGTAGTAGTGTGTGTCTCTGACTACATATAGAGAGGGGATACACAGGTATAAAATCCAGGTTATCCATGTGGAGCAAAAACAAATGCTCAAAGGCAGCTTATCTCCTGAGCCAAGTGTACAACAGGCTGCACTCACCACAAGAGCAATCATAACTTGGGGGGGTTGGATCTTTTGCCCCATTTTAGATGGGGTTTTGATGATTTCCCCATGCTTGTCTTAATGGCAAGTGGCCCCCGCCCCGGCCCCACCGGTCATTCAGGGGGGCAAATGATCAAAGTTAGGCAAAAAAGGGGCAAAAGATCCAATTTCTCTCATAACTTGATGGTTAGAGGGCTTGTGTCACTTATTGCCTTGACAAATTAGCACACAGAGGCATGACACTTCAATGTCACGGGCAGTCAGTGTGATTGCCTGACAAGATCAGAAAGCTTAAAGTGAATTTCTGAGCAAAACCGATTTCTAATTATTGTGGGATTTTCTATTGTAATTCTGTTTTTTCTGATTAACCAGTAAATTAATTTTTCTATATAATAGATATTTGGATTGAGGTGACTTTTGGTCCTACGTGTGTAAGTGTAATCAATACAATTGTAACATAGGGAGATGAGTAAGTAAGATTCAAAATAGTCCCAACTGAATTGCCTATTGTTCCTTGGGTTCATCTGATGTTCAATCCAAACTCTGTCATTTCATCCAACAATCTACACTATCCACAATCCATGCATTGGATTCGCCAACTTTGTCGTTCCCCCAAACAAAACTCACCAAAAAGGACTCGGCTGGGAACACATCATCAATGTTTGCCTTTGCTGAGTTCCACGCTGGTGGTTTCTAGAGGATAGGTTTGTCGAGTCCCTGTGGCCCAAACTCAACAAAAGTATCCACGTGGCGCCTGCTACTGACTCCTATCTTTTCATGTTTTTAAAAATAAAATGACAAATGTTTGCCAAGTTTACGTTACAGGGAACTCGGCAATGGGATCCCTACTGCCATGGAGCCGTCACCTGGTGTGTGTGGGGCCACTTGGTCCAGCCTTTATCGAGTTATTTTTATTGCTACTGAGTAAAGGTTGCCTCAGCAAAGTTCTTTTTTATTTCACAAACTGCTTCCATTGTTGAGCTCCTAATAAAAAACAATCGGCAAACATCTCGCACTATGCAACATTGCCGATTCCAGTACTGATGGTATTATTTTTGGGTGGTTGGGGGGGGGCAATTTGATGGTACTTTTTAAACTGGGACAAAATTCCATGTTACTTAGTAGGCTCATGTTGCAAGTATATTTTTTCAAGGAAAAAAACCTTGCTCGACATGCCCCTGGTTTTATTCTCTTGTGTGCTATCGCCCGTGACTATCCTTTATATATGCAGTAAAAAGAAAGGGTGGTGCAGTTGGGCAGCTAGAAGAAAAACTTCTCAGAAAGAAAACATATGCGTGAGCTTGTGCCTGAGAATACAACTGACACCATAAAATGGTTGGGCACATTTAGAAGCCTTAAATGGTAGGGTACAATAAGAAGCTTGGTCTCCATTTGCTACTAGCAAAAAGGAAGCACATTCATCAGGACACACGAGCAACAGATTTCGTCCACATCCACTCCTTCAAATTTTACTCATTGATTCCAAGACAAACACATTCACTACAGGGTTAGTAGTTGGCCCTTCATTGTCCTCATTTACACGCACCATCTGCCCCGACCCTCCATGGTATGTACTTCCCCATGGCAATTTAAACCACAAACTCCAAGACACCACAAGTATAGCGAGAGGATGCACACAACACACATTTATGACAACAAGTAAAGTATAGAGCCATGGTCCCATGGCCAAGAAATGCTCTCGCACTGTCACCTCCCATCTCCTGCTCTGCCTTGCCCTGCAACCCCATGCCACCTTTGAGAAAAACACTGCCGTGGCAGGTGTGGAGGACGATAAGAACTTCGTGGGCTCGGGAGGCATGGGGAAACTACCAAGCCTCCTAGCCATGGGCGGCGGCTGCTGCAGGGGCTTCTATGAAAATGGTGCGGGCAATTTCACCTGTGCCAAGAGCCCATGCGGCTACGTCGGGGTAGGCATCGGGTGCATGGCAACTAACGGAGGTATTGGTGGCGCCGGTGGTATTTTGTTTCGAGGGCTTGCTAGTGGCGGTGTCTTTCTTAGTAGGCTCGCAGCAGGGTATAGCGGCTGAGGCGTCGACGACGTCACACCATGAGTTGCGTTAATGGTTGAGACACGTTGGGCCAGATGCAGGTGCAAGATCCAAGAACATGCACGTACATACGTGTGGTGCTGAGTATGTGCAAGTGTGTGCATAAGGGCATGTACTTGGTTTGACGATTTCATCTAGCATGGTACTACTCTCACACTCACTAGGAGATGGAGCGCACCAGTCACATGCATCCCGAGGAGCTGTTGTGCGTTTGTATCATGTCTACATGCAACTAGGCAAAAAGATCTATAATCTCAACAACATAACACCTCCCAACATCACATGTCCCAACATATCTTTCTCTACTACTGGTTGGCAGGTTGTGGCTATGCGGGTTGCACCTTTCATCAGCTTTCTTCGCGCGAAACACGCACATGGAACTAAGGCCGGCATTTATAGTTATATTAGCACTAAGTTACTGAAATGCGTCTGGTAAGAAAACTAAGTTATTGGAATTGAAATGGGTTTTTTGCTCTTCAATATTGTCTGCACAAATTAAGGTGGCTGGTTAATTCGATTTCACTGAGTGATGGTATTTAGTTATATGAAATTAGGATATGTTAGTGGTTGAACCATTAGCTGAGAACAAAAGCGAATGGAGATCATTTGGGTGGACATATAGTTGCAACATTATAGGAGTTCAGACCCATTACAAGTAGGAGAACATCGAAATGACTTGTTCATTGTGCGTGACAAACACATCAAATCAAACAAAGATTATAGAATCTCAAACTATTAACAGGTTGCAGGACTACAGTCCTTCATATCTCTCAGCTAGAGAGCACATTTCATCAGCTTTCTTTCAACTACCTTGACAGCCTAGCATTGGTTTGATCTATGGGACCCATGTGCAATATGAAGTCTCAACATTAAAATCGTTACAATGTAGTGTGTGTACCTGACCGCATATATATAGAGTGGAGATACATTGATCAAGTTTATCCATGTGAAGCGAAAGCAAATGTGGTTATATCCTACAACTTGCTCAAAGGCTGCTTATCTACAAGGCATGTGTGGTTTATTACCTATGAATCCTCAAGATGAACCCTAGTTAATTTTTTTAACATGGTGATTGCAAGTATTTGCTATATGTAGTATATGAATCCTCAAGATGCAAGTATTTGTTATATGTAGTATATGTGTTATGATGCATTGAAACAATGGTGATTGCATCTTCATAAAAGTATTTTATTTAGTTTTTGATATATGTATTGTATTTAGTTCATAATAATCTTGATATATGAATATTCAAAGATTCAATTCATAGGTTCAATTTTTGTTATGCATCGATGTGTTTCGTAGTTAATGTTGAACTCTAGTTCATGTTGAAAAATCTTTTGATGTGCTTATGCAATTCTTTTAGGACGCCACCTCTTGCGGACGACATCGGCACAAAGTACACAATGCTTGACCCTAGGTTCGACAAGCATCACCGTGCCCGTTTCATTGAGAATGGAGTGGTAATTAGCATTTTAAACCAAATCTTTCGAATTGATGAAAACAAGTTGCTAACTATTATGTCCATGCTAATTATGCTTTGGTTATTGGTTTTCACATATGCTGCCGCCACTGCGGATGAGGGCTCACAAGACGACGGTTAAGATGGAGTACGACGATCGGTACGCACCGTTCTTCAGGAGAGCCCGACTATTGGGTTTCGTCCTACAGTTCAAGCGTAAGCGGCCGACGCTCGTTCACTCAGCTCTCATGGCTTTGATCGACCGGTGGCAGCTAGAGACGCACAGCTTTCATCTTCCATGCGGGGAGATGACCGTGACCCTCGAGGATTGGGCGATGATTACAGCACTACCGCTGGAGGGTCGTCCTCTCACAGGAAGAGTGGAGAGGGCGAACTGGCCCGAGAGGGTTGTCAGCCTCATCGGCGACTGCCCTGCCGCTAAGAGCAACCGGACTTCCGGCATACCGCTGACATGGCTCCTCGAGCACCGGAGGAAGTGCCCAGAAGATGCCGAGCCCCGGGTGGTGGAGCAGTACGCCAGGGCCTACCTGTGGTACATTCTCACGGAGGTAGTGTTTCTGGACTGCTCCGAGAACTCTGCCCTATGGATGTATTTCGACTTCCTGAAGTACCACTTGAGCTTACCATTGTTTTGAGACCACTTTCACTTGAGCTTACCATTGTTTGGTTATAGGTTACTTGGCGGCCGTATAGTGATGATCGATAGTGGGGGTTCGAGCTGAACATCATGTGCAAGCAGGACCGACTGCTCTTCCGGTGCATTGTGCCCATGATTTGTGTCTATGCCGTGGAGTACCACTTGCCACAGCGCGTTGCCGCACAATTTGGTAAGGCGCAACACACACCACCAGCCGGCAACGATACCAGTGGCTACGACCTACACCAGCGAGTACCACAAGCCGTCTTCATCGATTCTAAGTTCTTGTTTTGATGTTTTACATTCATACAAGAAGGATGTTTTACATTCTTTCTTATGCATTACAGGATGAGCAGGCAGAAGAATCAATCAATCACGAATTGGGAAGCCGAACATGCAAAATATGTGCAGGAATGGAATGAGTGGAAAGGACGCAAAGACACGGAGAGGAGAGTGATTGACTGGGACGACTACGAGGATCACATGCTGTGGTACGACGATGGCATCAAGCATCATCTGCGTCTGAGGCCCCAATGGACGACAGCAGATGCCGAAGACCTGTTTGATGACGCCTCAGGGAATGAAGCCTACAACGAGAGCATTAGACAGCTTCAAGGCGGGTTTAGGGAGTACGGACCCCTCATGAACAGAGTGGTATGTTGTTTTTACCTCTTTCTAACCGACGGTTGGATGAAATCAGCTTTTCATACTATTGACTCATTTTATTACTTTGCAGTCTTCGGAGCTGAACAAAAGCATTTTTCATGCCTCTGATGCGCCTAGTGGTGTCCCTGGGACTCGAGCTAGCGAGAACAAGTTGAGGGAAATGGTGAAGGTAATACGGAGTTCATTTTTGTTATCATTGGACATTCGAGAAGTTAACATATTCTTCTATTATCATTGCAAAAATACATCAACAAAGCACGCCGGCCAGGGCCGCTTGGGTGCGCATAAACACCAAGGATGTTTTTCCTCCTGCACCGATGCGTAGCCTCGCTTCATCGAGCCATGCACCCTCGTCGTCTAAGGCGGTTCAAGATGACGAGGAGGAGAGCGACGACGATGATGATGATGCAGAGGAAGAGGAAGAAGAGGGCGCAGGAGAAGAAAATGATGACGAAGAGGAAGAGCACGAAGAGGAAGAGCACAATGAGGATGAGGAGGAGGAGGAGGAGGAGGAGGAGTACGATGATGACGATGGACCTCCACCAACTCAGCCAACCCAGCGTGAGAAGTGGAATGTGCCGAAGAAGGACTGGAAGAGTCCATCCCCTTTCAGAAAGCACGTCCTACAGCCCGCAAGAAGACGGCGGCCGAGAAGCGATCCAAGGATAACGAGGACCGAACGTTGAAGAGGGGAAGGAAGAACTGAAGTTGTTGCCGTGTCGTTGAACTAAAAACTTGCATATTTGCTTCGTGAACCATATGAATTTGCTCGTGAAACTGTTTTGTTAACTTGCTATGTACCGAACCTACCTTATTTTTAGATTTGTGGTGTATCGAACCTACCTTATTACTATCAGGAATCTTCATGTTGACAAGAATCTTCATGTTGGACAGGCCATCCTTATTACTATCAGGAAGACCACCCGTCAAGGCTTGAAGATGATGATCGCCATCGATATCATCTAAACTATATATGTGTGTGGCTGCCGATGATCGTCATGTTTGATGTCTACCTATGGATGAAACCTTTATGTGGTCAATGACCGTTGAACTTGTTAAACTTCTTATGTTGCCTTCGTACTATGTTATGTGATCAAACTATGTTATTTGGTACTTGTTTCTTAGTCCGTAATGGCAAAATTTTGTGGATGTGATCAAACTATGTTATGTCTATAAAATTGTGCTTATGTTATGTTTCTTATGTCTATGTTATGTTTCTTATGTTATGTCTTATGGCGAAAAAAAATTGAAGACAAAATCAAAGTAGTTAAGTTTAGTGCCAACCCACCGCCAGGAACTTCGGCGGTAGGTTTGTGTGGGCTACCGCCGTGGTCTTTTGCGGTAGGTACGTCAGCAGCCGTTAACGGATTGACGGCCGTCAGGCACACCTACCGCCGGAACCGCGGGCGTAGGTTGGCAACCCTACTACCGAGGGTCGCAGCGGTAGCAAAAGGGTCAGATTTCGAAAAAATTTCAGACTGGGGTCAGATATCGATTTTGTTTCACAAAAGGGTCAAAACACGAAATTTGGCCTCCCAATGCGCGTGCTTGGTGACGGGTACGGCGGCAGAGCAAGCAGCGGCGTCACGCCATGAGCTGCGGTACTGGCTGCGACGTGCGGTTTCAGATGCACATGAGAACTTCATGCACGTGCTTTCATCTGGTCCTGTGCATTTGCGTACGTACGTGCACTGACCTGGCATACCACTATACGGCAGTGTATTAACCTGATGGCACCACTCGACCATACCATCCATCAATATGTGCCGGCACGGCTTAATTAGTCCCACCGTACGCATGCGCATCGGCTACTGGAAATGAAAACCCTGAAGTACCGAAAAGCTCTAACAGTCAATAAATTAAAATTAATGTAAGGACATACACTCAAATGCTAACCGAAAACAGACTGTTCTCGTTCCTCGTAAATATTTTGAATTTTGAAGTCGAATTCAACAAAAGAAAATGTACTGGAACACTGCTACTCGAATGTACAGATGTTATCAATTTATTCTCCTTTCAATTTTGCACCGCCAATTCCTAGGTAGCAACAATATCGGCTTTCTTTCTGCTTCGCGTGTATTTCACATTCTTGGTTTTTTCGTACGTTCTTTCAGTTGTTGCTGGTATTTTGGGTTTCAATTTTCCCTTTTCAGTTTTTATTTATGGTTTCTTATATTTTAATTTTCGAAATTCACAAAAAAATAAATTACCTTTTTAAATCATGATTTTTAAATTTTAAATAATTTTATAAAGTTATGAACAATTTTTATAATTCATGCAAAAAATCTGGAAGCAGTTTTAATATTCATGAATGCTAGTAAAGTTCTTGGCTTTTCACAAATGTGCGTGTTTTAAATTTCATGAATAACTTTAGAATTCATGGAAAATTAAATCCTTGAACATTTTTTATAATACATTAACATTTTTAAATTAAAAAAATTGAGAAATCCATGAACATTTCCTGAAATTTGGAAATATTTTTTTGATTGGTGAACATTTTTTAATGTTTATTAAATTCCCTAACATTTTTCGAAACACTTGTAAAATTCACATATTTTCCTAATTCGTCCTAAACATTGGTCAAATTTTTCCGACGAGAAGAAAACAACTTCTGCTCGAGGTACTGGCGGGAGTAACTGAGCCAACACTATTGGATTGTACGACACATTGTCCCTGCATGGGCGATTTTCCCTTTATTCTACGCCCCAAATTTAATTCCTTGCAAACCTCACCTACGAGACGGTAGGTGGTGCATGTCTCCTCTGGGGCGAGCACTAGCAGGCTGCCCCACGTGCGCTCATGTGATTTTCTGGGATCGGTTTGGGAAAGCTTCTATTGGCCAGTTTGGACTGGTTTTAGAAGTTCCGTGCGGTTTACTCTATGTATTTTCTGCATCGATGCAAGCGTGGCAAAGTCTGAGTTGAGAGGAGCGGCATCCGCAGTGCACCAAGATGATGCTGGACCATATTTGGGCAGCTCCACTCTAGTTGTCCGGGGAATCATCTATGTAGTCACACCGAGGCGATGACATGCAGAGAAGCTTTGCGTTTTGCAGAAGACTTGATGATTCAAAATGTTATGATTGCCTCCGACTCAAAACAGGTGGAACGATATTGACAAAGGGATTAGTAGCACTTATAGTTATATCATTAGCGACATTAAGCAACGAGCTAGTTTAGTTAATTATAAGTGTACCTTTGAAGGTCGGACATCAAGCACTAATGTAGATAGGTTAGCTAAGTTTTCAAACACTCTTGATCAGAAGCGACATCTATGGTTCATCCATCCCCATGATCCTTTTCTATACCACTTCATGTGGACTATGATCAATAAATCTTAGCTCTACCCCTAAAAAAATGTATTTTCTGTATTGGTTTTCATCGCTTTTCATTATTTTTATTCCTTTTTCTGTTTTGTTTTTTTTATTCATTTTCGAATACATGCATACTCTTAGCAAATATGTGTTTAACGTTTTTCGTATACGTACACATGTTGAATATTTTTCAGATACATGTTGAACATTTTTCTCAACTAGACGTTAAACATTTGTCAAATGCACATCAAACATATTTTGAATACACAATGTACATTTTTGTAACACAAATTGATTTTTTTCATAAATGCCTCGAACATTTTTTTAAACGTGCAAAACATTTATTCAGTATTAGAACATTTTTTAAATGTCACAAATATATATCTGGATGGTATGAAATACTTATTAAAAATTATAGGAACATCTTTTGGATTGTTGAATATTTTTTTCCCAGGGGCCTTGAAAATTATCAAACAGATTCGGCATATTGGCTCCACTGAAATTTGGTTAACCTCTTTTACTCACCCTCCTGAATTCTGAGCGAACATTCACTGCGCCCCACACCGCTCTTGCGTTCGCCTCATTTACACCATCGCCTACTATCTCTCCATCGAATGGTGTGTCCTCGTATCCTCCTTCTATTTAAACTGCAGACTCCATCGCAACACAAGTGCATCAGTAGCAGCGGTCACAGGGGCACGACACATGATAGAGCGGGTAGACTCGACATCTGTAGCTGGCTGACAAAAAGAACCTGTTCGTGGGTGTGGGAGGCATGGGAAACCTACGGGGCTTCCTGGCCGTGGATGGCGGCTAGGCCGGGTGCCCCGGCAATAGTCTTGGTGGTGTTTCAAGTAGAGTCATCCTACCAATCGGCGGCATCAGGGGCGACGTGGGGAGCGTCTGTACGTTCAATGGCGTCCGTGACTGCGGCGGCGTCCGTTTCCATGGCTTCGTGGACGGGGGCAGGACGTTCCCCAGCGGAGGTGCCGGTGTGGTCACACCATTGAAGAAGAGTAATAGTACTAGCTACTAGTACTTGGGCCGTGTTAGTCAACCTGTGCCAGGCTGTTGCCCGTACGCACTGTACGTGTACATGTGGTGCATCGCACTTCGTACTCAGCAGCATTCAGTCACTTGTGCGCCAGGGGCAAAAAGTGTACGCGGCTGCACGCATTCACTTCGTACGTTTGGGTGTGACACCGAAGAGACTAGTTGGACTACTACGGCACAAATCTGGGGGCTTTGCTACATCTAAGTAAGCACTCTAGGAAGTTTAAGTAAGTTCACGTAGGATGGTTACATAGGTGTAGGGTTATTCATTGCAAGGTATGGTAGTGGGTTATCTTAATTAGGTGATTCATCACTTGCGTACACCGTTCTATGCTATAATTGAGCCCTGTGGTTAAGCCGCTCATGTCAATGTTGTACTCCACAATCGTTCAAAGCGAAGCAATCCGAACATGTCAATTTTTTTTCTTCGAAAAGGGGATTCCCGGGCCTCTGCATCAAGAGTGATGCATACAGCCATCTTATTAACCAAGCAACAAAATGTGCATACAAAGTTTCATAGTCTCAAACTCAAATCAACAAAAAGCAGCCCACACAGAGCGCAGAAGGCTAGAAACACGAACTAGCCATAAAAAAATGCCACAACCGGCTGGCTATAAAAGATAGGAAAACTAATTGCCTATCCTATTACATGACCGCCATCCAAACCGGTTGAAGATATCCCGAGCAACCATCTCCCAACGGATAGACCCAGTAACCAAATGCTCCCTGGCCTCCATCGGAGTGAGTAATGACCATGAACGGACCATCGCCGTAGCTCGGAAGATAACCTGCAAAAAATGAATTAGTGATGTTCTGTCAAAAACCAAATCATTCCTGCAAAGCCAGATGGTCCACATCAAAGCACAGACTCCAACCCGAATATGTCTTGCTAATGTAGAGTCAATCCCATTAAGCCAATTCCCAAATAAAGCGTTAACAACAGTCGGTGGAGTGATATTAAAAGCAATGTGGACCGTCTGTCAAAGAACCTTGGCCAGCGGGCAATCAAAAAAGAGATGTTTAATTGTCTCATCCCGATCACAGAAACTACACCTAGTAGGTCCTGTCCAATTACGCTTTATTAAGTTGTCCTTTGTTAGAATAACCTGTTTATGAACAAACCACATAAACACTTTTATTTTCAAAGGAACTTTGACATCCCAGACATTCTTGGAAGTTGGAATGGAGCTTGAATTAATAACATCAATATACATTGACCTCACTGTAAATACTCCAGACTTAGTCAACTTCCAGCGTAATTTATCGGGTTGGTCGAAAGTTGAACCTCCATTAGTCTTCTAACTAATCGGAGCCAAACCTCCCAACGATTGCCTCGCTAACGACCGCCTAAACTGAATATTAAGGGGATAGATTGAAATACCGCTGCCACTTAACACCTCACGCCGTTGAGCAATACGATATAAAGACGGATATTGAATGACCAAGGGTGAGTCGCCCACTAAGAGTCCTCCCGTAAAGCGTGTAGTGGCACCATTTCCAATGACAACTTTTGTCCTATTGAACAGAATTGTTTGACTTTCATGAGCCCTTTTCGTAAAGGCGAGTCACCGCCTAAGCGACACACGGGACAACGTTTTAGTCTGGAGGTACTTGCTGCGTATGATTTGCGCCCACATAGCTTTCAAAGGTCTTGGAAGCGAGCTTCCACAACCACTTACTAAGAAGGCATCTGTTCTTAACTTCAAGATTCTCAATGCCAAGCCCGCCTTGGTCTTTGGGTCGACAGATAATATCCCACTTAGCAAGCCAGTATTTTCTTTTAAGATCATCACCCTGCCAAAAGAAACGTGATCGATAGAAGTCCAGTCTTTTCCTGACGCCCACTGGAACCTCAAAGAACGATAAGAGGAACATAGGCATACTCGTGAGCACCGAGTTTATCAAGATTAACCGGCCTCCTATGACATGAGCTTACCCTTCCAGCAACTCAGTTTCTTCTCAAATCGATCCTCGATACACTTTCACTCTCTGTTTGTTAGCCTACGATGGTGTATCAGAATACCAAGGTAGGAGAAGGGCAAACTTCCCAACTCGCACCCAAACAATTGCCTATAAAAGTCCTGTTCGTCTTTGGCTCTACCAAAGCAGAAAAACTCGCTCTTATGAAAGTTAATCTTTAACCCAGATAATTGTTCAAAGAGGCATAACAACAGCTTCATATTTCTCGCCTTGGCCAAATCATGCTCCATGAAGATGATTATATCATCAGCGTATTGAAGGATGGATACACCTCCATCAACCAGATGAGGTACTAAGCCACCCACTTGACCATTGTCCTTAGCCCTTCCTATCAAAATTGCTAACATATCCACCACGATGTTAAACAAGATAGGGGACATTGGATCTCCTTGCCTGAGGCCCTTATGAGTCTGGAAATAATGACCTATATTGTCATTTACTTTAATTCCCACACTCCCTTTTTGCGTAAAGGATTCGACCTGATGGCGCTAGGCCCCGTCAAAACCTTTCATACGCAATGCCTACTGTAGGAATGGCCACTTGACCTTATCATACGCCTTTTCGAAATCCACCTTAAAAATTACCCCATCTAATTTTTTAGAGTGAATTTCATGGAGCGTTTCATGAAGGACAACCACTCCTTCGAGGATGTTTCTGTCCGGCATAAAAGAAGTTTGGGATTTAAAAATGGGGGAGAATTTCACTTCCCCGACCTCTGCACCAACTAGGGATGCATACAACCATTTTAGTATGAGTACCAAGATAAACATGGTCCTCAATTTTTTTAAATGAGTATCAAGATATTTTTTAATGAGTGGTTCCACCACAAACCAAACTTGATCCTCAATAAATGGGGGAAAACCCCTGTGCATCACCTGTCAATTCTAGGAATTGAACTCGGGTCGTTAGGCTGCACAACCGCATGCCCAACCACTGAGCCAAGGCTCTCTTTGCATCCGAACATGTCAATAAGTCACTCGTGTCAAAATAGAGTAGGTCTGCACGTACGGTTGGTAAGACCACTTCTTAATTGATGCCAGAAGTACTGCTTGTCACCAAGTGACTAAAGTGTCAAGTGTTCATGTGATCCTCCTTCTCACTAGAGGATATACAGCGACAATGTTATCATTACATTGCAACAGCATGATGATTCTCCAAATAAGATTGCTCTCCGATTCTCCCAACCCTCCCTCTCATTTTTTCTTGTGATCCTCCTTCCAGTTCACTAGAGCATCTACAACCATGATGCACAAATCTGGCTCCTCAAACGTTCGCAGACGACTCACCAAGATCCGGCATGTTCGCTTTTAGTTCCTATTTGTTCATGCACACAAGCATAACCCACCCACCCCCCCCCACACCCCTTCCAATTTTTTCCCCTATATGTCCGGTCACATGCATACGATTGATGAAGAGGAAGAGAGAGAAATGAAAGAAAGAATAAAGAAAGAGAAAAAGTAGTCCGTGGTGGGCCAAATGCTCCCCATAGACTCTGGTCCTCAATAGTTTGCGTATCAGTGGGTGCAGTTATTACTCAGCGGGAAATCCGGGCATGCAAGTCACACTTCCGCATGGGTAAAAATGTCCAGTTTTTTTGCATCGCTGCTCCTCCTTGGTACCGGGCTTCGTGTTATGCGCAATTTAAAAAGGACCGAAGGGAGTATGCACTAGTAGAAAAAGGGTCAAACGTGAAGCACATTAGTGCCGGTTCCAACGGCTAGCCGGGCCGCTCTCATTAGTACCGGTTCGTGGCTAACCTTTAGCACCGGTTCGTGCCATGAACCGGTACTAATGAGGGTGGTGGCAGGATGTTGTCGATCTGGGCCCCTCCAAGATTTTAGTACCGGTTCGTGCCACGAACCGGTACTATAGGTCCTCCTGCATATAAACCCTTCGTCCATCTCGCTCTGTTCTTCCCCCTTTCCCTCTCCTTCCTCTCTGTTCTTCCTCTTCCCCTCGAGCTCATCACACATTTTGCCCAAAATTTGTCAAGATTTGAAGGCCCCCATCCATTCAAGTGATCACAAAGGTTAGCAACTTTGTCCTTTCATCTCGCATTGCTAGATTAGCTCTTGCAATGCTTTATATAGTTATTAATTTGTGAGTTTAGTAATTTGGGAGGAAATATATATATGTGCTAGTATTTGATTTATATGCAATTTGAGGTCAAAAATAACACTTAGTTTGCATATGTAGGTGTGGTTTACTTAGTGCCTTCTAAATCTCCGTCAGAACCACGGCCGATCGCTCGCATGTCTCTGTCAGCGGCACCACCTTGTGGTGAGCCTCTTGTTCATGAAATTTTATATAAAAAAATTGATGTTTGTGTGATTTGGATATATAGTTAATCATGTAATAATTATCTTACCCATACGTTGTTTGTCATACATAGTGCCATGGTTTTGATATCCGTCCCCGTCGGCCCTCGTCCTTGTTATGATTCGAATGTGGTATATTCTCTTTTAAAACTATTTGTTGCATTTCGTGTTTATGACAAATTATGCCCATCAAGTTGACATAGATATTTTTATCTAGGAGGTATGTGAACCGGAAATTCCAACCGACCCTATTGTCGAGAGGTTAAATTTAGTTGAAAGAGAAAATGAGTACTTGAAAGAAAAATTGAAAATAATTGAGGGGGAGAAGATGGAATTGGAGTTGCATGTTGCCGACGTTGTCGATGATCACAAGATCAAGATGGAGAAAATGCGCTTGAAGATTAGAAAGATTAGAAAATATGCCATTGATAGTGAGGCTTGGTATCATTATGCTGTTGGATCAATTGTTACCTTAGTTGCGATCTTGATCGCATTTGTTGTTGCATTTAAATGCTTTAGCTAGAGAGTTATTTGTTTGTTGCATTTAAGTGTTGTATGAACTTTATGTATGAAATTGTATTAATTTGGTCTATTCGGTGTTGTGTAATGAAGATGAGCCAGCAATGGATGTACGATGACCAATGCTCTCCCGATTCGTTGAGGGCGTGCATACTTTTCTCGCTATGGCCGAGGCAAACAAGCGGGCGGATGGTTTTATGCTCTGTCCATGTGCTGGCTGTAAGAATGGTCACAATTACTCACGCCAAGAACCATTCACGCCCACCTATTTGAGTCCGGTTTCATGCCCCACTATAATGTTTGGACCAAGCACGGAGAAAGAGGGGTTATGATGGAAGACAATGAAGAAGAAGAGGACGACGACAGCTATCCCGCCATGGGTTCGCTGAATACGATGATACAACAATGGGGAAGAAGCTGAGCCGGTAATGCGGGAAGAAGCTGAGCCGGCAATGCGGAAGAGGTTGAAGAAGAGGCATCGATGAGCCCGCTGATGATCTAGGTCGGGCCATTGCCGATGCAAAGAGAAACTGCGCAAGTGATTTGGAGAAGAAGAAGTTGCAGCGCATGTTAGAGGATCACAAAAATTGTTGTACCCAATTGCGTGAGGTGACAAGAAAAAGCTGGGCACCACATCGAATTACTGCAATGGAAGGCAGAGAATGGTGTATCCGACAAGGGATTTGGAAAGTTCTTGGTAATGATAAAGGATATGCTTCCAAAGGACAACGAATTGCCCGAGAGTATGTAACGGCTAAAGAAGGCTGTCTCGCCCTCTAGGGTTAGAGGTGCGTAAGATACATGCATGCCCTAATGATTGCATCCTCTACCGCGGTGAGTACGAGGATTTGAACGCTGTTCGGTATGTGGTGCATTGCGCTATAAGATCAGCTGCGATGAGCTCGGTGATGTCGAGGGCGAGCGCCCAGAAGAAGATTCCTGCCAAGGTGATGTGGTATTCTCCTATAATACCACGGTTGAGACGCTTGTTCCAAAACAAAGAGCATGCCAAGGCGATGCGATGTCACGAGAAGACCGTAAGAAAGACGGAAAGTTGAGAGTACCCACGACGGGTCGCAGAGAGAAAAATCGAAAGAAAGTACGGGAAGGAGTTTGCGATGACGCAAGGAGCGTATGGTTTGGTCTAAGCGCAGATGGCATTAATCCTTTTGGGGAGCAGAGCAACAACCATAGCACCTGGCCCGTGACTCTATGTTTGTATAACCTTCCTCCTTGGTTGTGCATGAAGCGGAAGTTCATTATGATGCCGTGCTCATCCAAGGCCCTAAGCAACCCGGCAGCGACATTGATGTGTACCTAAGGCCATTAGTTGAAGAACTCTTACAACTGTGGAATGGAACAGGTGTACGTGCGTGGAATGAGCACATGGGGGAAGAATTTGACCTAAAGGCGTTGCTGTTCGTGACCATCAATGATTGGCCTGCTCTCAAGAACCTTCGTGATGACAAACAAGGGATACCGCGGATGCACGCACTGTTTGGATGATACCGACAGTATATATTTGAATAGTTGTAAGAAGAATGTGTACCAGGGACATCGTCGATTTCTTCCGAGAAGGCATCCCGTAAGAAAGAAAGGCAAGCATTTCAAAGGTGAGGTGGATCACCAGACGAAGCCTCGCCACCGTACTGGTGTTGATGTACATGATATGGTCAAGGATTTGAAGGTGATATTTGGAAAGGGTCCTGGCGGACAACCTGTTCCGAAGGACGCGGACGGACGCGCACCCATGTGGAAGAAGAAATCTATATTTTGGGACCTGCCATATTGGAAAGACCTAGAGGTCCGCACCGCAATCGACGTGATGCAATTGACGAAGAATCTTTGCGTGACCCTGCTTGGCTTCTTGGGCGTGTATGGGAAGACAAAAGATACACCTGAGGCACGAGAGGACCAGCAACGTATGCACGGAGAAGACGGCATACATCGGGTCATGCAAGCTACGCCTTACCAAAGAAGAGAAGGAAATCTTCTTTGAATGCCCGCTCGAGATAAGGTACCATCGGCTTCGTTGAATATAAAGGAATAATAAACATGGCGAGAAAAAGTTCCGAACCTAAAGTCTCATGACTGCCACGTGATTATGACGCAATCGCTTCCGGTTGCATTGAGGGGCTTCTACCGAAAACGCTCGATTAGCCATTGTGAAGCTATGTGCATTTCTCAATGCAATCTCTCGAAGGTAATCAATCCGAAATCATACCAAGGTTCTGAGAATGATTTGGTGCAATGTCTTGTCAGTTTCGAGTTGGTGTTCCCACCATCCTTCTTCAACATCATGACGCACGCCCTAGTTCACCTATGCGAAGAGATTAACGTTTTGGGTCCTGTATTTATACACAATATGTTCCCTTTGAGAGGTTCATGGGAGTCTTAAAAAATATGTTCATAACCGTGCTAGGCCGAAGCAAGCATCTCCAAGGGCCATCAAAATGAGGAGGTCATTGAGTTTTGTATTGACTTTATTCCCGACCTTAAGCTGATTGGTGTTCTGAATTGCGGCATAAGGGCGCATCGATGGAAAAGCCACGCTAGGAGGAACAAATAATATGTATGGACGGACATTCTCTCACCAAGCACACTACACAGCTTCTACTGAATTCCACCTTGGTGGCTCCGTATATGGATGAACACAAGAATTTGCTACGCCCAAACACCCGGAGCGGTCGGATGACTGGATTACATGTGAACAAACCAGAGTTTCGCCAACTGGTTGCGAATACGCACCATGCATGAAACCTCTATTGAAGATGACCTGTACTTGCTGTCCCGCTACCATCTTGAATATAATGACTTTCAAAGGGTACGAGATAAATGGTAATACATTTTACACGATCGCCCAAGATAAGAAGAGCACCAACCAAAACAGTGGTGTCCGCTTTGATGCGTAAACCAAGACGGAAAGGAAACATATTATGGTTATATACAGGACATATGGGAACTTGACTATCGACGTGGTTTAAAGGTCCCTTTGTTTGGTGCAAGTGGGTCAATATGACATGGGGCGGGTAACGGAAGACCAGCGAGGCGGAATGACAACAATGGATCTCAACAATCTTGCGTGATGCAGACGAACCATTCGTCCTAGCCAATGATGTGGCACAGGTTTTCTATGTGAAGGACATGTCTACCAAGCCAAGAAAAAGAAAAGATAAGGAAGCGAATGCATCGCACGATGAGCCAAAGCGGCACATAGTTCTTTTCGGGAAGAGAAACATCGTGGGAGTGGATGACAAGATGACAAGTCAAGATTATGAAAAGTTTGATGAAATTGCTCCATTCACAGTGAATATTGACCCGAGCATCCCGTTAAATGATGAAGATTTTCCATGGTTATGGCGCAAAGGACACACGCGAAGAAAAAGTTTCACACCCAAAGATCTGGGATGTGATCGGCTTCACTATCATCACTTTCTTCTGTGTTTCACACCCGGGAGGGAATGTCTGTAATAGTTAGGGTAGTTATGTGTTTTGGCATTTGAAACGCGAAGAAATTTTATGTGCAAACAAATTCTTTTCATGCATTTACTGATTTTTTTCCAGCTAAATGACCCTGAAATTGAAAAGCAATTCAAATGAACTCGAGAAAAGGTTGAAAGTTGGCATGGTATCATAATTTCATACAAATAGCATGTGCAAGAAAGTAGAGAGGATACGATAAAACTGGATGCACTTCGTGTACAAAATGGACAATCTCTTTCAAGTATCGTGGTTTCCATTTAAAACTGAACTGTTACAAAGGCATTTCATTTTTAAATAACCTAAGCATTACTAAATTGAATATAACGATAAAACACACTAATATTAAACATAAGAAAAAGAATCACTAAAAACTTTTTTCAAAGTTAAATTATTCACAAACTAGTGATTCACACAAATTTCAAATAATTCAAAATTTAAACTATTCAAATTTGAAATCTATCGGCACTAACAGAAAGTTTGTAATTTTTGTACCTAAAGCAAAAATATTCACAAAGAAACTCTAAATACAGCAAAAACAACTCAAAAATAAATAAAACAAAAAAAAAAAAAAAAAGCCCGCCATCGGGCCAAAGCTGCTGACACGACTAGCGACACAACCTTTCGTTGGGCGGGATGCAGAGCCAAGGCCTAGTAGGCCCACTAGGCGAAGAGGACAGGTAGGCCCAGAGGCCTGGTTAGGAGAGGAGCTTGAGAGAGCTACCTGACGGGGCTTATAAACCAGTCGGTAGCCCTCGACTAGCGAGGTGGGACTAAACTTGTCAAGATCGCACTCTGCCAGCCGCACCCTCTTTAGTACCGGTCGTGGCACAAACCGGTACTAAAGGGGGTTTTAGTACCGGTTTGTGCCACCACCCGGTACTAAAGGGGGTCGCTTCGCCGCATTGCCTGCCAAAACAGGCCTTTAGTACCGATTGGTGGCTCCAACCGTACTAAAGGTGCCTCTATATATGCTAGAGTGCGAAAATTTCGTTTCCCTCTCTCTTCGTTCCTCTGTTTCCGTCTCAAAATCGCCGCCGCCGCCTCGATCTCTCTCCATCGCCCCGTCCCGCCTGTGCCCCTCGCCCGCCGCCCCTCGTCTCCGCCGCCGCCCGCCCCCCGCTCCGTCCCGTCCCGTCACGCCGTCCCCCGCCGCCGCCCGCCGTCGCCTCGCTTTGTCGTCACCGCCGCCTCGCCTGCTGCTGCCGCCTCACTGTGAGCCTCCCGAGCCCGTACACACACACAAGCATGTTTAATTAGTTTAGATAATTAGTCTTTAATTAGTTTAGATTATTTAGATTATTATTTTGTATGTTTAATTAGTTTAGATAATTAGTGTTTAATTAGTACACACACACACGTATTTTGTATGTTTAATTAGTTTAGATTATTTAGATTATTATTTTTCACTATTATATATGTATGAATGCATGTTAGATGGATATAATTAGTGTTTAATTAGTTAGAAATTATTGTTATATAGAAATGTGAGAAATTAGTGTTATATAGAAATGTTAGAAATGTTAGAAATTTTAGTGTTATTTAGATTATTTAGATTAGCATAATTAGTGTTATATAGAAATGTTAGAAATTTTAGTTATCAAAATCCAATCATTAAAAAAATGTTACTTTTTGCGGGCATATAGCTAGTATTTGTTCTCGACGATGTTCGCCCGCATCCTCGCCGTCGACCCGTCCGCGACGACGTCCAGCCGACCCATGTCCGGGACTGGGCTCCGCCGGGCTGACACTGGGAGGTGCTGCCTGGAGGGGCGCGCCGCTTGATGAGGAAGCCGGCCCCGGGTCCTGTCGTCGACCCTGATCTCGTTTGGTGGCGTTCGCGTGGGCCAGTTTCGGTGCGGAGGGACCCGGCCCCGCCGGAGGTGGTACGTCGCCGTGTCAGGGAGGAGGACGAGCACGTCCATCGCTACATGGTTGCGTTAAAGGACGGCAGGTTCTCCAATACGTGGCAGTTTCTTCGGGCATCTCACTTCACCTATGATCCTGTGAGAGTTCCTTCTCTTTGGGTGTCCACCGCCCGCGCCGGAGGAACCGCGAGTGTCCTAGATTCTTCTGTAGTATTCGATCTTTATTAGCTAATAGCCAGTGATGTACTATTCAATATTATATATTATTTGAGACGATGTATTCGAGATTATATCTATTATTCTAGAAGATGTATTCGAGATTATATCTATTATTCGAGACAATGTAATTTGAATACTAAATTGTTTTATATTTCTTTTGGATTAGTTAAACAAAAGCTATGGCAGACAATACCGACAGAGAGGGAGTACAGACCATGTTCGATATGATACGCGGGCCAGATGATAATTAGAATGAAGAAGATTATGACGGCTCCGAATTTCTAAACAACACCGGAGAGGGTGATATGATATTCGATCGCGACGACCAAATTGATGAAGTCATGAACTATGATTATGACGATGACGAAGAACATGTTGATCCTGAAACAACAAAGACCGGCGAGGTATATATATTGATATAAGCAGGCATCTGGTGATCATCACATGTTTTAAATGACTTGAAGATATATTAATGAATCGATCTTTGTTCTTTCAGCCATCCGAATCGAGCAAATCTTGTGCAAAATGATTTAAACGAGGCCCGAACAAAAAGTTGAAGCCGGGCGTAAAGTACAATATCGAGGCATGCAGCCCTACTGGCAAACCATTAGCGCCTAATAAGATTGCGGACAAGTTCGTTCGTCAGTGCGGAGTTCTTGTGAAGGACCAACTCCCGATCAAACTTCAAGAATGGAGAGAGCCAGCAAAGCCATGTCCAGATGTTACTTTTGTCGACAAGAATCAAAAAGATCTGCTTTGGGATACTCTCATGGAACATTTCACCCTACCAGATCATTTCACAGAAGCAGATTTGTAGAAAGTCAAGGAGGCTGCTCTTAGGATGATGGCGATTGCATTCAAGAACCACAAGAATCGTGAATGGAAGAAGTACGTCAAGGGAGGAAGGAAGACTCCAGTATTCAAGGGAACACTAGAGAACCAACGTGATCATTGGGACGATTTCGTGAAATTCAAGGATTCGAATTAGCTAAGGAACGGTCGAGAATAAACAAGAAGAATGCCGAAAAAGGATAAGTTCCATAAGTGGGGCGGTGGCTATGCGGTGGGAATGCCTAAGTGGGATAGTTTCGAGAAAGAGATGGAGGATGCAGTGTCACTCCGGCTACTAAGAGCTGGCCCCCAGTCGAGGACTTGGTTCTATGCGCATGGGGGAGTTGGACCCGAGACAGCAATGTTTCGACGAGGGCAACTCAAGGGAGCCGACGATGCGATACTTGTTGCAATAGAAGAGGCACGATCGGGGTGTTCCAGCCCAACAGAGAGAACGACGAGCTTACGCGTTCTCGGGAAATCCTGAACACCGGGAAGAACACGAGGCAAGGGCGCTATTCCGTGGTATGAGGGTTTTGAGAATGGAACACCGACTACGTAACCCGTGCGAGAAAGAAGATTGCGGAGGAGAAGAAGAGGAAGATGGAGGAGGAGCAGAGGAAGCGGGACTATGAACGCCTTCAAGGCCTAGAAGCAAGTCAAGCGGAATTGGCAGTCAAATTCCAGCGGCAGCAGGAGCAGATCGACTCACTTACCCATCAAAGGGGGTCTCAGCAGCTGCAGTAGCTAGCGGATGATCCAGCATTGGATAGCACCAGCCCATCCATGCCGAGAAGCAGCGTGGGTTCCGTCCCGGACGATGCAATGCTGGGTAGATACCCCGTGGATGACATCATGGAGAACACTAACTGCGAGCTACACATCAAAATGAAGAACATATCCATGAAGGTGGCGGACGGCTTTGCTTTTGCAAATCCCCCCGAGGCAACCTTCCATTGCAACCCGATTCCAGCGGGCTATGCTCGTGTCTTGGTTGATGAGGTGGTGGACCCACCATATTCGGGGCTACAGCTTGACATTCTTTCAGAGGTGACGGCGAGCGCTTTCTCGGAGAGGCCAAACATCGATCATCCTATGGAAAAAGGATAGCATCATCTTTCAAGGCCACCGACACCGCGCCACCGAGTCCTCGTCGAAGTCCGCCACCGAGTCAGCAGACTCCCGCTCCCGCAAGTGCACCAAGTCCGCAAAGTGTCAGCCACTCCTCCTCCTCCAAGTCCGGCAAAGTGTCGACAATCCTCCTCCTCCAAGTCCGCCACAACGCCGACGCCCACTCCTCCTCCAAGTCCGCACAACCTCGGGCCACTCCTCCTCGTCCAACTAAGCCCGTCGGCCGTCTCCGCCGCCAAGAATCGCAGAAGAGACGCCTGCAGCTATGGTGCATAGCGGCACGAGTCGAGGTAGTACAGAAGTACAAAGCGGAGGCAAGCGATATAAATATGGTCCAAGCCTCAAGCCTCTTCCGCAGAGGTCTTATGACAGGTTCGAGGAGGAAATCACAGCCATATCAAGGCCGAGGTGGAAGCCCATTTTGCACCGAAACCGCCACCGCCGCCAAGGAGAAAGTGCACGAGGAAACGATTGACCACTTCATTCATATGGCTCAACCACCAGCTCCCAAGCCTGCTGACACGCACTATGAGCGCCACATCGCAAGTTAAATTGAGCATGTCTACAAAGGAGGCAAGCACGCCTACATCGGGATCGAGCAAACAAGAAGCAGCTGCCAAAAATGCGGAAAACCATTCCCCACTGGGAGAACAGCGGCATAATCGATCCCTCGCTTGTTGTGCCAACAACAAAGCGATAGTATCTGTAGCCCAATATTCTTGTGGGCAAACAGTGCATGTTCCCGAGGTGGGCAATGTGGTAATAACGGAGGAGCATATAATGCAGGCTGAAATTCTCAACATCACTGTTGGACAACTCCTCGAGATCGAGCCCATGCCTTTGCTTAGAGAGGATGAAATAAAATGGAAATATGTCCGAGTCCAACCTTTGGTCGTGCCAGACAAGGTCAAGAACCTCCCAACGAGAATGTATGAATTGCATCAATGGTACATGAACATTACCAAGATTTCAGATCGATTGTCCCTCATGTTGAATGTCAAGCACGAGCATTACTTCCATGAGAAAGCTGTGTCCGTTGAGTATTTAGAACTATTTCAGTTATACAATCAAGACGCACTCGACAAATCTATCGTCAGTTGCTATTGTCTGTAAGTGATTTCTTTCTATAATTTAAGTCTCAAGCTAGCTGTAGTGATCCTTTTGATCAATCATTACCTGTAATTATCCTCACTATATTCTTTTCTGTGGTAGTATGCAGGATGAAGATATATGAAATGAGAAAAGGTGGACGCTTTGGCATTGGGTTCATTGACCCAAACACCGTTAATGAATACACATGGAAGATAAATCAACGTCAGCAAAAGAACGTAGAGGACAGCATGCTAGAGTTCTTGAAGCGCCTCAAATATAATGAAGATATACTACTTCCTTACAACTTCCAGTGAGTCACACTGTCTTGTACTACAAATTTTCTGTTTTTGCCTACTAGCTAGCTACATGTTTTTGCTTACATATGCCCGCGTAATTAAGACTTGCAAACGTGTGTGCATGCAGATTTCACTGGGTCTTGTGTATCATTAAAGTTGACGCCGGAACAGTTGAAGTACTGGACTCACTAATCTCAGAAAAAACTGACTATAACATCTTGTATGGGATAGTCAACAGGTAATTTAATCATTATTAACTATAGATCTCGGCCTATTTAGTTCGTCATTTCATGATATGAACTATTTAATAACCCCTTTATTCATTTTCTTTGTCGGCGGGCAGGGCTTGGGAAGGTTCATCGCCGTCACGCCCGCGAATGGAAACAAAAGCTTCAATGGTTTCACCCAAGGTAAGCAATTATAGTACTAGCTAGCTAGCTAGCTGCCATCTCTTTAATTATCATGCTTGATTAATTTTTATCTAATCAAATTCCATTCTTGTAAAGGCCCCAAGAAGCGGTAGCGAGGGACTGATCTGTATGCATTCTGCGTATAGAACATTCGCATGATGGCGTCCAAAGGAGCAGATCTCAAAGACAGGAATGGGTACGCTTGTCGTAACACTATTCACAATTTTACACCATTATCGATATCTAGTCACACAACTAATACACATGCATATTGATCTCCTTCTTAACAGTTCAAAGAGGTGCGGAGAAGCTCATAGAAACGGAGCGCGTAGAAGCACTTCAAGAGGAAATAGCGGGATTTTTTCTCGACCAGGTCATAAACCAAGGAGAATTCTATTACCCGCCACGCCCCATGAAAACCACTTCCAATTGTCATCGTGTTCAAGGCACCAATTAGGCTAATGCCAATGGCTCCGAAGGAAGCATGCATATGTAGGAGAAATTGTATATAGCTATACATGTGTGTATGTGTGAATTAATTAATATGGTGGTTTGTGAGACATTGATGATATATATATGCATGATTGGTTCTACTAGAAATTCTATTTATATATATATACATATATATATATATATATATGTGTATATATATATGTATATATATGTATGTATGTATATATATATATATATATATATATATATATATATATATATATATATATATATATATATATGTATGTAGAGTGGCCCTATATAGGATCAGAATATAGAGTGGCACTATTCTGATCACAGGATCAGAATAGTTATTTGGATCATGATGACCCTATATAGGGCCGAACAGGTGTTCCTGAGATCTAAGAGTAGCGCAAGACCGACCCATTACCACGTTCTCGAACGGCCTAACATTCCAACCTCGAACTTCCTGTACTCCCCCCGTCCTCCTCCTACGCCCCCACCGACAGCCTCCTCCCGTGACCCCGCCGCCGGCCTCCTCCCCTGGCCCCGCCGCCTGCCTCTTCCCACGGATGCGCCGCTGGCCTCCTCCCGTGGCCCCGCCGCCTGCCTCCTCCCGTGGCGCCGCCACCTACCTCATCCCGCGGAGGCGCAGCCCCATGTGCCTCCACAAACGCCGTCGCTCGCCGCGACTGCCATCCGCCTCCACCAGCACGTCGACCACCACGCCCCTATGCCCGCCGCTACCTGCCAAGGCCCCCCCGCCCCCCGCGCCTCCTCCAGCGCACCGCCGTCACCACCTAATCCTGCGCGACGCCGCCCCCACCTCCTCCCAGCTCCTTCGCCTCCTCCGGCGTGCCGACGCACAGCCCTTCCTGACGGGCCCCATCGCAGCAGCACACGGGGCGTTCCGACCGCTGTGGGCGCCGCCCCCATCCCACCTCCACCTAGGCGCGTCACCACCACTCCGTCTCCGGTGACCCATCCCGCATCACGATCTGGAGAGGTTCACCCCTCGGGCTTGGGAAGTTCACCGCAGCCGATAAGTGCCGTCGAAGGGCGATGATCTGCAACTTCCTCTCCTTCGTCGCCATCGTCACCTGTTGTTGCTTCGACGCCACGAGCTGACCCATCTCAGGACGGCGTCCCTGCACCCAGCCGCTGACCGGTGCCATGGACGCCTACCGTCGGCCTCCGCCGTCACGCTCGTCACCTTCAACTCGGCGCCCAGGTTCGGGATATCATACTACTTACGTCCGGGCACTGATGGATTGCGAATTTACTTCTCTGAACTTATCAAACTACTGGTACAGGTCCAGTAATGCATTGCTGTAGCTCCTGAGGGTCGACAGTGTCGTTGCGGTGCGTTTGGCTTTGCAATGCCCCGCGCTGCCTCCACCTTTAGTCACTTCAATTCAGTTCAACCTACCCAGCCTCATCAGCTCGGTTGTTTGTGTTTTGAAGAACAAACAGAGTTGGCTAAAAATTTATGCTACTACCGACACCCATAGATAAAGATAAGTACACCACTGATTCTGAACTTCTAACCGAATCTGAACTTCTACCTGTTTGCCACAGCGGTAGGCAAGCAAGAAAGCAGAGTATAGAAAACAGGGAACTGGGGATAGGCAATGGCAGCGGGCAGAACTCAGAAGATATACATGTTGGGTTCAGTTTATAGTCTACTCAAACGAGAACGTACAACGCTGAAACGGCCAGCTACTTGACGAACAACTGAAATTTTCCCAGGGCCAACTCGTCAAAGAGCCGCGGAATGAGCTCCCCTGCGGAACAATTGAAATTTTCCCGGGGCCAATTCTTTTCAAAGAAGAAAACAAAAAGTTCATATTAAAAAGCAGAGAAGTTCAAAGATTATAAAAACCTAGGATTTTTATCCGTTAAAATACCCTAGAAGTTCAAATCTAAAAAACGAAGCACTTTGATGATATAAAAACTTCAGATTTTCCTCTTTATTAAAGTATGAAAACAAGAAGTTCATTTTTTTAAATAGAGCAGTACAAAATTCATAAAAAGGATTTTCACTGTTTCTAATAAAAAATCTATAGAATCTCATAATTAAATAACGGGCCGGTTCAATATTTATTAGAAAACTAGGATTTTTTCCACTACTACAAGGAAATAAATGAAGAAGTCCAAATTATGAACATAGAGAAGTTCGATATTTATAAAAATCTTAGGTTTTCCTTGTAACTAAAGAATAAAAATGAAGAAGCTCAAATTAAAATAAAGGAGCTGTTCGATGTATACGAAAACTCAAATCCTTTCCGTCTCTAGGAAAAATGAAAGCAAGAAGTTCAATTTTAATAAAATTGTATGATTCTAAAACCATATTTTTTTTCTCCGGAGAATAAAACGATTAATGTTTTAGGAATTATGGGTAAAAAAGCAAAAAAAGAAGTTCAAAGTGAAAACAACCAGCGATTCAACTACTACATGGAATGTGTTTCATATAAGAAAAAAGAATAAAAAGACAAAGTCTAAAAAGACTTTAGCTAGAAGTTCACGTGTTTCGGTCCACGAAGTTCAAAAATTCTTGTAAAGGAGGTTCACTGTGTATTTTCTTGTGCAAAAACACACAAAAATGTTGTTTCTAGTGTTTTAAAAAAGTTTTCTCAATCCATTATAAATTTGAAACATAATGCTCGGCATAGAAATGTTCTTCTATTCAACAAATTTCCATGGGTATATCATATTCTTATTCCAACGTAAACGGTTAAAAATAAATTGGTGTATGTTGTCCTAAAAAGAAGTTTAATCGTATAAAAAAAGTTGCATCTTTTCAACATGTTTCTAATGGTTTACCATTTGTGGAACTCCGAGTAACGGGTGAGGAATTACAAACAATAATACGTGGTAGAAGTTCAAAGTGAAAACATCAGTAAGTTCGACGATTATAGAAAACTCAGGTTTTTACTCGTTATTAAAGAATGGAAACTAGGAAGTTCAAAAATTAAATAACAAGAAGTTCAACTTTTAAAAATAGAGCGCTTCAAAATTTCATAAAAAAGATTAAGAACATAAAACCAGGAAGTCCATATTAAAAAGATGGAGAAGTTCGATGATTATAGAAAACTCAGATGTTCCTCGTTATTAAAGAATAGAAACAAGAAGTTCAAAAATAAAATAACAAGAAGTTCAACTTTTAAAAATAGAGCGCTTCAAAATTTTATAGAAAAAACTAAGAAATAAAACAAGGAAGTCCAAATTAAAAAGATGCAGAAGTTTGATGATTATAGAAAACTCAGATTTATCCCGTTATTAAAGAATGGAAACAAGAAGTTCAAAAATAAAATAACTTATAAAAAAGTTGTTGCTAGAAGTTCAAGTGCTCTGTCCGGGGAAGTTCAAAAAATATTTGTGAGAGAGGTTGAACAAAAATACATGACAAAAGTTCAAGATGAAATAGTGGGAAGTTCAACTACTACATAAAATGCGTTTCAGATAGGAAAATAAGAATAGAAAACAAAAAGCTTAAAAGATTTTGTTGCTAGAAGTTCACTTGATACTCCCGGTGAAGTTCGAGATCTCTAGTGTGAGACGTCCAACCTTCAGTTACATGTAAAAAACAGGCAAAAAAGACGTTGTTTTACGCATTCAAAAATATATTTTGAATCGTTGCGAGTATGAAAAACTCATCAACACAAAAAAGTTGCGTGTTTTTAATAGCTTTCCATCGATATATCATTTGCTCAATTACGGTAAGTGGTTTGAGAATTACGGGCGAAAAACATCACGTCAAAAAATAGAGTGAAGTTCAAACAGACATGCTCCAGAAGTTCAACTACTTCACGCAGTGCATTTCCGTTCACGATGAACGCAGAAATCATGATCTCGCCATTTTCTAATTTACCTCGAAATGACGGTAATATCATTTGTGTAAGTTCAAGTCCTTGGTCGGAGAAAGTTAAAAAATTTATTGTGAGAGACGTTTGTACAAAAGGAATATTATTTGTGTAACACTTACGAATGGATGAGAAAATTACAAACAAAAATATGTCCCAGAAGTTCAACGTGAAAACAGCAAGAAGTTCAACTACTATGCTAAATGAATTTCAGATGAAAAACTTTCAAAATCGTCGCGAGTATGAAAAGATGATCAACACGGGAAAGTTGCGTGTTTACAGCAACTTTTGAACGGTATGTCATTTGCTCAATTCCGGTGAGTGGATGGAGAACTACGAGCAGTGGATGGAGAGCTACGAGCAATAAAATCACGTGAAAAACAGAGTGAAGTTCAGGTACACGCACCAAGAAGTTCAGGTTCTTCACGCCGTGCATTTTCGAAGAATCTGTTTTGCGATAAAGGCAGAACGAATGATCCCGCCATTTTCGGAATTACTTGAAAACGGCTAGGAATCAGAGAAAACCATCAACATGAAAAAGTTTCGCATTTTCCGTAGCTTTCCAACGGTATATTATTTGCCCAATTCCGATAAAGTTCGTAGAAATTACGATGAAAATATGTTTTTCGCCATTTTCGTAACTGACTTAAAACCGTAAAGAATTAGGAGAAACAATACATAACAAAAAGTTTCGCATTTGTTCAACCTTTCCAACGCCATATCATTTGCTGCATTCGGACATACAGTTAAAAAATTAGCTCGAAAATACGAACTCGGTAGGACTTGGACCATTTTCTAAATTACTCTTAAACCATTCAAAATTAGAAAAAACCTTTCAAGATGAAAAAGTTGCGCATTTTCATAAGTTTTCCAATGCCATGTCATATGCCTCTATTGTATTAGCCGTATAGAAATGACATCAAAAAAACGAACTCAGCTGCTCGGTTTACAAAATTTTATGTTTTTTCAAATTACTCTTTAACCATAGGGAATTGGAAAAAACTTTCAACATGTGGAAGGAGCGGTTTTGCAGCAGCTTTCCAACGCCATATTATATGCCTCATTCCGATAAACGGTTTAGAAATACGATCGAAAATACGATTCACGTTTTTTGTGCGAAGAAAAAACGGTTTTCAAAACTGCTCTTAAACCGCTTATGTTTTGCCAAAAATTTAAGTTGGGTCATGATATTGGTGTCCATAGCTTTCCAACGGTATATCGCAAGCCCCGTTTGGGCAACGTTGGCGGAAGTTCAACCGAGTTCATGGGGAAGTTCAACGTACTACTAGCAGGGCAGGTCAGTTTGTGATCAGAATATTATTCTGATCCCGTGATCAGAATAGTGTTTATGTGTGTGTCTATATATATATATATATATATATATATATATATATATATATATATATATATATATATATGCATAACGTGTACAATGTGTAGTATCGTAAAATACCAAAGAAACGAAAAAGAATTAAAATGGAAACACAAAATTAAATGAAAAGAAATCATAAAACTAAAAACCCCAAACCTTATAGTACCGGTTGGTCTTACCAACCGGTACTAAAACTCGAGTGCCGGAGCTGGCTCGTACACGTGGTTGCCCATTAACACCGGTTCGTGCTGAACCGGTACTAAAGGGGGGGGCTTTACTGACCACAATTTAGTGCCGGTTATGTAACCGGCACTACAGGGCCTTACGAACCGGTGCTATTGCCCGGTTCTGCACTAGTGATTCTTCGGACATGGGGATTTAAGGACATTCTGAACATATGAGGATAAAGTGGGGAGTCCCGTTGGGTGGCTTTTTTCCATCACTGTCATGTCTGGACAAAGACCATGCTGTCCGCCTAAACGTTTAGGGAGGATATGGGCTAGTCCGAGTGAAGATGCTTAGAATTGGCTACCATCAGAAGCGATCTATGCACGCGTACACATGATCTCTTGGAAAACCTATACCGAGAAATGCCCCAAATTAGAGAATCTCTAATCAGACCCCAAGCAATTTCCATTTGACCGTTGAATAGCCGGTACACTGTCCAGACAACAAAAACCTGTCTCTAACCATACCATCAAATCTAGTCCATATGTGGCGTGAATTTGGGCCATCTAGACGCGTCCGTCATTTCAGCCCTCCCTATCCTGGCCCATCTGAACCGCACAAAAAATCGCACCCCTACCCTACCATGGACACCGAACCCTACACTAGTAGAAAACAGGGCTTTGGTCCAGGCCAGAAAAGGGCATTAATCCCAGTTCACTCACGAACCAGGACCAATGGGGGCATTAGTCCCGGTTCATGAGGCCAGGGCGCCGACCGGGCCTCGGGGGCCATTGGTCCCGGTTCGTCTGATGCCTTTGCACTAGTAGAAAAAGGGTCATATGTGAAGCCCAATAGTGCTGGTTTGAATTTCAGCCAGCACTAATGTGTACAATAGCACCGGTTCGTGGCGGCGATCAATAGCACCGGTTCGTGGTGAACCTTTAGGACCGGTTCATGCCACGAACCGGTACTAAAGGGGATGTGTCAGCCCGCGATCAGGGTATGGCCCCACCGTCACCATTTAGTGCCGGTTCGTACCACGAACCAGTACTAATGAGGTTATGGCAAGCTGTTTTTAGTCCCACCTCGCTCCCCTAACAAGCCTTTTACCACCTTAAATATGTTATTTCTCAAACTATCACAAGCACTTGGTCTTCATTGAACTCTATGTGTAGAATTTGTGGCCGCAATATGAGTCTTCATCGGTTTATAAATCGTTGATGACTCATATTGACAATTCAGATTGTACACACAAAGATCATTGATGATCAAAGTATTTTGAAGTTATAAGATCATATTGACAGTTTAGACTCTAAAGAAATATAAGATCGTGATGTAAATGCTCTTATATTTTTTATGCTCAAGATGCACCATTCAAAGCGACGCCATCAACTTTCAACCATTTCGCCTTCATTTGCTATTTTTCATGCATTCAATGATTTGTTTTGAGAACTAAATGACCTGAAAATTGAAAAGCACTACAAATGAACTCGAAAAAGTTGAAACTTGGCATGGTATCATCATTTCACCCACATAGATTGTTCAAAAAGTAGAGAGGGTTACGGCAAAACTGGATGCACTTCGTTTACAAACTGGACAATCTCTTTCAAGTATTCAGGTTTCACGAAATTAAACTCATCATTACAAAGGCATTTCATTTTTTAAACTTATTACAACTCCAGACTTTTTGTGCATTCAGTATGCACCATTCAAAGCGACGCCATCAAATTTCAACCATTTCTGCCTTCATTTGCTATTTTTCATGCATTCAATGATTTGTTTTGAGAACTAAATGACCTGGAAATTGAAAAGCACTACAAATGAACTCTGAAAAAGTTGAAACTTGGCATGGTATCATCATTTCACCCACATAGATTGTTCAAAAAAGTAGAGAGGGTTACGGCAAAAACTGGATGCACTTCGTTTACAAACTGGACAATCTCTTTCGAAGTATTCAGGTTTCTGACGAAATTAAACTCATCTGTTACAAAGGCATTTCATTTTTTTAAACTTATTACAACTCTAGACTTTTTGTGCATTCAGTATGCATCATTCAAAGCGACAACATCAAATTTCAACCATTTCTGCCTTCATTTGACATTTTTCATGCATTTAATGATTTGTTTTGAGCTAAATGACACTAATTAAATTTTGTGCAGGTAGCGCACCACCTTTAGTACCGGTTGGTGGCTCCAACCGGTATTAAAGGGTAAGCTGTTTTTTAGTCCCACCTCGCCAAGAGAGAGGGAGTAGGAGCGGTTTATAAGCCCTGGGTGCAGAGACGATGAAGAAGAGGCTCAATGCTCACGTTGCTTAGCTTCAAGCCTTTAGGAATATGGTAGATTGCACGAGCTACAGCAGCAGTGCGCTTAAACTATTCCAAAAGGCTTGAAGCAAATTAACGAGCATTGCACCTTGTTTTTATTTTTAATAACTTATTACAACTCCGGACTTCTTCTTTTTTATTTTTAATAACTTATTACAACTCCGGACTTCTTCTGTTATGGCAAAAGGAAGGAGGAGAAGAAGAAGGGGGAGGAGGAGAAGAGGAAGAAGAAGAGGAAGAAGAAGAAGAAGAAGAGGAGGAGGAAGAAGGAGAAGAGGAAGAAGAAGGAGAAGAAGAAGAAGAGGAGGAGGAGAAGAAGGAGGAGGAAGAAGAAGGAGAAGAAGAAGAATAAGAAGAGGAAGAAGAAGGAGAAGAAGAAGAAGGAGAAGGAGAAGGAGAAGGAGAAGAAGAATAAGAAGAGGAAGAGGAAGAAGAAGAAGGAGGAGGAGAAGGAGAAGGAGAAGAAGAATAAGAAGAGGAAGAGGAAGAAGAAGAAGAAGGAGGAGAAGGAGAAGGAGAAGGAGAAGGAGAAGAAGAATAAGAAGAGGAAGAGGAAGAAGAAGAAGAAGAAGAAGAAAAAGAAAAAATAAACCAAAAAAGAAATAACTATATAAAAAAATTACTCAAAAATAAATAGAAGAAAATAAGTAATGCAGAAAAGAAAAAAACTAAAAGAAAGCAAAAATATTCACAAAGAAACTAAATACGGCAAAAAAAACTACTCAGAAATAAATAGAAGAAAAAAATAAAGCAGAAAAGAAATAACTATATAAAAAATTACTCAAAAATAAATAGAAGAAAATAAATAATGCAGAAAAGAAAAAACTAATACAAAGCAAAAATATTCACAAAGAAACTAAATACGGCAAAAAACTACTCGAAATAAATAGAAGAAAAAATAAAGCGAAAAGAAATAACTATATAAAAAATTACTCAAAAATAAATAGAAGAAAATAAATAATGCAGAAAAGAAAAAACTAATATAAAAAATATACACAAAGAAACTAAATACGGCAAAAAAACTACTTAGAATTAAATAGAAGAAAAAATAAAGCAGAAAATAAATAACTATATAAAAAATTACTCAAAAATAAATAGAAGAAAATAAATAATGCGGAAAAGAAAAAAAATTAAAAAAATGTTGGGGCACTGCCGTGAGCCTACCAGTCCTAGGGTGTGCAAATGCAGCCCGTAGGGCCAGGAGGCTCACCGGCAGCGCGCTTTAGTTAGGCCCGAAGCACGCTATATAGAGGAGTTGAAAGGCGGCCGCTGGCTGGGTTTATAAACCAGTCTGGCTGCCCTTCGCTCAGCGAGGTGGGACTAAACATAGCGCACCGCTGGTGTAATAAGACGCTTTTAGTACCGGTTTGTGGCACAACCGGTACTAAAGGGGGGACTTTAGTACTGGTTGGAGCCACCAACCGGTACTAAAGGGCCTCGTTTCCCGCCGCTTGGGCTGGCCAAAATTGGCCTTTAGTACCGGTTCGTGGCTCCAACCGGTACTAAAGGCTCCCCCTATATATATGACACTTACGAAAAATCAGTTATCGTCGCCACTTCGCTCCACGTTTCGCTTCGATCTCGCTGACGCCGCGCCGCCGCCATGCCCTCGCCGCTTCGCCGCCGCCGCCATCGTCGTCGCCGCCGCCGCCGCCGTCGTCGTCGTCGCCGCCCGCCGCCGTCGTCGTCGTCGCCGCCGCGCCCGCGCTGCCGCGTCGTCGCTGTCGCCGCCGCCTTCGTCGTCACGTCGTCACCGCCCGCCCTTGCCATCGTCGTCGCTGCCCCCCGCCCAAGACGTCGTCGTCGCTGCCCCGCGCCACCTGTACGCGCCCTATATACGTACACACGCATACGTATACACACATACACACACACACATGCACACACACACACACACGCATACACACAGACACATACACACAAACACACACACACACGTATACACACACACACACACATATTTTTTTACTTATTTTTTGTTTTCTATATATAATATGTTTAGATGAATTAGAACTATCTAGTTTATTTTTAGTAAATACAATGCTTTTCGTTGAACTAGTTGAATTAATATATAGATCAACTAGTTTATTTTTTGAAGATGCTTAATTAGTTGAACTTGTTGAATTAATATATAGAACTAGTTTATTTTTAGAAGATGCTTAATTAGTTGAACTTGTTGAATTAATATATAGAACTAGTTTATTTTTAGTAAATGCTTAATTAGTTGAACTAGTTGAATTAATATAACTAGTATATTTTTAGTAAATGCTTAGTTGAACTAGCTAGTTGAATTAATAGATTTTTCTGTTAATAGATTTTTTTCTGTTAATAGATTTTTTTTCTGTTAATAGATTTTTTGGTGATATTATTATTGAATATGCATGTTTGGTGATATTATTGTTAATAGATTTTTTGGGTGATATTTAGATTGTGTAATTAATTTTGTTCATAGAATTTTAATGATTTTTTTGTTCATAGTATTTAGAAAAAGGAAAAAAAAAGAAGAAGTAGTTTATATATAGTTGAACTAGCTAGTTGATTTAATAAACTAATTTATTTTACTATATATAGAAGTAGTTTGTTTTTAGTAAGTACTACTTATTTATTTATAGTAAGTGCTTAGTAGTTGAACTAGATAGTTGACTAATAAAACTAAATTATGAACGTAGGCCGGAAATGTCGTACTCATCGGACGACGATAACCGCCCGGGGGAGTGCGACTGGTGCCATGACGACCGAGGTATCTGCGACAGGTTCATTGAGCTGGACGAAGATCGGCGCTTCAGCATTAAGCTCGAGGAGACCTGCGATGTTCATACGGTACGCAACGACGACAATAGTTTTTTCGTAATTAAGCACGACTTCAACTATTTTAACGTGTATTTTTCATCTTTTCCAATTCGACTAGCTTATCCCATGCTTTGCAAGACACTATGTCTTGGAGAGGATGGGTTTTGAAGACCATGAAAATTTCAAAACCAAAAAAAATTATCCTAAGTACCGAACATGGTGTGGATTTTCAAGTAAAGCTGTACAATGCTCAGAGTGTAACCCATTTTGGTTGCAAAAATGGGGATGCATTTTGCAAGATGTATGGTCTTGATGAGGGTATGCTTGTCACCATGGATCTTGGTGATCCTACAATCGAGCAAGAGACACCTTCGATTTGGGTCTTTGTGGATACACCTCCAGTTCTTCCCTCATGTGAGCTAAACATAGTATTAAGTAATTTATATTGTTTATTTCAAAAAATAATGTTGACAACTTATCTTCATTGACAGCTTATTTTCATTCTTCAAAGAATGTGCGGAAGATGGTAGATGAACGCATTACTATGAAGGCTCGAATTAACTTATCAGAGAAAACTCATCTGGTCGGATTTTGTACTGCTCTTGAGAATTACAATATCAAACTCCTCAACATTATGGTCAATACGTGCCACTAGTGCATGTGTTGAACTACGGTAACTACCATGGAGATACCCTGGTAAGATTATTTTTTACTATTACAACATCCGTGCATCTTTTTGCACACTTCTAAAACTAGTACATCATTGCTAACTACAAAGTTATTATTATGTTTTTCAACAGATAATCCTGAATGATTGTGTGCCTCATCTGATGTATACGCGTGGTAGCCTTCATGTTTTGAACATACGACCAGGTCGTCCTACGAATCTCAACTGTCCATACCGGGTTTCTAAAAGAAGTGGAGACATAACAATCAAAGAATGGAAAAAATGTATGGATAGTCGTAAGGAGCTTCTTGGAAGCAATAAGCAGCGAAAGGCAAGAATTGGAGACAGGATGATCGCCATTCTTCATAATGGAGAGTCAGGGTCTATATTGTTTTATGCTATTTTACCTTAAGGGTGTTTAGGTCCTACCTGATACTGATGATCATGTGCTAAGAACAATTATGTAGGGTTGGGTTCGATGACTATATATGAGGATTATGATCGTAATACTTATTATTAATAACGAGTAGAAGTTTTATGATGATGCATGATTAGTAGGACTTGTTATTATATATATATATGATGATGTAATGATGCAAAAGCATGCATGAGCATGTTATATCTACGGGTGCGCAATGAACATAGCAGCAGCGTTGATAAACAAAGCATGCTTGATGTATATATGATGCATAACGTGTACAATGTGTAGTATCGTAAAATACTAGCAAATGAAAAAGAATTAAAATGGAAACACAAAATTAAATGAAAAAGAAATCATAAAACTAAAAACCCACCAAACCTTATAGTACCGGTTGGTGTTACCAACCGGTACTAAAGGGCTCCAGGCCCCCGGAGCTGGCTCGTGCCACGTGGTTGCCCTTTAGCACCGGTTCGTGCTGAACCGGTACTAAAGGTGGGGGGCCTTTAGTGACCACAAATTAGTGCCGGTTATGTAGCTATAGGGCCTTACGAACCGGTGCTAATGCCCGGTTCTGCACTAGTGTTGGTCCTGCTTCCAGACACGAACCAGGACCAATGGGCCTCGCTCCTGGCCCACAATCTTTAGTCCGAGTTCGTGGCTGGAACCGGGACCAAATGTGGTCCTTTAGTCTCGGTTTTAGCCACTGCTCTATTTTTTGGCTAGCCGTGGGAGAAGTTTGTGGTGGTCTAGCTCACCTCCTATGCACATGAGGTGTTCGATGAAATGCCCAAGCCACACTTAAGCTTTCTCCTCTCGAAGCTCCTTGCCCAAGCTTCATTTTTCTCAAGATTTGTCTAGGTTCGACGGTCCGTCTTGTCCCGTCCCCGTCCTCACCGTCACCGGCACCACCGTGGTGAGCCTCTTGTTCTTATCTTCTTTCTAAAAGAAAAAAGTTCTTGTATGATTTACATTATTATTTGTGTAATTTTCTTAATTTTATTATTGTTTATTATTATATAGTGTGATGGTTTTGGTATCCGCCTCCGTCGGCCCTTGTCCTGTCTACGATTAGGATGTGGTATATATTATATTTTATAAATATTTGGTTCATTCAGTGTTTATGACAATTATGCCGACCAACGTGACATAGATGTTTTTATCTAGGAGGTATGTGAACCGAAAATTCCAACCGACCCTATTGTCGAGAGGTTAAATTTAATTGAAGAATAAAACAATTACTTACAGAAAAAATTAAAAAGAATTGAGGAGGAGAAGATGAGATTGGAGTTGCATGTTGCTAATGTAATCGATGATCACAAGATCAAGATGGATGCAATGCGCTTGAAGATTAGAAAGATTAGAAAATATGCCATTCATACCGAGGCTTTGTATCATTATGTCATTGGATCAATTGTTACGTTAATTGCGATTATGATCGCATTTGTTGTTGCATTGAAATGTTTTAATAGTTTCAATGTATGGTTTAATTAGATGCTCTAGAGAGCTATATATATGTTGTTCAATGGGAACTATACTTGTGTGAACTTTTTGTATTTATTTTTTCAGCAATAACATTTGATCACTACTGTACTTTGGTTTTAATGTGATGATGAACTTCTATTAATTGGGTCACTCTGCATTCATGATGTTCTGTAATGGTTTTTGACACACTTAATTATATATAATGCACGCAGATGAACCGATAATGGATGTACGGTAACAGACGCACCTCCGAGTACATTAAGGGCGTGCATAATTTTCTCGAAGTGGCTGGGGCAAACAAGTAGAATGGTTTTATTTGTTGTCCATGCCCTATTTGTAGGAATACGAAGTCTTACTCTAACCAGAAAATCCTTCACACCCACCTGCTTATGAAGGGTTTCATGTCACACTATATTGTTTGGACCAAGCACGGAGAAAGAGGGGTTATGATGGCAGACAACGAAGAAGAAGAGGATGATGACAACTATGTGCCCCCTGAATACGGTGATGCTGCAACGAGGGAAGCTGAAGATCAAGAGGAACCAGACGATGTGTCCGATGTTGATCTTCGTCGGGTTATTGTCGATGCAAAGAGACATTGCGAAAGTGAAAAGGAGAAGTTGAAGTTAGATCGCATGTTAGAGGATCACAAAAAAGGGTTGTACCCCAATTGCGAAGATGGCAATACAAAGCTCGGTACCACACTAGAATTGTTGTAGTGGAAGGCAGACAATGGTGTATCTGACAACAGATTTGAGAAGCTACTGAAAATATTGAAGAAGAAGCTTCCAAAGGATAATTAATTGCCCGACAGTACGTACAGAGTAAAGAAGGATCTATGCCCTCTGGGATTGGAGGTGCAGAAGATACATGCATGCCCTAATGACTGCATCCTCTACCGCGGTGCGTTCGAGAATATATTTTTGGTATTTTATAATATAGAAGCGAAAAGTAAAGATGCAAATAAAAGTATATTGAAAGCAAATATGATAAAAGATCGACCCAGGGGCCATAGGTTTCACTAGAGGCTTCTCTCGAGATACCATAAGTATTACGGTGGGTGAAAAAAAATATCAGTCGAGCAATTGATAGAAGAGCGCATAGTTATGAGATTATCTAGGCATGATCATGTATATAGGCATCACGTCCATAACAAGTAGACCGACTCCTGCCTGCATCTACTACTATTACTCCACACATCGACCGACTCCTGCCTGCATCTAGAGTATTAAGTTCATAAGAACAGAGTAACACATTAAGCAAGATGACATGATGTAGAGGGATAAACACATGCAATATGATATAAACCCCATCTTGTTATCCTCGATGGCAACAATACAATACGTGCCTTGCAACCCTTTCTGTCACTGGGTAAGGACACCGCAAGATTGAACCCAAAGCTAAGCACTTCTACCATGGCAAGAAAGGCCAATCTAGTAGGCCAAACCAAACTGATAATTCGAAGAGACTTGCAAAGATAACTCAATCATACATAAAAGAATTCAGAGAATTTTCAAATATTATTCATAGATAAACTTGATCATAAACCCACAATTCATTGGATCTCGACAAACACACCGCAAAAAGAGTTTACATCGAATAGATCTCCACAAGAGAGGGGGAGAACATTGTATTGAGATCCAAAAAGAGAGAAGAAGCCATCTAGCTAATAACTATGGACCCGTAGGTCTGTGGTAAACTACTCACAACTCATCGGAGGGGCAAGGATGTTGATGTAGAAGCCCTCCATGGTCGATTTCCCCTCCGGCAGAGTGCCTGCGAAGGCTCCAAGATGAGATCTCGCGGATATAGAAGGTTACGGCGGTGGAAATTGTGTTTCGTGGTGCTCCTGGATGTTTTCAGGGTACATAGGTATATATATAGGAGGAAGAAGTACGTCAGTGGCCGCCCGAGGGGCCCATAAGACAGGGGGCACGGCCCCCTATCTCGTGGCCCCCTCGGAAGCTTCTTGACTTGCACTCCAAGCTCTCCGGATCACGTTCATTCCAAAAATCACGCTCCTAAAGGTTTCATTCCATTTGGACTACGTTTGATATTCCTTTTCTTCGAAATACTGAAATAGGCAAAAAACAATATGGGCTGGGCTCCGGTTAGTGGGTTAGTCCCAAAAATGATAAAAATGTGTAAAATAAAGCCCATAAACATCCAAAAGGGGTAATATAATAGCATGAAACAATCAAAAATTATAGATACGTTGGAGACGTATCACATATCTTCAGGACTGAGAAATAGAACTCCCCTCTTCTTCAGGGTTGGTTTAGGAGTTGGCTCAAGAATTGGCTCAGGAGTTGGCTCAGGAAGTGTCCAATTGTTTTTATTAGTCAACATATTATTCAATAGTAATTCAGCTTGATCGACTGTTCTTTCCCTGAAAACACAACCAGCACGACTATCCAAGTATTTCAAGTATTTCATTTTTCTTAAGAGGATGATTAGGCAAAGCATTAAGTAATCGGAGAAGCCTCCCCCAAGATTGTGGGAGACTCTCTTCTTCAATTTGCACAAAATTATATATTTCCCTCAAGGCAGCTTGTTTCTTATGAGCCGGGAAATATTTAGCAGAGAAGTAATAAATCATATCCTGGGGACTACACAACCATGATCAAGAGAATTAAACCAAGTTTTAGCATAACCCTTTAATGAGAATGTAAATATCTTAAGGATATAATAGTAGCTAGATTTCTCATTATTTGTGAATAGGGTGGCTATATCATTCAATTTAGTAAGATGTGCCACAATAGTTTCAGATTCATAGCCATAAAAAGGATCAGAATCAACCAAAGTAATTATCTTAGGATCGACAGAGAATTCATAATCCTTATCAGTAACAAAGATAGGTGAAGTAGCAAAAGTCGGCTCATATTTCATTCTATAATTTAGAGTTTTATGTTTCAGTTTAGCTAATAACTTCTTAAGATCAGATCTATCATTGCAAGCAAAAAAAATCTCTAGCAGTTTCTTCATCCATAAAATAACCCTCAGGAACAACAGGCAATTCATACTTACGGGGAGAACCTTCGTCATCACTATCTTCAATAATAATTGTTTCAAGAATTTCATTCTCACTAACCCTAGCAAGTTGTTCATCAAGATATTCACCTAATGGCATAGTAGTATCAAGCACAGAAGTAGTTTCATCATAAGTATCATGCATAGTAGAAGTGGCATCATCAATAACATGTGACATATCAGAATTAATAGCAGAAGCAGGTTTAGGTGTCGCAAGCTTACTCATAACAGAAGGAGAATCAAGTGCAGAGTTAGATGGTAGTTCCTCACCTCCCCTCGTAGTTGAGGGATAAATACTAGTTCTTTCGTCTTTCAAGTTCCTCATAGTGACCAACAGATATAAATCCCAAGTGACTCAAAGAATAGAGCTATGCTCTCCGGCAACGGCGCCAGAAAATAGTCTTGATAACCCACAAGTATAGGGGATCGCAACAGTTTTTGAGGGTAGATATTCAACCCACATTTATTGATTCGACACAATGGGAGCCAAACAATATTCTCAAGTATTAGCAGTTGAGTTGTCAATTCAACCACACCTGGATAACTTAGTATCTGCAGCAAAGTATTTAGTAGCAAAGTAGTATGGAAGTAACATTAACGGTAGCAAAAGTAACAGTAGCAGTTTTGTAGTAATTGTAATAGTAGCAACGATAAAGTAAATAAGCAAAGCACAATATATGAAAAGCTCGTAGGCATTGGATCAGTGATGGATAATTATGTTGGATGCGATTCCTCACGTAATAGTTATAACATAGGGTGACACAGAACTAGCTCCAGTTCATCAATGTAATGTAGGCATGTATTCCGAATATAGTCATGCGTGCTTATGGAAAAGAATTTGCATGACATCTTTTGTCCTACCCTCCCGTGGCCGCGGGGTCCTAATGGAAACTAAGGGATATTAAGGCCTCCTTTTAATAGAGTACCGGACCAAAGCATTAACACATAATGAATACATGAACTCCTCAAACTACGGTCATCACCAAGAAGTATCCCGATTATTGTCACTTCGGCGTTGTCGGATCATAACACATAATAGGTGACTATAGACTTGCAAGATAGGATCAAGAACTCAGATTTATTCATGAAAACATAATAGGTTCAGATCCGAAATCATGGCACTTAGGCCCTAGTGACAAGCATTAATCATAGCAAAGTCATAGCAACATCAATCTCAGAACATAGTGGATACTAGGGATCAAACCCTAACAAAACTAACTTGATTACATGGTAAATCTCATCCAACCCATCACCGTCCAGCAAGCCTACGATGAAATTACTCACGCACAGCGGTGAGCATCATGAAATTGGTGATGGAGGATGGTTGATGATGACGACGGCGACGAATCCCCCTCTCTGGAGCCCTGGACAGACTCCAGATCAGCCCTCCCAAGAGAGATTAGCGCTTGGCGGCGGCTCCGTATCGTAAAACGTGATGAAACTTTCTCTCTAATTTTTTCCTTCGCGAAACCAAATATATGGAGTTGGAGTTGAGGTTGGTGGACGTCCAGGGGGCCCACGAGGCAGGGGGCACACCCTAGGGGAGGGGGCGCGCCCCCACCCTTGTGGATAGGGTGTGGGCCCCATGACGTTGATTCTTTCGCCAATATTTTTTATTAATTCTAAAAAGTTGCTCCGTAGATTTTTAGGTCATTCCGAGAACTTTTATTTCTGCACAAAATTAATAGCATGGCAGTTCTGCTGAAAACAGCGTCAGTCTGGGTTAGTTCCAATCAAATCATGCAAGTTAGAATCCAAAGCAAGGGCAAAAGTGTTTGGAAAAGTAGATACGACGGAGACGTATCATGGCCCGGTCGCCAGTCGACTCGGCGCACGCGCCATCGATGACACCGACGCTCACCACCGCCTCGACCAGCTCGCTCACTCCCGGGAGGTGGAGGAAAGCGGTGCCATTGAGCCCGCGTGTTTCAGCCCACACATCCGAGAGGAGCCCTTTCCAAAAAGGTTCATGCTTCCCCGCGACACCCCCAAGTACAACAGAACCGTGAAGCCGGAGGACTGGCTCACCGACTACACCGCCGCCATCGGCATCACCGCCGCCAATCACCGACTCGCCATGCGCTACGCACCGCTAATGCTCCAAGGGTCGGCCCGCACCCAGTTGAATAGTCTGCCCGTGGGCAGCGTCAACACTTGGTCGACTTCGAGCAAGCCTTCGTACGCAACTTCATAGGGACCTACAAGTGACCTGGCGACCCCAGCCAACTCGCCATGTGCGTGCAGGGGCCGACGGAGACCGGCCGTGAATACCTCGCACGCTGGACCGAGCTTCAGAACAGCTGCGAGGGCGTCCACGAGGTTCAAGCGATCCAGTACTTCCTCAACGGGTGCCGAGATGGCACCCTCCTCAAGCACAAGCTCTTACGCTCCGATCCGAGCTGGCCACCATGATCGCGCTCATGGTGACGGCGGATAAGTACGCCAACGCCGACTCCGCCATGAAGATCCAGGTGGCACTGGATGAAGCCAGCAAGGCAAACCCGGTTCCCCCTTCGACGCCGGCCGGCAAGAGCAGCCGGAAGCAGCACCAGCAGAACAACAAGCGCAAGGCCAACTAATATTTTTGGTATTTTTGATAGATAGATGCAAAGTAAAAAGTAAAGGCAAAGTAAAAACAAAGCAAGTAAATAAAGTGATATAGATTGATATGATGAGAATAGACCCGGAGGCCATAGGTTTCACTAGTGGCTTCTCTCAAGAGCATAAGTATTCTACAGTGGGTGAACAAATTACTGTTGAGCAATTGACAGAATTGAGCATAGTTATGAGTATATCTAGGCAATGATCATGTATATAGGCATCACGTCCGTTACAAGTAGATCGAAACAATTTTGCAACTACTACTATTACTCCCCTCATCGACCGCTATCCAGCATGCATCTAGAGTATTAAGTTAAAACAGAGTAACGCTTTAAGCAAGATGACATGATGTAGGGGGATAAATTCATGCAATATGGTAAAAAAAACATCTTGTTATCCTCGATGGCAACAATACAATACGTGCCTTGCAACTCTTTCTGTCACTGAGTAAGGACACCGCAAGATTGAACCCAAAGCCATGCACTTCTCCCATTGCAAGAACTACCAATCTAGTTGGCCAAACCAAACGGATAATTCGAAGAGACTTGCAAAGATAACTCAATCATACCTAAAAGAATTCAGAGAAGAATCAAATATTTTCCATAGATAATACTGGGTCATAAACCCACAATTCATCGGTCTCAACAAACACACCGCAAAAACAAGATGACATCCAATAGATATCCACGAGAGAGGGGGAGAACATTGTATTCAGATCCAAAAAGAGAGAAGAAGCCATCTAGCTACTAGCTATGGACCCGAAGGTATGGAGTAAACTACTCACACTTCATCGGAGGGGCTATGGTGATGATGTAGAAGCCCTCCATGGTGGATGCCCCCTCCGGCGGAGATCCGGAACAGGCCCCAAGATGGGATCTCGTGGATACAGAAGGTTGCAGCGGTGGAATTAGGTTTTTTGGCTCCCCTTTGATCATACGGGGATACGTAGGTATATATAGGAGGAAGGAGTACGTCGGTGGAGCTCCGAGGGGCCCACGAGGTAGGGGACGCACCCAGGGGGCGCCCTCCACCCTCGTGACCTCCTCGGAAGCTTCTTGGAGTAGGGTCCAAGTCTCCTGGATCACGTTCGGTTGGAAAATCACAATCCCGAAGGTTACATTCCGTTTGGACTCCGTTTGATATTCATTTCTTGAAATCTGAAAAGGCAAAAACAACAATTCTGGGCTGGGCCTCCGGTTAATAGGTTAGTCCCAAAAGTAATATAAAACTGAAAAATAAAGCCCAATATAGTACAAAACAGTAGATATAGTAGCATGGAGCAATCAAAAATTATAGATACGTTGGAGATGTATCAAGCATCCCCAAGCTTAATTCCTGCTCGTCCTCGAGTAGGTAAATGATAAAAAGAAAGAATTTTTATTGCGGAGTGATACTCTGGCATAATTTCAATGTAAATCTTCTTAATTGTAATATGAATATTCAGTTCCAAAAGATTCAAGACAAAAGTTCGTATTGACACAAAAATAATAATACTTCAAGCATACTAATCAAAGCAATCATGTCTTCTCAAAATAACATGGCAAAAGAAAGTTCATCCCTACAAAATCATATAGTTAGGCTATGCTTCATTTTCGTCACACAAAGATGTTCCCAACTTCTATACCCCCGATGACAAGCCAAGCAATTGTTTCATACTTAAATAATCTCAAACTTTTTCAACCTTCACGCAATACATTAGCGTGAGCCATGGATATAGCACTATGGGTGGAATAGAATACGATGATGGGGATTGTGTGGAGAAGACAAAAAAGGAGAAAGTCTCACATCAACGAGGCTAATCAATGAGCTATGGAGATGCCCATCGATTGATGTTAATGCAAGGAGTAGGGATTGCCATGCAACGGATGCACTAGAGTTATGAATGCTCAACAAAAGAAAACTAGTTGGTGTGCATCCGACTTGCTTGCTCATGAAGACCTAGGGCATTTTGATGAAGCCCATCGTAGGAATATACAAGCCAAGTTCTATAATGAAAAATTCCCACTAGTACTTAAGAGACTCACTATATGAAAAACATGGTGCTACTTTGAAGCACAATATATGAGACTCACTACATGAAGAACAAGGTGCTACTTTGAAGCACAAGTGTGGAAAAAAAGATAGTAGCATTGCCCTATATATATATATATATATATATATATATATATATATATATATATATATTTGGGCCTTTCTCTATTTTTTATTTTGGCCTTTCTTCTTTTTTTATTTGGGCAATGCTCTAATGATGATCATCACACTTTCATTACAACATATGAATACAACTCGATACTAGAACAAGATATGACTCTATATGAATGCCTCCGGCGGTGTACCGGGATGGTGCAATGAATCAAGAGTGACATGTATGAAAAATAATGCAAGGTGGCTTTGCCACAAATAAGATGTCAACTACAAGATCATGCAATGGCAATATGACAAAAGTAATGCATGTCACGATGATGATGGTGGAAGTTGTATGGCAATATATCTCGGAATGGCTATGGAAATGCCATGATAGGTAGGTATGGTGGCTGTTTTGAGGAAGATATAAAGAGGTTTATGTGTGATAGAGCGTATCGTATCACGGGGTTTGGATGCACCGGCGAAGTTTGCACCAACTCTCAAGGTGAGAAAGGGAAAGATGAGAGTGCGTATAATCCATGGCCTCAACATTAGTCAAAAGAACTCATATACTTATTGCAAAAATTTAGAAGTCATAAAAAATTCAAATACTACGCGCATGCTCCTAGGGGGATAGATTGGTAGGAAAATACCATCGCTCGTCCCCGACCGCCACTCATAAGGATGCACAAGCCAGGTACACTTCATGTTTCAAATTTGTTACATAACTTTAAGCATATGTGCATGCTACGGGACTTGCAAACTTCAACACAAGTATTTCTCAAATTCATAATCATCCAACTAGCATGACTTTGATATTATTACCTCCACATCTCAAAACAATTATCAAGCATCAAACTTGTCTTAGTATTCAACGCACTCAAAAGAAAGTTTCACATATCTTGAATACCAAGTATATTGACATTAAGAAAATTACCATGCTATTAACGACTCTCAAAATAATCTAAGTGAAGCATGAGAGATCAAGTTTCTTTAAAACAAATCCACCACCGTGCTAAAAAAATCTAAGTGAAGCACTAGAGCAAAAATTATCATGCTCAAAAAGATATAAGTGAAGCACTATGAGCAAACTATCAAGCTCAAAAGATATAAGTGAAGAACATAGAGTATTCTACAAATTTCAATTCATGTATGGCTCTCTCAAAAGGTGTGTACAGCAAATATGATTGTGGTAAACTAACAAGCAAAGACACAAATAATACAAGACGCTCCAAGCAAAACACATATCATGTTGGTGAATAAAAATATAGCTCCAAGTAAATTACCGATGGAAGTGGACGAAAGAGGGGATGCCTTCCGGGCATCCCCAAGCTTTGACTTTTTGGTGTCCTTGGATTATCTTGGGGGTGCCATGGGTATCCCCAAGCTTAGGCTCTTGCCACTCCTTGTTCCATAATCCATCGAAAGAATTCACCCAAAACTTGAAAACTTCACAACACAAAACTCAACAGAAATCTCGTGAGCTCCGTTAGAGAAAGAAAACAAAACAGTACTTCAAAGTACTGTAATGAACTCATTCTTTATTTATATTGGTGTTAAACCTACTGTATTCCAACTTCCTATGGTTTATAAACTAATTTACTAGCCATAGATTCATCAAAATAAGCAAATAACACACGAAAAACAGAATCTGTCAAAAACAGAATAGTCTGTAGTAATTTGTAACTAACACAAACTTCTGGAACTCTAAAAATTCTACCAAACTAGGAAGTCCTGGAAAATTTGTTTATTGATCAGCAGAAAAAATAATCAACGCAAAAGCACGTTCATCTGAATTATCATAACTAAATTCGTGCGTGCAAAGTTTCTGTTTTTCAGCGGAATCAAATCAACTATCATCGTAGGTTATCCTATAGGTCCTACTTGGCACAAACACTAATTAAAACATAAAACCACATCCAAACAGAAGGTAGATGGATTATTAATTCCTAAACATAATCAAAAACAAAAAACACAAAATAAAATTGGGTTGCCTCCCAACAAGCGCTATCGTTTAACGCCCCTAGCTAGGCATTGATAATTTTAATGATGCTCACATGAAAGACAAGAATTGAAGCGCAAAGAGAGCATCATGAAACACATGAAAAAACACATCTAAGTCTAACATACTTCCTATGTATAGGCATATTATAAACAAACAAATTTGCAAGGCAAGTAAAAAACTATCATATGCAAGGAAGAACAAAGAGATGATAGCAATCTCAACATGAAGAGAGGTAATTTAGTAACATGAAAATTTCTACGACCATATTCACCTCTCTCATAATAATTACATGTAGGATCATAAGCAAATTCAACAAAATATCTATCACATAACATATTCTCAACACGATCCACGTGCATGTAAAGTTGACACTCTTCCAAAATAGTGGGATTAACATTAACTATAGTCATGACCTCTCCAAACCCACTTTTATCAAAAATACCATAAGATTGAACATTCTCCAAATATATGGGATCTAAAGTTGACACTCTTCCAAACCCACTTTCAATATTATTGCAAACACTATTACCAATCTCATATTCATCATGGGGCTTAAATAAATTTTCAAGATCATAAGAAGAATCACCCCAATCATGATCATTGCAACTAGTAGACATAGCAAAACTAGCATCCCCAAGATTAGGGTTTTGCATATTATTAGCATAATTGACATCAAGAGAATTTATAGTCAAATCATTGCAATCATGCTTTTCATCGAAGGAACTACCAAATATGGGTGAAATAACAACGATCTGATGTTTAACATAAGGAACTATAGCAAATTCATCTTCATAAATATTGGCATCATGGCCACAAGAATAGCAAGCATCATGTTCATCAAGGGATATTTCAATCAAATCATCGGAATCATCATTATCTATAGATTCATGCATATCATTATTTTCTTCCAAAGCAACGGTCATTCTTTCAATAAACTCTTGGACATAGACATTATGAGCAAGGTTTTCATTGCAATATTTAAGTATGACGAAATTTTAAAATTTGTTGAGAGTAAAATCATACGTTTCAATCAAATAAGCAACTTCATGAGCACCCTTAAAAACGACAAATTCTTCAATTTGTTCGATATCATAGTAACTATAAACACCCTTTCCATAAGAAGATAAGATTTCATTATCATTGAACTCACATAGGTAGGGAAGGTGTTTTTTATGGTTCTTAGAGCAACAAGTAAAATCACACATTTCAAAAAGATTCAAAGCATAGCATAGCAAACTATTTATATGATACCGTCAGAGTCTCCCCTTTTCAGACAAATGATGACGCACAAAATAAGCATGCTCATCTAAAGATTTCCCATCAACTAGGCTAGTTGGGGTTTCAGCACGAGCACATAAGGATCGAAGATGATCCAAGTAGAACACTTTAAGTGGATCCATATCAATAGATTTTCAGCAAGCGAAGATGCAAGCATATAGAAGGCACAAGGAAACACAAACAAAGAACATACGGGAAGAAGGCAAACGGGAAAGAGAGGAGGAGATTGGGAAAGAGAGGGCGAATAAAACGGCAAGGGTGAAGTGGGGGAGAGGAAAACGAGAGGAAAATGGCAAATAATGTAATGCGAGAGATAGGGATTGTGATGGGTACTTGGTATGTTGACTTTTGCGTAAGCCTCCCCGGCAACGGCACCAGAAATCCTTCTTGCTATGTCTCGAGCTTGCGTTGGTTTTCCCCGAAGAGGAGAGGATGATGCAGCACAGTAGCGTAAGTATTTCCCTCAGTTTTTGAGAACCAAGGTATCAATCCAGTAGGAGGTCACACACAAGTCCCTCGTACCTGCACAACACGATAGCAACTCGCAACCAACGCTTAGGGGTTGTCAATCCCTTCACGGTCACTTACGAGAGTGAGATCTGATAGAGATAATATTTTTGGTATTTTTGATAGATAGATGCAAAGTAAAAAGTAAAGGCAAAGTAAAAACAAAGCAAGTAAATAAAGTGATATAAATTGATATGATGAGAATAGACCCGGAGGCCATAGGTTTCACTAGTGGCTTCTCTCAAGAGCATAAGTATTCTACGGTGGGTGAACAAATTACTGTTGAGCAATTGACATAATTGAGCATAGTTATGAGTATATCTCGGCAATGATCATGTATATAGGCATCACGTCCGTGACAAGTAGATCGAAACGATTCTGCATCTACTACTATTACTCCACCCATCGACTGCTATCCAGCATGCATCTAGAGTATTAAGTTAAAAACAGAGTAACGCTTTAAGCAAGATGACATGATGGAAAGGGATAAATTCATGCAATATGATAAAAACCCCATCTTGTTATCCTCGATGGCAACAATACAGTACGTGCCTTGCAACTCTTTCTTTCACTGAGTAAGGACACCGCAAGATTGAACCCAAAGCCATGCACTTCTCCCATTGCAAGAACTACCAATCTAGTTGGCCAAACCAAACGGATAATTCGAAGAGACTTGCAAAGATAACTCAATCATACATAAAAGAATTCAGAGAAGAATCAAATATTTTCCATAGATAATATTGGATCATAAACCCACAATTCATCGGTCTCAACAAACACACCGCAAAAAGAAGATTACATCGAATAGATCTCCACGAGACAGGGGGAGAACATTGTATTGAGATCCAAAAAGAGAGAAGAAGCCATCTAGCTACTAGCTATGGACCCGAAGGTCTGAAGTAAACTACTCACACTTCATCGGAGGGGCTATGGTGATGATGTAGAAGCCCTCCGTGGTGGATGCCCCCTCCGGCGGAGCTCCAGAACAGGCCCCAAGATGGGATCTCGTGGATACAGAAGGTTGCGGCGGTGGAATTAGGGTTTTTGGCTCCCCTTTGGTCATACGGGGATACGTAGGTATATATAGGAGGAAGGAGTACGTCAGTGGAGCTCCGAGGGGCCCACGAGGTAGGGGGCATGCTCAGGGGGGCGCCCCCACCCTCGTGACCTCCTCGGAAGCTTCTTGGAGTAGGGTCCAAGTCTTTTGGATCACGTTCGGTTGGAAAATCACAATCTCGAAGGTTTCATTCTGTTTGGACTCCGTTTGATATTCTATTTCTTCGAAATACTGAAAAAGGCAAAAAAACAGCAATTCTGGGCTGGGCCTCCGGTTAATAGGTTAGTCCCAAAAGTAATATAAAAGTGAACAATAAAGCCCAATATAGTCCAAAACAGTAGATAAAGTAGCATGGAGCAATCAAAAATTATAGATACATTGGAGACGTATCACCGACCAACCAGCTCAGCGCTACGACAACCGGCTCATCGCGGCCACTGAGCCTGCGGTCGACCCAGCAGCCAAGCGCCGGCAGATTGGCAAGACGGCATGGCAACCCACCATGACCTTCGAAGAGATGCTCGACGCCCCCTGCAAACACCACAGCGGCGCAAGGTCGTCCACGCACACGCTTCGGCAGTGCGGCATCACCAAGCGCATCATGAGGGGTAACGTCCCGCCTTCTCCGGCTCTGGCTCCTGGCGCGGGACAGCCGCCTCTGCCTCCACCACAGCCCGCAGCCGGCGGTGCGATGCACGACGACACCGTTCGAATGGCATGACCAGGTGGACGAGGCCTTCCGAGACCTCAAGCGCATGCTCTCCACCGCACCAGTCCTGGCCATGCCGGCCGACCAGGAGCCGCTGTTGCTCTACATAGCTACGACCTCATCATATGTCCATCTTGCATCATGCTTTTATATCAATATTTATTGTATTATGGGCTGTTATTACACATTATATCTCAATATTTATGGCTATTCTCTCTTATTCTACAAGGTTTACCATGAAGAGGGGGAATGCCGGCAGCTGGAATTCTGGCTGGAAAAGGAGCAAACATTGGAAACCTATTCTTCATAGATCCAAAAATCCTGAAACTCCATGGTAGTCAGTTTTCAAATTAATAAGAATTATTGAGCGAAGAAAACACCAGAGGGGGCCCACACCCTGGCCAGGAGGGTGGGAGCCTGCCCAGCCCTACTAGGCACACCCCATGTCTCCTGGGCCCCCTGGTGGCCCTCTCGTGCCCATCTTCTGCTATATGAAGGCTTTTACCCTGGAAAAAATGAGAGGCAAGCTTACGGGACGAAACTTCTGCCGGGGAAACTTCCCTCCGAGAGGGGGAAATCATCACCATCTTCATCACCAACGATCCTCTCATCGGGAGGGGGTCAATCTCCATCAACATCTTCACCAGCACCATCTCCTCTCAAAACCCTAGTTCATCTCTTGTATCCAATCTTATATCAAAACCAGAAATTGGTACCTGTGGGTTGCTTGTAGTGTTGATTACTCCTTGTAGTTGATGCTAATTGGTTTACTTGGTGGAAGATCATATGTTCAGATCCTTAATGCATATTATTACTCCTCTGATTATGAACATGAACATGCTTTGTGAGTAGTTACGTTTGTTCCTGAGGACATGGGTGAAGTCTTGCTATTAGTAGTCATGTGAATTTGGTATTCGTTCGATATTTTGATGAGATGTATGTTGTCCTTCCTCTAGTGGTGTTATGTGAACGTCAACTACATGACTCTTCACCATTATTTGGGCCAAGAGGAAGGAATTGGGAAGTAATAAGTAGATGATGGGTTGCTAGAGTGACAGAAGCTTAAACCCTAGTTTATGCGTTGCTTCGTAAGGGGCTGATTTGGATCCATATGTCTAATGTTGTGGTTAGGTTTACCTTAATACTTCTTTTGTAGTTGCAGATGCTTGCAATAGGGGTTAATCATAAGTGGGATGCTTGTACAAGTAAGGGCAGTACCCAAGTACCGGTCCACCCACATATTAAATTATCAAAGTACCGAACGCGAATCAAATGAGCGTGATGAAAACTAGCTTGACGATAATTCCCATGTCTCCTCGGGAGCTCTTTTCTCATTATAAGAAATTGTCCAGGCTTGTCCTTTGCTACAAAAAGGATTGGGCCACCTTGCTGCACTTTATTTACTTTCATTGCTTGTTACTCGTTACAACTTATCTTATCACAAAACTATCTGTTACCTACAATTTCAGTGCTTGCAGAGAAAATCTTACTGAAAACCGCTTGTCATTTCCTTTTGCTCCTCGTTGGGTTCGACACTCTTACTTATCGAAAGGACTACGATAGATCCCCTATACTTGTGGGTTATCAAGACTCTTCTTGGAGCCATTGCCAGGGAGTGAAGCGCCTTTGGTGAGTGGAACTTGGTAAGGAAACATTTATATTGTGGGCTGAAATTTTCTATCACTTGTTACTATGGAAACTAATTCTTTGAGGGGCTTGGTCAGGGTATCTTCACCCCGACCAGAAGAGCAAAGAGTTGCTCCTCAACCTACTGAAAATATTTACTTTGAGATTCCTTCGGGTATGATAGAGAAACTGCTAGCTAATCCCTTTGTAGGAGATGGAACATTGCATCCCGATTTACACCTTATCTTTCTGGATGAAGTTTGTGGATTATTTAAGCTTGCAGGTATTCCCGATGATGTTGTCAAAAGGAAGGTCTTCCCTTTATCTTTGAAGGGAGATGCATTGACATGGTATAGGCTATGTGATGATACGAGATCTTGGAATTATAAATGATTGAAGTTAGAATTTCACCAGAAGTTCTATCCTATGCATCTTGTTCATCGTGATCATAATTACATATATAATTTCTGGCCTCGCGAAGGAGAAAGCATCGCTCAAGCTTGGGGGAGGCTTAATTCAATGTTATATTCATGCCACAATCATGAGCTCTCCAGAGATTCAAAAAATTTATGCTCGGCTTTCTCCCAATGATCGCAACATGCTCAATACTTCATGTGTTGGTTCTTATATGCTGAAGACTATTGAATTCAAATGGGATTTATTGGAAAGAATTAAATGCAACTCTGAAGATTGGGGTTCCGATGATGGTAAGGAGTCAGGTATAACACCTAAGTTTGATTGTGTTAATATTTTATGGATACCGATGCTTTTCGTGGATTTAGCGCTAAGTATGGACTTGACTCTGAGATAGTAGCTGCTTTTTGTGAATCTTTTGCTACTCACGTTGATCTCCCTAAGGAGAAGTGGGTTAAATATAATCCTCCCATTGAAGTAAAAGTAGTTGCACCTATTACAGTTGAAGAAAAGACTGTCACTTATAGTGATCCTATTGTTCCTACTACTTATGTTGAGAAACCTCCTTTTCCTGTTAGGATAAAGGATCATGCTAAAACTTCGACTGTTGTTTGTAAGAGTAATACTAGGACTTATACACCTCCTGAGCAAATCAATGTTGAACCTAGTATTGCTATGGTTAAATATCTCTTGGATGATGATTTAGATGGGCATGTTATTTATTTCTGTGGTGAGACTGCTAATATTGTTAGACCAGATGCTAAGATACATAGACGTGTTGTAGGCATGCCTGTTATTTCTGTTAAAATAGGAGATCATTGTTGTCATGGCTTATGTGATATGGGTGCTAGTGCTAGTACAATACCCTATGACTTATATAAAGAAATTATGCATGATATTGCACTCGCTGAAATAGAAGATATTTATGTTACCATTAAGCTTGCTAATAGGGACACCATTAAACCAGTAGGGATTGTTAGAGATGTCAAAGTCTTGTGTGGAAGGTTAAATATCCTGCTGATTTTCTTGTTCTTTATTCCCCACACTAGTAGAAAAACACCTATTAGTCCCGGTTCATTAACTGGGACTAATGGGTCATTACTAATACCTTCCCCCTTTAGTCCCGGTTCTAACATGAACCGGGACAGATGGTCATCGACATGGCCGGTGCGCTGAACCCAGGCAGGGGGCCCTTTGGTCCCGGTTGGTGGCACCAACCGGGACCAAAAGGCATCCACGCGTCAGCATTCCAGTGGCTGGGGTTTTTGTTTTTTTGAAGGGGGGGGGAGTTGGGGGTTTTGGGGGTTAATTTAGGTGTTTCATATATTGTGTTAGCTAGCTAATTAATAGAGAGAAGTGTCCTCTCTTATGTCCGTGCTTGGTCGATGCTACGTACTATATACATATAGCCCTCAACACGCTAGCTAGTAAGAAAATGAAAGGAACCATTGAGTACAAAAGTTCGTCATGCATACCGAAAGAAATGATCGATCGACCTCTCCTTCTCCGAGAGATTGGTTGAACAACAAGTTTTCGTATCATGTACGTCCGACGCTACTGGCTACATACATGTACAATATATAAGATCTCTCAATTACAGTCCCCTAGCATTTGAAATCAACTTCCACATGGTATTCTCCTGCTTTATTGATGACGTGGTCACGAAAGAATCCCGCCAATTCCTCTTGAATTGCTTTCATGCGATCTGGTTCTAGGAGTTCATTCCGCATCTGCCACGTCTAATTTGAAGACGAGGGTTAATTAATACATATATATGAATGAAACTCAACAGAAATGATGGTGTAATAAAATGAAATTGTGAATATTTTTGCTTACGCACTTCATATTGTCTTTAAGAGTAGCCCCGCTTGTTTTTCAAAGTTGCGGTGTGGATGAACTCGCACACGTAGTATCCACAGAAATCATTCCCTTGTTCCTGCCACAAGCACTTTACGAGAAATAGAGGTCAATCAAACTGATAATGAAGCATTATAAATGGCATTGATGAAAGTATACCTATAGAATCAACGGGAGATGCGCACAACTAGCTAGCCAGTAGTACTTACTTTCGGGTATGTATATCGCAGCTTCTTCGGCAGTCCTGGAGCTTTTGCGGTGAACTGTTTCCAAACCCTGCAAGACAAAGAAAATAATTATTATTACTTGAGATATCAGGAAATGAACAAAAAGTCGCCGATATGGTGCGATAATGATCGATTGAACTTACTTGCTGAGCATTTCAGTCATGTCTGCATAGGTTTTGGGATCTTTCCGTCTCGAGTCTAAGACGGTTACTAGTCCACGCTCAAGCTTAATCTCTAGAAGAATATAGTGGTACTTGCGCACGCATGCATAACTCATCAATTACATTACTATAACCTCGGTCGAGTAATAAGGGAAACTGAATATGCAAACGACAGTAACACTCACTTGCCGTTGTAAGGAAAGAGTATGGTATCTTTGTTTTGATTTTTGATCAACGATTGTAGCAAGTTGTCCTCGGCCTCTTTGACGTGCTTTTCAACCCGAAATACATCTATGATATTTGTGTTAATGAACCCAATATCATAAATTTCATTTTTCTTGCACTCAACGATCTTCAATCTGCATAATATATTGAGGATAATTAATTATAAATACATGCAATGAAAGTGCCAAGCTATATATAGAGACTTAATGATAGAAATAGTACTTACAAGCAGTAGCAAAAGACCGTTAATTTATCGAGAGCCTTTTGATTGAAGAACTCGAAGAACTCCTCAAATGGAACAGGCAACAGATCATTTCCAATGAGGTCGTGCTCCTCTTTAATTCTCAGATACAAAGTATTTGTCCCCCCAGACTCTCTACAGGTTTTCATGTACCAAGTATGGAATCTTCGCATCATCGTTGTTAGAGATTTTTCATCTTTGACGAGAGGCTTCCCGTACTCGGGGTTTGGGGTGGCCTCGACGACAACGCTCTTTTAACTTGGTAAATTTGGGTGTCCTCGAGAGAGTTAATTTGTCGGGTTGGGGCGCGGCCGGAGGGGGTAGGAGACCAACATCGTTTTCTGTCTAGGGTTTGGGTGTCCTCGAGAGTTTTGGTCGAGCGAGAGGACCGAGGGCGGTGCTGCTGTTGTATAAGTTATCACGGTCGAGAGGGGGTATATATATCGACCGCCCCTCATGTCGAAGTTATCTCGAGGGGGTTATATCGACAACGACGCGACATACATATACATGGGAAAATAATGTTATCGGGGAGGGGGTATCGATACCCCCCCCCCACTCGTGTTGAAGTTTCTTCTTTCTCCTCTGTTCCTTTCTTCTTCTACTACTCTTCTTTTTCTTCTTCTCCCTCGAGAAAGGAAAATAATGAAAAGGAAGAAAAGAGGAAGAAGGAAGAAGGAAGAAGAAGAAGAAAAAAAAGCCGAGAAGAAGAAAAATAGAAAATTTCTATTTTTTCTTCTTCTCCTCTATTCCTTTCTTCTTCTCCTATTCTTTTTCTTCTTTTTTCCTCTTCTTATTTATTTCTCCTCTTCTTCCTCTCCTCTTCTTCTCCTTTCTTCCTCTTCTTATTTTCCTTTTTCCTCTCATTCTTTTAGTATTGCTTGTTTTAAAAAAATGTTCAAATAGAAAATTTCAAAAAAACAAAGGTTTTGCCTAATGCATTGTTTATATGAATATACAAACATTTGCATATTCTACAATAATTAATATCACCAAAAAAAAGAGGAGAAGAAGAAAGGAATAGATTAGGACAAGATCAAAGAAAAAAAAAGAAAAAAAGAGGAGAAGAAGAAAGGAATAGAGGAGAACAAGAAAAAATAGAGAATTTTCTATTTTTTCTTCTTCTCCTCTATTCCTTTCTTCTTCTCCTCTTCATTTTCTTATTTTTATTCTTCTTATTTATTTCTCCTCTTCTTCCTCCCTCTTCTTCTCCTTTTCTTCCTCTTCTTATTTTTCTTTTCCTCTCATTCTTTTCTTCTTATTCCTTTCCTAGCTAGATATATAAATTTTTTCTAAAAATTAAACTAACCTAAAATGTACTAAATCAGAGAACATATATAGATAAAACTTTTCTAAAAATCTAACTTTTGCATATATGTATACTTTAAAACATCATTACAATTGAAAAAATACATACATACATAAAAAAACATGTAAAAATACATACATACATATATGAACAAACATGTAAAAATATATGCAGCGGGGTCAGCAGAGGCGCGGTGCTCACAGAGGGAGGAACCACGGTGGCAGCAGCGTCAGGCGGCGATGGTGGCGGCTTGTCAGGCGGAGGCGGGCGTCGCAGGCGGCGGGCGTGGAGGGCGGCGCAGGCGATGGCGATGGCGGAGGGCGAAGGCGAGGGCGAGGGCGGGTGGCGGACGACGAGGGGCGCGGGCGACGGCGACGGCGACGATGTGCTCGGCGTCGTTGGGGAGCAACTGTGGTGATGAACTCTACAAAATTGCGAATGCTACTTATATACCACGAGCATTGGTCCCGGTTCGTGGCTCCAACCGGGACCAATGCCCCCTTTAGTCCCGGATGGTGCCACCAACCGGGACCAAAGGCCTCTTTTTCGGCAGCCCAAAGAGCGGGAAGCGACGACCTTCGGTACCGGTTGGTGCCACCAACCGGGACCAATGCCCCCTTTAGTCGGTTGGTGCCACCAACGGGACCAAAGGCCTGTCTGCCTGCCGCCGGGGCCAAAGTTTAGTCCCACATCGCTAGTTGAGAGGGGCGCGCAGTGGTTTATAAGCCCCACTATCGCACCCCTCTCGAGCTCCTCTCCACCGCAGGCTTTCGGGCCTACTTGCTATTTCTTTGCCTGATGGGCCTTCTGGGCCTACTGCGGGCCTGAATCCTGGCCCATAGTAGGGTTTCATGTCGTATTCAGGCCGTGGGGGCCCAGTAGGAGGCATTTTTTTTGTTTTTTTTTGTTTTCTTTACTTATTGTTGCTATTTTTATTTTTTTCCAGTTTTTTTTTGTTTTCTTCATTATTTATTTTCTTTTGTTTTTTGCTTTATTTTTTAATTCTTTTTGCTTTTAGTTTTAGGAAAATTATAAACTTTCTGTTAGTGCCATTAGTTTTCAAATTTGAAAACACTTTTTTTGTTTTTTTGTTTTTTTTCTTGCTTTATTTATATTATTTTGTTTCTACTTACAACAAAATACTTATTGTTGCTATTTTTAATTATTACGAGGGCCGAACCATAAGACATTAAAGCATTTCAAATGAACTCTGAAAAAGTTGAAAGTTGGCATGGTATCCTAAATTGACCCACATAGCATGTGCATGTACAAAACGGACAATGGTATCATACTTGTCAGTTACAAAGTTGGCATGGTATCATCATAATAGTTGCGGGAGAAAGTCTTCACCTTTTCTTCGCTTGTGTCATTTGCTTATTGCGCCGTAACCATGGATAATCTTCATCGTTTATCAGGATGCTGGGGTCAGCCTTGACTTTGAAGGGAGGAATTTCATGAAACTTTTCATAATCTTCAGACATGTCTGTCTTGCCCTTCACTCCCACGATGTTCCTTTTTCCTGAAAGAACTATGTGGAGCTTTGGCTCATCGTATGATGTATTCACTTCCTTATCTTTTCTCTTTCTCGGTCTGGTAGACATGTCCTTCACATAGATAACCTGTGCCACATCATTCGCTAGGACGAACGGTTAGTCAGTGTACCCAAGATTTTTCAGATCCACTGCTGTCATTCCGTACTGTGGGTCTACCTGTACCCCGCCTCCTGCATTATACCGTAATGCACCGCATACCAGGCATGCGTTCAGATCCTTGTACGCACCGCGGTAGAGGATGGTGTCATTAGGGCATACATGTATCTTCTGCACCTCCAATCCTAGAGGGCATACGACCTTCTTTGCTGCGTATGTACTGTTGGGCAATTCGTTATCCTTTGGAAGCTTCTTCTTCAATATTTTCAGTAGCTTCTCAAATCCTTTGTCGAGCACATCATTCTCGCCTTCCTTTGCAGCAATTCCGAGACGGTACCGAGCTTTGTGTTGCCATCTTCGCAATTGGGGTACAACCCTTTTGTGGTCCTCTAACATGCGATCAAACTTCAGCTTCTCCTTTTGACTTTTGCATTGCGTCCTTGCATCGACAATGACCCGGCGGAGATCATCATCATCGGGCACATCGTCTGGTTCCTCTTGATCTTCAGCAGCTTTGCCCGTTGCAGCATCATCATGCACATCGTCTGGTTCCTCCCGATGTTGATAGCATCACCGTATTCAGGGGCACATAGTTGTCATCGTACTCTTCTTCTTCGCCGTCTTCCATCATAACCCCTATTTCTCGTGCCTCGTCCAAACATTATAGTGTGGCATGAAACCCTTATAAAGCGGTGGGTGTGGCGGATTTTCCGGTCGAGTAAGACTTCAGTATTAACACATATAGGGCATGGACAACACATAAAACCATTACGCTTCTTTGCCTCAGCCACTTGAGAAAATCATGCACGCCCTTAATGTACTCGGAGGTGTGTCTTGAACCGTACATCCATTGCGGTTTATCTGCGTGCATTATATATAATTAAGTGTGTCAAAAATCATTCTGAGAACATCATGAATAGATAATTAAGTGACCAAATTAATAGAAGTTCATCATCACATTAAAACCAAAGTACATACATAGTTCTCATCTAACAACATAAAGCTCTGCGAGCATCTGAATTAATTAAACCATACTTTGAAACTATGTAAAACATTTCAATGCGAAAACAAATGCGATCATAATCGCAACCAATGTAACAACCGATCCAATGGCATAATGATACCAAGCCTCGGTATGAATGGCATATTTTCTAATCTTTCTAATCTTCAAGCGCATTGCATCCATCTTGATCTTGTGATCATCGGCGACATCCGCAACATGCAACTCCAATATCATCTTCTCCTCCTCAATTTTTCTAATTTTTCCTTCAACAAATTGTTTTCTTCTTCAACTAAATTTAACCTCTCGACAATAGGGTCGGTTGGAATTTCGGTTCAACAACCTCCTAGATAAATAAAATCTATGTCACGTTGGTCGGCATAATTGTCATAAACAATAAATGAACCAATAGTTATGAAAAGATAATATATACCACATCCGAATCATAGGCGGGGCGAGGGCCGACGGGGGCGGATACCAAAACCATCGCCCTATATAAGATGTAATAATAAAAGTAAGAAAATTATACAAGTATCTATATAAACATACAAGTAAGAATTTTTTTCCTTTCAGAAAGAAGGTAAGAACAAGAGGCTCACCACGGTGGTGCCGGCTACGAGATCGGCGCGGGCGATCGACGGCGGTGAAGACGGGGACGGGACGTGACGGACCGCTAAACCTAGACAAATATTGAGGAAAATGGAGCTTGGAGGTCAAGCTTGGAGAGGAGAAAACTTAAGTAGTGTGGCTCGGGCATTCCATCGAACACCTCGTGTGCATAGGAACCGGCCATAAAGCTCTCCCCTCGCCGGCCACGAAAAACATAGCAGTGGGAGTGCTCTGCTCGCGGGCGAGGGTATATATAGGTAACTAATTAGTCCCAGTTGGTGGCACGAACTGGGACTAAAGGGCAGCCTTTGGTCCCGGTTCAAGCCACCAACCGGGACCAATGGTGGTGGGCCAGGAGCGAGGCCCATTGTTCCCGATTCGTCCGACCAACCGGGACCAATAGGTCCAGACGAACCGGGACCAATGGCCCACGTGGCCCGGCCGCCCCCATGCTCACTGAACCGGTCCAATGCCCCCATTGGTCCCGGTTCTGGATTGAACCGGGACTAATGGGCTGACCTGGCCTGGACCATTGCCCCCTTTTCTACTAGTGCCACAAGATGACTTTTGTCCCATTATTTTTGGTAAACCCTTTTTTAATACTGTTAATGCTAGGATTGATTGCAAAAAGGATGTTGTTGCTATTGGCTTAGGGGATATGTCTCATGAGTTTAATTTTGCTAAGTTTCGTAGACAACCCCGTGATAAAGAATCACCTAGTAAGGATGAGATTATTGGTCTTGATTCTATTGCCGTGCCTCCTACTGATCCGTTAGAACAATATTTGCTAGACCATGAAAATGATAATTTTATGAATGAAAGAAGGGAAATAGATGAAGTGTTCCTTCAACAGGGACCTATTCTGAAACACAACCTACCCATTGAAATTCTAGGGGAGCCCCCTCCACCCAAGGGTGATCCCGTGTTTGAACTCAAACCATTACCTGATAATCTTAGTGCTTATCTTGATGAAAAGAAAATATATCCTGTTATTATTAGTGCTAATCTTTCAGAGCAAGAAGAAGAAAGATTATTGAAAACTCTGAAGAAGCACCGTGCTGCTATGGGGTATACTCTGGATGATCTCAAGGGCATTAGTCCCACGCTATGCCAACACGAAATTAAATTGGAGGAAGATGCCAAACCAGTTAGAGATCCTCAACGACGATTGAATCCTAAGATGAAAGAAGTGGTAAGAAAGGAGATACTAAAGCTCCTTGAGGCAGGTATAATTTATCCCGTTGTTGATAATGATTGGGCAAGCCCTGTTCATTGTGTTCCTAAAAAGGGAGGTATTACTGTCATTCCAAATGATAAAGATGAATTGATCCCGCAAAGAATTATTACAGGTTATAGGATGGTAATTGATTTCCGTAAATTAAATAAAGCTATTAAGAAAGATCATTACCCTTTACCTTTTATTGATCAAATGCTAGAAAGACTATCCAAACACACACATTTCTGCTTTCTAGATGGTTATTCCGGTTTCTCTCAAATACCTGTGTCAGTGGGGGATCAATCAAAAACTACTTTTACTTGCCCTTTCAGTACCTTTTCTTATAGACATATGCCTTTTGGTTTATGTAATGCACCTGCTACTTTTCAAAGATGCATGATGGCTCTATTCTCTAACTTTTGTGAAAAGATTTGTGAGGTATTCATGGATGATTTCTCCATTTATGGATCCTCTTTTGATGATTGCTTGAGCAACCTTGATCGAGTTTTGCAGAGATGCGAAGGCACTAGTCTCGTCTTGAATTGGGAAAAGTGCCACTTTATGGTTAATGAAGGCATTGTCTTGGGGCATAAGATTTCCGAGAGAGGTATTGAAGTTTATAAAGCTAAAGTTGATGATATTGAAAAGATGCCATGTACATAAAAGGTATAAGAAGTTTCCTTGGTCATGCTGGTTTTTATAGGAGGTTCATTAAGGACTTTTCTAAAATCTCTAGGCCTCTGACTAATTTATTGCAAAAAGATATTCCTTTTGTCTTTGATGATGATTGTGTAGAAGCATTTGAAATACTTAAGAAAGCTTTGATCATTGCACCTATTGTTCAGCCACCTGATTGGAATTTACCCTTTGAAATTATGTGTTATGCTAGTGATTATGCTGTAGGTGCTGTTCTAGGGCAAAGAGTTGATAAGAAATTGAATGTTATCTAGTATGCTAGTAAAACCATTGATACTGCCCAGAGAAATTATGCTACCACAAAGAAAGAATTCTTAGCAGTTGTGTTTGCATGTGATAACTTCATACCTTATATTATTGATTCCAAAGTTACTATTCACAGTGATCATGCTGCTATTAAATATCTTATTGATAAAGAAAGATGCTAAACCTAGACTTATTAGATGGGTTCTATTGATCTAGGAGTTTGATTTGCATATTCACTAGTAGAAAACCACCAATCAGTCCCGGTTCGTAAGGGCCTTTAGTCCCGGTTCGGGAACCGGGACTAATGGGTCGTTACTAATACCTCAACCCATTAGTCCCGGTTCAAACACGAACCGGGACCAATGAGCTCCACGTGGCCCCTGGCGCCGAGCCTAGTCGAGGGCCTTTGGTCCCGGTTGGTGGCTCCAACCGGGACCAAAAGGCGCCCACGTGTCTGCATTCGATGGCCTGGTTTTTGTTTTTTTGAAAGGAGGGGGTTGGGGGTTTTGGGGGTTTTGGGGAGGGTTAATTTAGGTGTTTCGTTAGCTAGCTAATTAATAGAGAGAAGTGTCCTCTCTTAATTATGTCCGTGCTTGCTCGACGCCACGTAGTATATATACATAAGTGATCGAGAGAACCATTGATCTGAAGTTAAGTCATGCATACCGAGAGAAGTGATCGATCGACCTCTCCTTCTCGAGAGATTGGTCGAACAACAAGTTTTCTGGCTACATACATGTACAATCTATATAAGATCTCTTAATTACAAACCACTAGCATTTGAATTCAAGTTCCACATGGTATTCTCCGCTTTCTTGATGGCGTGTTCAAGAAAGAATCCGCCAATTCCTCTTGAATTGCTTTCATGCGATCGGTGGTAGGAGTTCATCCGCATCTGCCAAGTCTAATTAATTTGAAGAAGGGAGTTAATTAATACATATATATGAATGAAACTCAACAGAAATGATGGTGTAATAAAATGAAATTGCGAATATTATTGCTTACGCACTTCATATTGTCTTCTAGAGTAGCCCGCTTGTTTTTCAATGTCGCGTTGTGGATGAACTCGCACACATAGTATCCACGTAAATCATTCCTTCCTCCTGCCACAAGCACTTTACGAGAAATAGAGGTCAATCAAACTGATAATGAAGCATTATATAAATGGCATTTATGAAAGTATAGCTATAGAATCAACGGGAGATGCGCATGAAGAGTACTTACTTTGGTATGTATATCGCAGCTCCTTGGCGATCCGGAGCTTGTGCGGTGAACTGTTTCCAAACCCTGCAAGACAAAGAAAATATTTGTTATTACTTGAGATATCAGGAAATGAACAAAAGTTGCCGATATGGTGCGATAATGATCGATTGAACTTACTTGCTGAGCATTTCAGTCATGTCCGCATAGGTGCTAGGATCTTTCCGTGCGAGTCTAAGGCGGTTACTAGTCCACGCTCAAGCTTAATCTCCGAAGAATATAGTGGTACCTTCACGCATGCATAACTCATCAATTACATTAACCTCGCTCGAGTAATAAGGAAAACCAAATATGCACACGACAGTAACACTCACGGGCCGTGGTAAGGAAAGAGTATGGTATCTTTGTTTTGATTTTTGATCAATGATTGTAGCAAGTTGTCCTCGGCCTCTTCGGCGTGCTTTTCAACCAGAAAAACATCTATGATATTTGTGTTAATGAACCCAATATCATAGATTTCATTTTTTTTTGCACTCGGCGATCTTCAATCTGCATAATATATTGAGGATAATTAATTATAAATACATGCAATGAAAGAGCCGAGCTATATATAAAGACTAATGACAGAAATAGTACTTACAGCAGTAGCAAAAGACCATTAATTTATCGAGGGCCTTTTGATTGAAGAACTCGAAGAACTCCTCAAATGGAATAGACAACAGATCATTTGAAGCGAGGTCGTGCTCCTCTTTAATATTCAGATACAAAGTGTTCGTCCCCTCAGACTCTCTGCAGGTTTTCATGTACCAACTGTGGAATCTTCGCATCATTGTTGTCGAGACTTTTCATCTTTGACGAGAGGCTTCCCGTACTTGTATCTGAATAAGTCCACCTCCATGAAATCAGGAAGTGCATCGTCGGCGGGTAATCTTCAAGATTGCCATAACCGGCCACCGTCCCCGGAGGATTAGACACATTCAGCGGGGGGCACGATTGCTGTGCTTGTTCGACGAGCTGGGCAATTTTTTTCCCCTTTGCCCGTTGTTCTTTTAACCTTTTATCAGTGATAGTAGTTCCCGACCGCTTGGCTTGGAGATATGTACATTCAAGATGTCGCTCATAGTTGGTTCTCGGCGGAGACTTTGGTGGTTTCCTCAGGGCATTGAGAGTGCGCTTTGCTTTCACCGGATCGACCTTCTCCTCCGGAGGTGGATGTATCTTTGCTTTAACCCCTTCAAAGAACTCATTCACTTGGGTCTGCACGATCGTATCGTTTTCCTCCTTTCTCCTCTCATACGGTAACTTCTCTCTGAGGCTTTAGAGGTGGACCGATGTCTGATTGCCTCTCTCTTCTTGTGCTGCTAGACGGCGAGCAGACGGAGCGGCTGCGGCGTCTGTCTTCCTTCGTGCTTGCTTACGAGGCGGAGGAGAAGGACTACGACGCGTCGGAGCAGCCGGGGCGGGGGCGGGTCTCTTCCGCCCTTGCTGGTGAGGCGGAGAAGGAGGAGGCGGAGTGCTGCCACGCGCCGGAGAAGGGGGCGGAGTGCCGCCACGCGTGCCCTGATCTTCACTTGCCGGAGGAGGAGGCGGTGGAGGCGGAGTGCCGCCATGCGTGCCTGATCGTCACTCACGGGAGGAGGAGGCGGTGGAGGAGGCGGAGTGCCTGACTCGCGGATGAGGAGGAGGAGGCGGAGGCGTCGATTGAAGGTCGATGAGCTCCTTCCGCCATAGGCATGGAGTCTTGAGAGAGAACCCAGCCTAGTCTCCCCTTCACGGTAGGGTGCTCAAGCCGAGGTCCTCAAATCCCTCCGTTATTTCATCAACCATCACCTTAGCAAATCATACGGAATCGGTGGCGGTGATAAGTTGTGCGGGTCCACTAGGATAAACTTGGCCAACAGCCGCCTTGACCTTCAAATTCATGCATCGCGCCATAATGTGGCAATTTTGAGACTCCGTGATACCATCCACGGATAGCTGGCAGAGCCGTCAAGACATGCTCCGGCTGAAGCAGCTCGGTGGAAGCAACGCTGCTTCTGCGCTGAGATGGCGGGGTAACCGGGGAAGCTTCGCATGTCGTTTGTTGCGATCTGCTGCTTCTCGTTCCTCTTCTCGATCCTCTAGCCCCATTACCCTTCCAAGCAGCGCCTGCATTTGGTCATGCTCCACTTTCTTCCTCCTCTCGTGGGTTTTGTAACCCCACGTCCGGAAAACCAACCTTCCACGGAAGCGAGCTGGCGTGCCTCGTGTCCGTCCAGGTGCTCGGGATTCCCAAGGGCCATTGTGAGCTCGTCCTTCTCCTGTTTGGAAGGAGCGTCCCTCGCTGCGCAGCATCAATATATTGTCGAAGTTTCTTGGTGGTGTTTGCGATTGCTCGTTCGTCCATCGACATCGCCTATTATAGGTCCAAGGTTCCGCCAGCCCGAAGAACCAAGTCCGCAACGGTGCGGCGCGCAGATCTCGGTTCGATCCCTTTTCAAGCAGATCATGCTCAGCCTTGGACCACTTAGGCGGGCTTTGAGGTAGCCACGACCCGTGCGATGGTGAAGCGTCTTCTTCGCAGCATTTTTCTTGTTTGTCTCCGACATCTTCTTACTCTTTTCCGATGTCATGTGGGCCTCAAATGCGGGCGATGATCTTTGATCTTCTCATATTTGCCGATGAATTCTGGTGTCTCTTTTTCTTGACAAACTGGTTCAGCTCTTTCCTCCACCTCCTCATTAGGCCAGCCATCTTCTTAAGAGCACAAGACTTGATTAATTGCTCTTTAGCGGCTTCTCCGGATCCTCCTCTGGCGGTAGGGTGAAATTTGCCTTCACTCATTCCAAAGATCTTCTTTCGCATATCATTGACATAAGACACCTCAGCGTCTTCATCCTTAGCGAGCTTATACCATTGTTGGATCTTGATCGGGATCTGTCCCTAACAAGAACCCCTTGACCGAGCGAAAATGCCTTCTTTGTCGGTTGGGTTCAATCGGTTCGCCGTCGGGCGCGATTTCTATGATCTCAAACTTTTCATCCGAGCTCAACTTTTCTTGGGCCTCGTCTCCGCATCAAGTTGTGCTCGATCCGGAGGGCTAGAAATTATAAGGAAGAAAGACGACATTATTTAATATGTGTACATATACCAAAACAATGGATGCATCAATTAACTTGTCAAGACGGGCTTAACTAATATACATATACCTGGCGGACTCGATTCGGTGACTCGGCTCGCACGGTCTCCTTCGTCTTGTACCTCCATTGTGTCACGGAGCCATCATGAACATAGTCCTCCTCTTGTACCGGCATTAATGAGTCGAAGCCATCATAATCATAGCCCTCTTCTTCATCCATCTGACCAACGGTGTCGATGAGAAATGACGCAACATCATCACTTCCATTTGCGATTATTTCCCCCAACATCGCTTCAGTTTCTTCGTCTCGGGAGTGCTCCATAGTTTCTGCAAATATTGACAACATGTCAATTATTATTCAACATCGTTTTCTCTCTAGCGTTTGGGTGTCCTCGAGAGTTTTGGTCGAGCGAGAGGGTCGAGGGGGGTGCTGCAGTTGTATCTAGAGGGGGTTAATTATATCGACAACGACGCGACATACATATACATATCGGGAGGGGTATCGGTACCACCCCTCGTGTTTAAGTTTCTTCTTTCTCCTTTCCTTTCTTTCTTCTTCTCCTCTTCTTTTCTTCTTCTCCCTCGAGAAAGGAAAATAATTAAGGAAAAGGAAGAAAAGAGGAAGAAGGAAGAAGGAAGAAGAAGAAGAAGTAAAGAAGAAAAAAAGAGGAGAAGAAGAAAGGAATAGAGGAGAAGAAGAAAAATAGAATTTCTCCTTTCTCCTCTATTCCTTTCTTCTTCTCCTCTTCTTTTTCTTCTTTTTTCCTCTTCTTATTTATTTCTCCTCTTCTTCCTCTCCTCTTTTTCTCCTTTCTTCCTCTTCTTATTTTCCTTTTCCCTCTCATTCTTTTAGTATTGCTTGTTTTAAAAAAATGTTCAAATAGAAAATTCCAAAAAAACAAAGGTTTTGCCTAATGCATTGTTCATATGAATATACCAACATTTGCATATTCTACAATAATTAATATCAACAAAAAAATCTGTGAACAGAAAAAAAACGAACTTTTCTAAAAATCTATCTTTTGCATATATATAGCCACATATGAACAGAGCGCATATATACATACACATATATGAACAGAAAAAAAACTAATAAAAATGAAACATATACATAACATATATGAACATATACATACACATACACATATATGCATTATATGAACAGAAAAAAAACTAATAAAAATGAAACATATACATAACATATATGAACATATACATACACATACACATATATGCATTATATGAACAGAAAAAAAAACTAATAAAATGAAACATATACATAACATATATGAACATATACATACACATACACATATATGCATTATATGAACAGAAAAAAAACTAAAAAAAAAAAAAAAAAAAAAGAGCTGGCGGTGTGCGCTGGCAGCTCACAATGCTGTGGCGGAGGCTGGGAGGCGACGGCGACGGCGACGGCGACGGGCGTAGGGCGTGGCGGCGCGGCAGCGACGGCGGAGTTCTGGCGGCGACAAGGCTGGCGGCGGCGACGACGCGAAGCGGCTCGGGAGGACGGCGGCGACGACGAACGCGGCGGCGGCGGCGGCGGCAGCGACAGCGGGAAGCGGCGGCGGCGTCGTGCGTTGGCGGCGTCGTCGAAGCAATGTGGCGATGATGGCAAAAGCGCAAAGTGCCACTTATATACAAGCGATTGGTCGGTTGGTGGCACCAACCGTGACTAATGCCTTTAGTCGGTTGGAGCCACCAACCGGGACCACCTCAATTCGGCAGCCCAAAGGGCGGAAGCTGCGCCTTTGGTCGGTTGGTGGCTACAACCGACTAAACTCTTTAGTCGGTTGGTGCCACCAACGGGACCAAAGGCCTCAACGCTTGCTGCCCGTCGGGGCCAAAGTTTAATCCCACCTCGCTAGTTGAGAGGGGCGCGATGGTTTATAAGCCCCCCGCCGCTCCCTCTTGAACTCCTTTGAACTGCAGGCTTATGGGCCTACTTGCTCCTTCGTTGCTGTTGGACCTTACGGGCCTTCTGCGGGCTGAATCTTGGGCCTTGCGGGCTGAATCACGGCCCAAATAGGGATACCGATCGATTCAGGCCGTGGCCCAATGGGTGGCATTTTTTTCTTGCTTTATTTAATTTATTTTGTTTCTACTTACAACAAAATACTTATTGTTGTTTTTTGTTTTGTTTTCTGCATTATTTATTTTCTTTTGTTTTTGCTCTATTTTTAAATCTTTTGCTTCTAGTTTTAGGAAAATTATAAACTTTCTATTAGTGCCATTACTAATTTTCAAATTTGAAAACACTTTTTTTTGTTTTCTTTCTTGCTTTATTTAATTTATTTTGTTTCTACTTACAACAAAATACTTATTGTTGTTTTTTGTTTTGTTTTCTACATTATTTATTTTCTTTTGTTTTTGCTCTATTTTTAAATCTTTTTGCTTCTAGTTTTAGGAAAATTATAAACTTTCTGTTAGTGCCATTACTAATTTTCAAATTTGAAAACACTTTTTTTTGTTTTCTTTCTTGCTTTATTTAATTTATTTTGTTTCTACTTACAACAAAATACTTATTGTTGTTTTTTTGTTTTGTTTTCTGCATTATTTATTTTCTTTTGTTTTTGCTCTATTTTTAAATCTTTTTGCTTCTAGTTTTAGGAAAATTATAAACTTTCTGTTAGTGCCATTACTAATTTTCAAATTTGAAAACACTTTTTTTGTTTTCTTTCTTGCTTTATTTAATTTATTTTGTTTCTACTTACAACAAAATACTTATTGTTGTTTTTTTGTTTTGTTTTCTGCATTATTTATTTTCTTTTGTTTTTGCTCTATTTTTAAATCTTTTTGCTTCTAGTTTTAGGAAAATTATAAACTTTCTGTTAGTGCCATTACTAATTTTCAAATTTGAAAACACTTTTTTTTGTTTTCTTTCTTGCTTTATTTAATTTATTTTGTTTCTACTTACAACAAAATACTTATTGTTGTTATTTTTAATTATTACGAGGGCGAACCATAAGACATTTCAAATGAACTCTGAAAAAGTTGAAAGTTGGCATGGTATCATAAATTGACCCACACATAGCATGTGCATGTACAAAACGAACAATGGTATCATACTCATTAGTTACAATATAATGGTATCATAAACGAACAATAGTTGCGGGAGAAAGTCTTCACTTTTTCTTCGCTTGTGTCATTTGCTTATTGCGCCAGTAACCATGGATAATCTTCATCGTTAATCGGGATCTTTGGGGTCAGCCTTGACTTTAAAGGAGGAATTTCATGAAACTTTTCATAATCTTGAGACATGTCATCTTGTCCTCCACTCCCACGATGTCCCTTTTTCCCGAAAGAACTATGTGGCGCTTTGGCTCATCGTATGATGTATTTGCTTCCTTATCTTTTCTCTTTCTCGGTCTCATGGACATGTCCTTCACATAGATAACCTGTGCCACATCATTGGCTAGGACGAACGGTTCGTCGGTGTACCCAAGATTTTTCAGATCCTTTGTTGTCATTCCGTCTTGTGGGTCTACCTGCACTCCCGCCTCCCGATAGATTGACCCATTTGCACTTAAACAAAGGGACCTTAAAATCATGTCCGTAGTCAAGTTCCCATATGTCCACTATGTAACCATAATATGTGTCCTTTCCCCTCTCGGTTGTTGCATCAAAGCGGACACCGCTGTTTTGGTTGGTGCTCTTTTGATCTTGGTCAATCGTGTAAAATGTATTCCCATTTATCTCGTATCCTTTCCAAATCAATACGGTCAAAGATGGTCCCCTAGATAACAAGTACAGCTCCTCACAAGCAGTCTTGTCACCTCGTCGTGCTTCCAACCAAGCTGCTGAAAGTCTGATGTGTTCACATGTAATCCGATCGTCGACTTTGCTCAAGGTGTTTGAAGCGCAGATCGTTCTTGTGTTCATCGACATACGGGTCACCAAGGTAGAGTTCGTAGAAGCTGTAGTGGGCTTGAGACCAAGAATATCCGTCCTGCATATTATTGAGTCCTTTCCAAGCGTGCCTTTTCGGTCAGTCTCCCCTCATACCGCGATTTAGGGAGACCTATCTTCTTAAGGCCAGGAATGAAGTCAACACAAAACCCGATGACATCCTCTGTTTGATGGCCCATGGAGATGCTTCCTTCGCCTAGCGTGGTTCTGGACATATTTCTTTAGGACTCCATGAACCTCTCAAAGGGGTACATATTGTGTAGAAATACGGGCCCAGAATGACAATCTCGTCAACTAGATGAACAAGAACGTCGTCATGATATTGAAGAAGGATGGTGGGAACACCAGCTCGAAACCGACAAGACATTGCACCACATCACTCCTTAGCCTTGGTATGGTTTCGGATCGATCACCTTCGAGATATTGCATTGAGGAATGCACATAGCTTCACAATGGCTAATCGGACGTTTTCGGTAGAAGCCCCTCAATGCAACCGAAGCGATTGCGTCATAATCACGTGGCGATCATGAGACTTTAGGTTCGAAACTTTTCTCCGCCATATTTATTATTCCTTTTATATTCGACGAGAAGCCGGTCGGGACCTTCATACTAAGCAGGCATTCAAAGAAGATTTCCTTCTCTTCTTTGGTAAGAGCATAGTGGCGGGACCTTCATCTTGCTTTGGAGGCATGCCGTCTTTTTCGTGCAAACGTTGCAGGTCCTCTCGTGCCTCAGTTGTATCTTTTGTCTTCCCATACACGCCCAAGAAGCCTAGCAGGTTCACGCAAAGGTTCTTCGTCACGTGCATCACGTCGATCGAAGAGCGGACCTCTAGGTCTTTCGAAGAGGGTAGGTCCCAAAATATAGATTTCTTCTTCCACATGGGTGCGTGTCCCTCGGCGTCACTCGGAACAGCTAGTCCGCGGGACCCTTTCCAAAGATTACGTGTAAATCATTGACCATAGCAAGTACGTGATCACCGAGACGCATGGCGGGCTTCTTCCGTGATCTGCCTCGCCTTTGAAATGCTTGCCTTTCTTTCGACATTGATGGTTGGTCGGAAGAAATCGGCGATGGCCTGTGTACACATTCTTCCCGCAGCTTGCGGTATATACTATCGGTGTCAAGTAAGCAGTGCATGCATGCGTGGTATCCCTTGTTTGTCTGTCACGAAGGTTCTTGAGAGCGGGCCAATCGTTGATGGTCACGAACAGCAACGCCTTTAGGTTAAATTCCTCTGTTTGTGCTCATCCCACGTCGCACACCGTTTCCATTCCACAGCTGTAAAAGTTCTTCAACTAATGGCCTTAGGTACACATCAATGTCATTGCCGGGTTGCTTAGGGCCTTTGATGAGCGGCATCATAATGAACTTCCGCTTCATGCACATCCAAGGAGGAAGGTTATACATACATAGAGTCATGGGCAGTGCTGTGATTGCTGCTCTGCTCCCGAAAGGATTAATGCCATCCGCGCTTAAAGCAAACCATACGTTCCTTGGCTCACTTGCAAACTCATCCCAGTATTTCTCTCGATTTTTCTCCACTGCGACCCGTCGTGGTGCTCTCAACTTCCGTCTTTCTTACGGGCCTCACTGTGCCATCGCATCAACTTGGCATGCTCTCCGTTTCAACAGACGTTTCAACCGTGGTATTATAGGAGCATACCACATCACCTTCGCAGAACCCTCTTCTGGGGGCTCGCCGTCAACATCACCGAGGTCATCTCGTCGATCTTATACCGTAATGCACCGCATACCGGGCATGCATTCAGATCCTTATACGCACTTTGTAGAGGATGCGATCATTAGGGCATGCATGTATCTTCTGCACCTCAATCCTAGAGGGCATCGACCTTCTTTGCTGCGTATGTCTTGTCGGGCAATTCGTTATCCTTTGGAAGCTTCTTCTTCAATATTTTAAGTAGCTTCTCAAATCCTTTACCAGGCACAGCATTCTCTGCCTTCCACTGCAGCAATTCCAGTATGGTACCTAGCTTTGTGTTGCCATCTTCGCAATTGGGGTACAACCCTTTTTTGTGGTCCTCTAGCATGCGATCGAACTTCAGCTTCTCTTTTTGACTTTCGCATTGCGTCCTTGCATCGACAATGACCCGGCGGAGATCATCATCATCAGGCACATCATCGGTTCCTCTTGATCTTCAGCAGCTTCTCCGTTGCAGCATCATCGTGCACATCGTCGGTTCCTCTTGATCTTCGGAGCATCACCGTATTCAGGGGCACATAGTTGTCATCGTACTCTTCTTCTTCGCCGTCTTCCATCATAACCCCTATTTCTCCGTGCCTCGTCCAAACATTATAGTGTGGCATGAAACCCTTGTAAAGCGGTGGGTGTGCAGGATTTTCCGGTCGAGTAAGACTTCAGATTCCCACATATAGGGCATGGACAACACATAAAACCATTCTGCTTGTTTGCCTCAGCCACTTCGAGAAAATTATGCACGCCTTAATGTACTCGGAGGTGTGTCTTGAACCGTACATCCATTGCGGTTCATCTGTGTGCATTATATATAATTAAGTGTGTCAAAAATCATTAGAGAAATCATGAATAGATAATTAATTAAGTGACCAAATTAATAGAAGTTCATCATCACATTAAAACCAAAGTACATACATAGTTCTCATCTAACAACATAAAGCTCTGCAGAGCATCTAAATTAATTAAACCATACACCTGAAACTATGTAAAACATTTCAATGCGAAACAAATGCGATCATAATCGCAACCAATGTAACAACCGATCCAACGACATAATGATACCAAGCCTCGGTATGAATGGCATATTTTCTAATCTTTCTAATCTTCAAGCGCATTGCATCCATCTTGATCTTGTGATCATCGGCGACATCCGCAACATGCAACTCCAATATCATCTTCTCCTCCTCAATTTTTCTAATTTTTCCTTCAACAAATTGTTTTCTTCTTCAACTAAATTTAACCTCTCGACAATAGGGTCGGTTGGAATTTCGGTTCAACAACCTCCTAGATGAATAAAATCTATGTCACGTTGGTCGGCATAATTGTCATAAATAATAAATGAACCAATAGTTATGAAAAGATAATATATACCACATCCGAATCATAGATGGGACGAGGGCCGACGGGCGGATACCAAAACCATCGCACTATATAAGATGCAATAATAAAAGTAAGAAAATTATACAAGTATATATCTATCTAAACATACAAATAAGAATATTTTTCCTTTCGGAAAGAAGATAAGAACAAGAGGCTCACCACGGTGGTGCCGCCGATGAGATCGGTGCGGGTGATCGGCGACGTTGAAGACGGGATGGGGCGTGACGGACCGCTAAACCTAGACAAATATGGAGGAAAATGGAGCTTGGCGGTCGAGCTTGGAGAGGAGAAACCTTAAGTAGTGTGGCTCGGGCATTCCATCGAACACCTTGTGTGCATATGAGGTGAGCTAGAGCACCACCAAGCCCTCTCCCCTTGGCGGAAAAAAGCAGAGCAAAGTGTGCTCGCTCTTGCTTGTGGGGGGTATATAGGCACCACCATTGGTCCCGGTTGGTCGCCGAACCGGGACTAAAGGGTTCCTTTGGTCGGTTCGTGCCACGAACCGGGACGAATGGTGTGGGCCAGAGCGGGGATCATTGGTCCGGTTCATCCCACCAACCGGGACCAAAGGTCCAGACGAACCGGGACCAATGGCCCACGTGGCCCGGCCGGCCCCCGGGGCTCACGAACCGGGTCCGATGCCCCCATTGGTCCCGGTTCTGGATTGAACCGGGACTAATGGGCTGGACCGGCCTGGACCATTGCCCCCTTTTCTACTAGTGATTATTGATAGAAAGGGAGTTGAGAACCCTGTTGCGGACAACTTGTCTAGGTTAGAGAATGTTCTTGATGACCCACTGCCTATTGATGATAGCTTTCCCGACGAACAATTAGCGGTCTTTAATGCTTCTCGTGCTGCTCCTTGGTATGCTGATTATGCTAATTACATTTTTGCTAAATTTATACCACATAGTTTCACATACCAGCAAAAGAAAAAGTTCTTTTATGATTTAAGACCCACACCTTTATAAAGGAGTAGATGGTGTTATTAGACGTTGTGTACCTGAGCATGAACAGGAACAGATCCTACGCAAGTGTCACTCCGAATCATATGGAGGACACCACGCTGGAGATAGAACTGCACATAAGGTATTGCAATCCGGTTTTAATTGGCCTACTCTCTTCAAGGATGCTCGTAAGTTTGTCTTATCTTGTGATGAATGTCAAAGAATTGGTAATATTAGTAGACGTCATGAAATGCCTATGAATTATTCTCTTGTTATTGAACCATTTAATTTTTGGGGCTTTGATTATATGGGACCTTTTCCTGCCTCTAATGGTTACAAACATATTTTAGTTGCTGTTGATTATGTTACTAATGGGCGAAGCTATTCCAACTAGTAGTGTTGATCATAACACCTCTATTAAGATGCTTAAAGAAGTTATTTTTCTGAGGTTTGGAGTCCCTAGATATCTTATGACTGATGGTGGCTCACATTTTATTCATGGTGCTTTCCGTAAGATGCTTGCTAAGTATGATGTTAATCATAGAATCGCATCTCCTTATCACCCGCAGTCTAGTGGTCAAGTAGAGTTGAGCAATAGGGAGCTCAAATTAATTTTGCAAAAGACTATCAATAGATCTAGAAAGAACTGGTCCAAAAACCTTGATGATGCATTATGGGCCTATGGAACTGCATATAAAAATCCTATGGGTATGTCTCCGTATAAGATGGTTTATGGAAAAGCATGTCACTTACCTCTTGAATTTGAACATAAAGCATATTGGGCTATTAAAGTGCTCAACTATGACTTCAAACTTGCCGGTGAGAAGAGGTTATTTGATATTAGCTCATTGATGAATGGAGAACCCAAGCCTATGAGAATGCCAAGCTGTTCAAAGAAAAAGTTAAAAGATGGCATGACAAAAGGATACAAAAGCGTGAGTTTAGCATAGGTGATTATGTGTTACTTTTCAACTCTCATTTAAGATTTTTTGCAGGAAAACTTCTCTCTAAATGGGAAGATCCTTACGTTATCGAGGAGGTCTATCGTTCCGGTGCCATAAAAATCAACAGCGTCGAAGGCACAAGTCTGAGGGTGGTGAACTGTCAAAGAATCAAACATTATATATCAGGTAATCCAATCAATGTTGAAACTAATATTATTGAGACCGTAACCCCGGAGGAATACATAAGGGACACTTTCCAGAACGTTTCAGACTTCGAAAAGGAATAGGTATGTGGTACTGTAAGTAAACCGACTCCAAAACAGTTCTAATGGCAATTTTTCTCCGTTTTGGAATATTAACAATTTTGGGAAGAAAGAAGTAATCCGGGAAGGACACGAGACTTCCACGAGGGTGGAGGGCGTGCCCACCCTTACTGGGCGCGCGCCCCTGTCTCGTGGGCACCTCGTGTGCCTCCCGGACTCTGTTTTCTTGCACGTTACGTATTTTGATCGGTAAAAATTCATTATATAATCTCCCGAAGGTTTTGACCACCGTATCACGCAAAACTCCTCTGTTTTGTTTCAAGCTATTCCTGTTGCAGATTAAGAGCAAGATGTCTTCTCAAGAGTCAGTCGGGGAGAGTTGGGTGTCTCACCCGACACCAGGTCCAGGAGCAAATAGCAATGCTTATCACTTTGGACCATCAATGGAGGATGAGATGGAGGCCAACTTGAAAAGGATAGATGCCATGGAGGAACATCAAGAAGTAACCTCTCGCTTCCAAGCAGGATTCATGATGGGGGAACTACATAGCTCGGCTATTCCAAATTCGGTCATCCTTTCCAACGGTAAATTTCTTTCTTATGAAAACATGAAAAAGAGCGTCACTTGTTCTCCAGAAGCTATGTAGCATCCTTGGGTAAAGGGAGCTTTAGCCGTTACGGGCAAGCTCCGCAAATAAATTATGGACCTCAAACAATAAGTCAATAAGCTCGAGGAGGAGAATCGTATCTTGAGGGGCATCATCGCCAAGAAGATCACAACATCAACTATGAAGAAGGAGACATGATTACATGGGTATGGGCACTCCCCTTGGCAACCGCCAAGCTTGGGGGAGGTGCCCCGGTATCGTATCACCATCACACTCCTTTCTTTACCGTTTTACTTAGTTCGATCCTTTTAGTAGTATCTTGATCTAGTAGATTGAAGTTTCAGTATCAATTAGTTTTGAGTTTTGCTTTGTGATCTCTTTATGTAATCGAGTTCGTGAGCTATCTATAATAAAGATTAGTGTTGAGTCAAGGGCTTTGCTATCTTGCCATGATCTTGAGAAAGTAGAAAGAATAAAAAGAATAAAAGAGTTCATATTGATCTTATGGATAGTAACGACTTCACACATAGAAAGTATGAGGCATAAAAGTTATTGAGAGTTGACAAACGTAGTTTTGGTCATCATTGCAATTAATAGGAAGTAATAAGGAAAGAGAGGTTTTCACATACAAATATACTATCTTGGACATCTTTTATGATTGTGAGCACTCATTAAGTATGCCATGCTAAAAGAGTTGATGTTGGACAAGGAAGACAACGCAATGGTTTATGTTTTCTCACATCTCAGTTAAAGTGTATTGTCATTGATCTTCCCAACATGTTGAGCTTGCCTTTCCCCCTCATGCTAGCCAAAATTCCTTGCACCAACTAGAGATACTACTTGTGCTTCCAAATATCCTTAAACCCAGTTTTGCCATGAGAGTCCACCATACCGACCTATGGATTGAGTAAGATCCTTCAAGTAAGTTGTCATGTTGCAAGCAATAAAAATTGCTCTCTAAATATGTATGACTTATTAGTGCAAAGAAAATAAGCTTTATACGATCTTGTTATCGAAGCAATAAAAGCGACGGACTTCATAATAAAGGTCCATATACAAGTGGCAATATAAAGTGACGTTCTTTTGCATTAAGATTTTGTGCATCCAACCCTAAAAGCACATGAAAACTTCTGCTTCCCTCTGCGAAGGGCCTATCTTTTACTTTATGTTTTTTACTTTATGCTTGAGTCAAGGTGATCTTCAGCTTTCCCTTTTTCATTTTATCCTTTGGCAAGCTCCTCGTGTTTGAAAGATCTTGATATATATATCCAATTGGATGTAGTAGCATGAATTATTATTGTTGACATCACCCAAAGGTGAATACGTTGGGAGGCAACACAATAAGCCCCTATCTTTCTCAGTGTCCGGTTGAAACTCCATAACCACAAGTACTGCGTGAGTGTTAGCAATTGTAGAAGACTATATGATAGTTGAGTATGTGGACTTGCTGAAAAGCTCTATTCTTGACTCTTTCTGATGTTATGATAAATTGCAATAGCTTCAATGACTGAGATTATAGTTTGTTAGTTCCCAATGAAGTTTCTAAACCATACTTGACATTGTGAATTGATTGTTACTTGAGCATAAGAATCATATGACAAAATCTATATATGTTGTTGTTATAAGAATGATCATGATGCCCTCATGTCCGTATTTTATTTTTTATCGACACCTCATACTCTAAACATGTGGACATATTTTTCGATTTCGGCTTCCGCTTGAGGACAAGCGAGGTCTAAGCTTGGGGGAGTTGATATGTCCATTTTGCATCATGCTTTTATATCAATATTTATTGCATTATGGGCTGTTATTGCACATTATATCTCAATACTTATGGCTATTCTCTCTTATTCTACAAGGTTTACCATGAAGAGGGGGAATGCCGGCAGCTGGAATTCTGGCTGGAAAAGGAGCAAGCATTGGAAACCTATTCTGCATAGCTCCATAAATCCTGAAACTCCACGGAAGTCAGTTTTGGAATTAATAAGAATTATTGAGTGAAGAAAACACAAGATGGAGCGCACACCCTGGCCAGGAGGGTGGGGGACGCGCCCACCCCTACTGGGAGCGCCCCTGTCTCCTGGGCCCCCTGGTGGCCCTCCGGTGCCCATCTTCTACTGTATGAAGGCTTTTACCCTGGAAAAAATGAGAGGCAAGCTTATGGGACGAAACTCCGCCGCCACGAGGCGGAACCTTGGCGGAACCAATCTAGGGATCCGGCAGAGCTGTTCTGCCGGGGAAACTTCCCTCCGGGAGGGGGAAATCATCACCATCGTCATCACCAACGATCCTCTCATCGGGAGGTGGTCAATCTCCATCAACATGTTCACTAGCACCATCTCCTCTCAAACCCTAGTTCATTTCTTGTATCCAATCTTGTATCAAAACCACAAATTGGTACCTGTGGGTTGCTAGTAGTCTTGATTACTCCTTGTAGTTGATGCTAATTGGTTTACTTGGTGGAAGATCATATGTTCAGATCCTTAATGCATATTATTACTCCTCTCATTATGAACATGAATATGCTTTGTGAGTAGTTACGTTTGTTCCTGAGGACATGGGTGAAGTCTTGCTATTAGTAGTCATGTGAATTTGGTATTCGTTCGATGTTTTGATGAGATGTATGTTGTCTTTCCTCTAGTGGTGTTATGTGAACGTCGACTACATGACACTTAACCATTATTTGGGCCTAGAGGAAGGCATTGGGAAGTAATAAGTAGATGATGGGTTGCTAGAGTGACAGAAACTTAAAACCTAGTTTATGTGTTGCTTCGTAAGGGGTTGATTTGGATCCATATGTCTAATGTTGTGGTTAGGTTTACCTTAATACTTCTTTTGTAGTTGCGGATGCTTGCAATAGGGGTTAATCATAAGTGGGACGCTTGTCCAAGTAAGGGCAGTACCCAAGTACCGGTCCACCCACATATTAAATTATCAAAGTACCGAACGTGAATCATATGAGCGTGATGAAAACTAGCTTGATGATAATTCCCATGTGCGGGAGATCTTTTCTCATTATAAGAAATTGTCCAGGCTTGTCCTTTACTGCAAAAAGGATTGGGCCACCTTGCTGCACTTTATTTACTTTCATTGCTTGTTACTCGTTACAATTTATCTTATCACAAAACTATCTGTTACCTACAATTCCAGTGCTTGCAGAGAAAACCTTACTAAAAACCGCTTGTCATTTCCTTCTGCTCCTCGTTGGGTTCGACACTCTTACTTATCGAAAGGACTACGATAGATCCCCTATACTTGTGGGTCGTCACCTCACGGTCGGTCAGCACGGTGCTGGTGGTCGAGCGACTAGAGAAGGGCAAGGTTCAAGCCGTCCAGCATCCGGTCTACTACATGAGCAAGGTGCTCTCCACCTCCAAGAATAACTACCTGCACTACCAGAAGATGTGTTACGGCATGTACTTCACCGCCAAGAAGCTGAAGCAGTACTTCCAAGAGCATGTCATCATCGTGTTCAGCACGGCGCCCCTCGGCGAGATCATCAGGTCCCAGGATGCCTCTGGCCGGGTCGCCAAGTGGGCGCTCGAGCTAGTCGGCCACACCATCGTCTACGAGCCCCGCACCACGGTCAAGTCACAGGCCCTGGCCGACTTCCTCGTTGACTGGACCGAGACCCGGTACCTGCCGCTGCCTCCAGACTCGACGCACTGCCACATGCATTTCAATGGCTCCAAGATGCGACTCGGTCGAGGGGCCTGCATCGCGCTATCGTCCCCAAAGGGCGACCGACTCCACTACGCACTCCAGATCCACTTTGCCGCCTCCAACAATGTCGCCGAGTATGAAGCCCTTGTGCACGGACTCCGGCTTGCCAAGAAACTCGGCATCCGGCGCATCTTGTGCTACGGCAACTCGGATGTGGTGGTGCAACAGTGCTCCGGCGAGTGGGACGCCCGCGACTCCAACATGGCAAGCTACCGCTTCCTCGTCCAGAAGCTGTTCGGATCCTTCGAGGGCTGCGAGTTCCTCCACGTCCCCTGCGCGGAGAACGAGGCGGCTGACACGCTCGCCAAGATTGCCTCGTCCCGGCAATCCATCCCATCCAGTGTCTCCCTCGAGCACCTGCACAAGCCGTACGTCAAGTCGTCTCCGGACTCCGAGTCCATCCACGTCCCAGACGACCCGGCCGCACCTCAACCCGCCCCGAGGAATGCCGAACCCAGCCCGGGGGCTACCGAACCCAGCCCAGGGGTTGCTGCCACCGTCGCCCTCGACCCGGCCGTCGCCATCCCCGACCCGGGGGCTGCTCAACCCGGCTCGGGGGCTGCCATCCCGGAACCCACCCTGGTGGCCGTCTTCACCGTGGTGACGGCTCCATCTTGGGCCCTGCCCATCTCAGAGTTCCTGGAGAACGGGGTTCTCCCCATGGACAAGATCAAGGCCCGGCAGGTGCAATGTCGGGCGTCCGCCTACAGCATCATCAACAACAAGCTCGTCAAACACAGCTCAACCGGCGTGTTCCAGCGCTACGTCGAGCAGGACCAAGGCATCGACATCCTCCTCGACATACACCAGCGCTAATGCGGGCACCACGCCGCATCACGATCCCTGGTGGCCAAAGCTTTCTGCCATGGTTTCTACTGGCCTACGGCCCCCCAAGACGTCGAGTCACTCGTCCTCAAGTGCGAGGGTTGCCAGTGCTTCAGCAAGCGCAGCCACCAGCCGGCGTCAGCACTTCATACCATCTTGATCGCCTGGCCCTTCGTGGTCTGGGGACATGACATGGTGGGACCCTTCAAAACCGCCTGAAGTGGCATGACACATCTGCTGGTGGCGGGGGACAAGTTCACCAAGTGGATCGAAGCACGGCCAATCAAGAAACTGGATGGGCCAATAGCCGTCCGGTTCATCAAAGACATCGCAGTTCGCTACGGCATGCCGAACAGCATCATCACGGACAATGGCACCAACTTTGCCAAGGGCGCGCTCGTGCAATACTGCTCTGTCTGCGGCATCCGCCTCTACCTGGTCTCCGTTGCACACCCGCAGTCCAACGGGCAGGTCAAGTGGGCCAACGGCCTCATCCTATCCGGCATCAAGCCGCGGCTCGTCGAGCCGCTCATCCGCTCACCCGGCAGCTGGCTCGACGAGCTGCCAGCCGTCCTATGGAGTCCCCAAACTATGCCGAACCGGTCGATCGGGTTCAGCCCGTTCTTCCTCACCTATGGAGCCGAAGCCGTCATCCCGACCTACGTCGAGTTCGACTTGCCGCTTGTCGTGATGTACACCGAAGCCGAAGCCAAAGAAGCCCGCAAAGGCGCCGTCAACCTACTCGAAGAAGCCCACCTCCTGGTGCTCAGCCGTTCGGCCATCTACCAGTAAGGCCTGAGGCACTATCACAGCAAGAAGATCAAGCATCTCACGTTCCGCAAGGGCGACCTCGTCCGCCGACTCGTCCAAGAGCAAGCCGGCCAGCACAAGCTATCCCCTCCATGGGAGGGCCCGTTCATCGTCGGTCGGGCCTTGTGCGATCGCAACGCCTACTACCTCAGCGACGCACGCAAGTCAAACAAGAGCAAGAGAGACACCGCCGATGAAGAAACGACCCGGCCGTGGAATGCGGAACTCCTCTTCCCGTTTTACAGTTAGCCGTACGAATGTATGTATCGCTGCCTTTTGAAAACGTATGAAACTATGGGGTCCCTGAACGATGCTCGGGTGCTGCCTTTTGCCGCCCAAGTTATTGTGTCCCCTACTTTATGCATCACTATGCTCCTGAACCCGTCCACCGGTCCGACTCGCTCGACCCGGGGGCTCGGGGTCTGGCCGGCTCGGTCGCCACCCGCCGCCTTCCTTGGTGATTCCTGATGCACTAAGGACGCCGCGGCCCCTCACTTCGCCCTAAGCCACAGATCCGGTATTGGCTGTCGGGTGGCAAGCACAACGGGCCAGAGCTCCTGCGTGTTTCAAACACTAAGTTAAAGGCTGCCGGGTCAATCAACCCGGCCCGTTACTCTAAAAATAGCCGCACGACCGGCTGCTCGCCAACCGGCTACGCCAGGTTGCCGCCAGTCGGCCCAGTGGGTGTTTCGCTCGCGCTCAATGTTTTGAAAACCTAAGTACTGCATGCTCCTCTCAAACATCCGAGCTCCTTGTCACAGACCGGAGCCTCGGCCGTCAGACTTGCGGGAGGGGGGGAGGTTCGAGAAAGGAAAAACGCAAGAAATCGGTTCAAAAAACGAAAAGCGAGAGCAAAGACATTCACGAAATATACACATCACAGAGATACTTAAAGGCCCACGGCCAGAGTTCATTACACCCAGAAACCCACAATGGGTGGGTGGACCTGCTACCTAACAACATTTTCTACTAAGTCATCTCAGGCGTCTCCAGCTCCGGTTCGCGAGGTCGAAGGATCTCCCTTGGCGGCCTCCAGGTCCGGCAAAGTACCGGTGTCCTCCTTGGCACCCCCGTCACGGTAGAATCCCGTCTCCTCGGAGCTGCCCTCCGGGTTATGAAGAAGCAGGCCGTAGTCGTCACCGGACACGACTCTGCCATCTTCTGCCTGCCCTGGGTGGAACTCGGCATGGAAGGCGAACTCGGCGATGTAGCTGGCCCGGGAAGCAATCCGGCCAGCCTGCTCCTGCTGCTGCTGCTTCGAGCCGGCCCGTTGGCCCATCAGCGTGTCCAGCTGCAGGTCTGGGTGCCAAGACAGCGCGAACCGGAGCGCCATCTCGGCACCAGCATGAGCGGAGGAGACGCGCCACTCGTGGAGCCGGTCCGGCCCCATCTCCAGCCAGCACGCCCGCCGCGTGAAGCTACTCGGCGCAACGGAGCTCGGCCAGAGGACCGCCGTCATCGCCATGCCGGCCTGGGACAGCCGCCCCATCTGGTCACCCAGGACCCGCAGTCGGGCCTCGGCGGCGGTCATGATTTCCGGGAAGGTCCACGGCACCTGCGGGTCGGTCCCGGAGCCAACAGCCCCCAGCGGGTCATGCTGGAAGCGAACGACCTCCACCGCCAGCCGATGCGTCTTCGGGAAGGCCCCTGTCAGAAAAAGAAAGCAAGTCAGAAAAAGGAAATCAAGGACAAAAAGTCGGATCCCAACCCGGCAAAACTCAAGAAAAGCAATTACTGGAGAAGGATTCTTCCAGGTGCTGCGCTTCGAGCAACGTACCGCGCATCTCCCGATCAATGGTGTGGTCGCGCTCCTGGAGCGCCTTCTCCAAGTTGTCCACCTTGGCGAGGGCCGCCTTTAGCTCGGCGTACTTGTCCTTGGCCGCCTTCTCAGACGCTTCACGATGGCGGGCCTCGTCCTGACGGCCCCCCTCCGTCGCGGTCACCTGCCCCTTCAGGTGCTCCACCTCGGCCTGAAGCTGGCCCTTGTCGTCAGCCAGCCTGCCACATTGCTGATCCGCCTCAGCCAGGGCCCACTAGGCCTCCACCACCTTGGTGACCTCCGCCTTAAGGAGCTCCACCTCGGCCTCGAGTCGGCTCTTGTGGCCCGTCAACTGCTCCTGCAGCTAGTTGGCTTCGTCGAGCGACTACCGGCTGCCGTCGCCTCCGCCTTAGCCTGCGCCACCTAGGCCCCAAGATGGCCGGTATCAACGACAAGTCGGTCGTAGTGGTGGCAGGCCCGGAGCAGCCAGGTCTGTCGGGACAATGCCTCGGCTGCAAAAAAGAAGATTCAGAAAAGAAGAGCAAGTCTTAAGATTTGGCCCAACTGTTACATAGTTGGCCCGAATCTCGGGGGCTACACCCAGTGCGTGCGCTAGCCCCCCCCCCCACACACACACACTAGAAAAGTGTTGGGGAACGTAGTAATTTCAAAAAAATTCCTACGCACACGCAAGATCATGGTGATGCATAGCAACGAGAGGAAGAGTGTTGTCTACGCCCTCGAGACCGAAGCGAAGCGATCACAACGTAGAGGAAGTAGTCGTACGTTCTCCTCGCGATCCAACCGATCCCAGGGCCGTTACTCCGGCGCCTCCGAGTTCTTGACACACGTACAGCTCGGTGACGCTCCTCGGGCTCCAATCCAGCAAAGCTTCGGGGAGGGAGAGTTCCGTCAGCACGACGGCGTGGTGACGATCTTGATGTTCTACCGACACAGGGCTTCGCCTAAGCACCGCTACGATATGACCGAGGTGGATAATGGTGGAGGGGGGCACCGCACACGGCTAAGGAACGATCTCAAGGATCAACTTGTGTGTTCATGGGGTACCCCCTGCCCCCGTATATAAAGGAGGGAGGGAGGAGGAGGCCGGCCTAGGTAGGAGGCGCGCCATAGGGGAGTCCTACTCCCACCGGGAGTAGGATTCCCCCTTTCCTGGTCCAACTAGGGATCCTTCCATGTATTAGGAGTAGGAGACTAGGAAGGGGAAGAGAGAAGGGAAGGAAGGAGGGTGCGGCCTCCCCCAGCCCAATTCGGACTAGGGCAAGGGGGGGCTGCCTGCCTAGGGCAGCCCTCTCTCTTTCCCGTATGGCCCATAAGGCCCAATACTTCTCCCGGCGAATTCCCGTAACTCTCCGGTACTCGATAAATACCAATGACTCGGAACCTTCCGAACTCCGAATATAGTCGTCCAATATATCGATCTTTACGTCTCGACCATTTCGAGACTCCTCGTCATGTCCCCGATCTCATCCGGGACTCGAACTCCTTCGTTACATCAAAACTCATAAACTCATAATATAAGCATCATCGAAACCTTAAGCGTGCGGACCCTACGGTTCGAGAACAATGTAGACATGACCGAGACACGCCTCCGGTCAATAACCAATAGCGGAACCTGGATGCCCATATTGGTTCCTACATATTCTACGAAGATCTTTATCGGTCAGACCGCATAACAACATCGTTGTTCCTTTGTCATCGGTATGTTACTTGCCCAAGATTCGATCGTCGGTATCCAATACCTAGTTCAATCTCGTTTCCGCAAGTCTCTTTACTCGTTCCGTAATACATCATCTCGCAACTAACTCATTAGTTACAATGCTTGCAAGGCTTAAGTGATGTGCATTACCGAGAGGGCCAGAGATACCTCTCCGACATTCGGAGTGACAAATCCTAATCTCGAAATCGCCAACCCAACATCTGCCTTTGGAGACACATGTAGTACTCCTTTATAATCACCCGATTACGTTGTGACGTTTGGTAGTACCAAGTGTTCCTCCGTAAACGGAGTTGCATAATCTCATAGTTATAGGAACATGTATAAGTCATGGATAAAAGCAATAGCAACATACTAAACGATCGGGTGCTAAGCTAATGGAATGGGTCATGTCAATCAGATCATTCAACTAATGATGTGACCTTGTTAATCAAATGACAACTTCTTTGTCTATGGTTAGGAAACTTAACCATCTTTGATTAACAAGCTAGTCTAGTAGAGGCATACTAGTGACACTCTGTTTGTCTATGTATTCACACATGTATTCTGTTTCCGGTTAATACAATTCTAGCATGAATAATAAACATTTATCATGAAATAAGGAAATAAATAATAACTTTATTATTGCCTCTAGGGCATATTTCCTTCAGTCTCCCACTTGCACTAGAGTCAATAATCTAGATCACATCACCATGTGATTAACATCGATAGTTCACATCATCATGTGATTAACACCCATAGTTCACATCGCCATGTGACCAACACCCAAAGGGTTTACTAGATTCAGTAATCTAGTTCACATCGCTATGTGATTAATACCCAAAGAGTACTAAAGTGTGATCATGTTTTGCTTGTGAGAGAGTCTTAGTCAACGGGTCTTTCACATTTAGATCCGTTATGTATTTTGCAATTTTTCTATGTCTACAATGCTCTGCACGAAGCTACTCTAGCTAATTGCTCCCACTTTCAATATGTATCTAGATCGAGACTTAGAGTCATCCGGATCGGTGTCAAAACTTGCATTGACGTAACCTTTTTACCTAACCTTTTGTCACTTCCATAATCGAGAAACGTATCCTTATTCCACTAAGGATAATTTTGACCGCTGTCCGATGATCTACTCCTAGATCACTATTGTACTCCTTGCCAAAACCAAAGTCAGGGTATACAATAGATCTGGTACACAACATGGCATACTTTATAGAACCTATGGCCAAGGCATAGTGAATGACTTTCATTCTCTTTCTATCTTCTGCCGTGGTCGGGTTTTGAGTCTTACTCAATTTCACACCTTGTAACACGTGCAAGAATTCTTTCTTTGACTGTTCCATTTTGAACTACTTCAAAATCTTGTCAAGGTATGTACTCATTGAAAAAACTTATCAAGCATCTTGATCTATCTCTATAGATCTTGATGCTCAATATGTAAGCAGCTTCACCGAGGTCTTTCTTTGAAAAACTTCTTTCAAACACTCCTTTATGCTTTGCGAATAATTCTACATTATTTCGATCTACAATATGTCATTCACATATACTTATCAGAAATGTTGTAGTGCTCCCACTCACTTTCTAGTAAATACAGGCTTCACCATAAGTCTGTAAAAAACTATATGCTTTGATCAACTCATCAAGCGTATATTCCAACTCCGAGATGCTTGCACCAGTCCATAGATGGATCGCTGGAGCTTGCACACTTTGTTAGCTCCTTTGGATCGAAAAAACCTTCGGTTGCATCATATACAACTCTTCCTCCGTAAAACCATTCAGAATGCAGTTTTACATCCATTTGCCAAATTTCATAAATTGTGGCAATTGCTAACATGATTGAGACAGACTTAAGCATCGCTACTGCTTGAGAAAATCTCATTGTAGTCAACATCTTGAACTTTGTCGAAAACCTTTTTGCAACAAGTCGAGATTTGTAGATAGTAACACTACTATCAACGTCCGTCTTCCTCTTGAAGATCCATTTATTTTCTATGGTTTGCCGATCATCGGGCAAATCCATCAAAGTCCATACTTTGTTCTCATACATGGATCATATCTCAGATTTCATGGCCTCAAACCATTTTGCGGAATCTGGGCTCATCATCGCTTCCTCATAGTTCGTAGGTTTGTCATGGTCAAGTAACATGACCTCCAGAACAGGATTACCGTACCACTCTGGTGCGAATCTCACTCTGTTTTACCTACGAGGTTTGGTAGTAACTTGATCTGAAGTTACATGATCATCATCATTAACTTCCTCACTAATTGGTATAGTAGTCACAAGAACAGATTTCCGTGATGAACTACTTTCCAATAAGGGAACAGGTATAGTTACCTCATCAAGTTCTACTTTCCTCCCACTCACTTCTTTCGAGAGAAACTCCTTCTCTAGAAAGGATCCATTTTTAGCAACGAATATCTTGCCTTCAGATCTGTGATAGAAGGTGTACCCAACAATTTCCTTTGGGTAACTATGAAGACGCACTTCTCCGATTTGGGTTCGAGCTTATCAGGATGAAACTTTTTCACATAAGCATCGCAACTCCAAACTTTAAGAAATGACAACTTTGGTTTCTTGCTAAACCACAGTTCGTATAGTGTCGTCTCAACGGATTTAGATGGTGCCCTATTTAACGTGAATGCAGCTTTCTCTAATGCATGATCCCAAAATGATATTGGTAAATCGGTAAGAAACATCATAGATTGTACTATATCCAATAAAGTACGGTTATGACGTTCGGACACACCATTATGATGTGGTGTTCCAGGTGGCATGAATTTGTGAAACTATTCCACATTGTTTTAATTGAAGACCAAACTCATAACTCAAATATTTGTCTCCGTGATCAGATCGTAGAAACCTTATTTTCTTGTCACGATGATTTTTCCACTTCACTCTGAAATTCTTTGAACCTTTCAACTATTTCAGACTTATGTTTCATCAAGTAGATATACCCATATCTGCTCAAATCATCTGTGAAGGTCAGAAAATAACGATACCCGCCGTGAGCCTTAACACTCATTGGATCGCATACATCAGTATGTATTTTTTCCAATAAGTCAGTTGCTTGCTCCACTATTCCGGAGAACGGAGTCTTAGTCATCTTGCCCATGAGGCATGGTTTGCAAGCATCAAGTGATTCATAATCAAGTGATTCCAAAATCCCATCAGCATGGAGTTTCTTCATGCGCTTTACACCAATATGACCTAAACGGCAGTGCCACAAATAAGTTGCACTATCATTATTAACTTTGCATCTTTTGGTTTCAATATTATGAATATGTGTATCACTACGATCGAGATCCAATGAACCATTTTCATTGGGTGTGTAACCATATAAGGTTTTATTCATGTAAACAGAACAACAGTTTATTCTCTTACTTAAATGAATAACCGTATTGCAATAAACACGATCAAATCATATTCATGCTCAACGCAAACACCAAATAACATTTATTTAGGTTCAACACTAATCCCGAAAGTATAGGGAGTGTGCGATGATGATCATATCAATCTTGAAACTACTTTCAACACACATCGTCACTTCACCCTTAACTAGTTTTGCATTTATTCGCAACTCCTGTTTGAGTTACTACTCTTAGCAACTGAACCAGTACCAAATACCGAGGGGTTGCTATAAACACTAGTAAAGTACACATCAATAACATGTATATCAAATATACCTTTGTTTACTTTGCCATCCTTCTTATCCACCAAATATTCAGGGCATTTCCGCTTCGGTGACCATTTCCTTTGCAAAGGTAAGCACTCGGTTTCAGGCTTTGGTCCAGCTTGGAGCTTCTTTCGGGAGTGACAACTTGCTTGTCTTTCCACTTGAAGTTCCCTTTCTTTCCCTTTGCCCTTTTCTTGAAACTAGTGGTCTTGTCAATCATCAACACTTGATGCTCTTTCTTGATTTCTACATTCGTCGATTTCAACATCACGAAGAACTCGGGAATCATTTTCATCATCCCTTGCCTACTATAGTTCATCATGAAGTTCTACTAACTTGGTGATGGTGACTAGAGAATTCTGTCAATCACTATTTTATCTGGAAGATTAACTCCCACTTGATTCAAGCAATTGAAGTACCCAGACAATTTGAGCACATGCTCACTAGTTGAGCGATTCTCCTCCATCTTTTAGCTATAGAACTTGTTGAAGACTTCATATCTCTCAACTCGGTATTTGCTTGAAATATTAACTTCAACTCTGGAACATCTCATATGGTCCATGACGTTCAAAACGTCTTTGAAGTCCCGATTCTAAGCTGTTAAGCATGGTGCACTTAAACTATCAAGTAGTCATCATATTGAGCTAGCCAAACGTTCATAACGTTTGCATCCGCTCCTGCAATAGGTCTGTCACCTAGCGGTGCATTAAGGACATAATTCTTACGTGCAGCAATGAGGATAAACCTCCGATCACGGATCGAATCCCCATCATTGCTACTAACATTTTTCAACACAATTTTCTCTAGGAACATATCAAAAACAAACATATGAAAGCAACAACGCGAGCTATTGATCTACAACATAATTTGCAAAATACTACCAGGACTAAGTTCATGATAAATTTAAGTTCAATTAATCATATTACTTAAGAACTCCCACTTAGACAGACATCTCTCTAGTCATTTAAGTGATCACGCGATCCAAATCAACTAAACCATAACCGATCATCACGTGAGATGGAGTAGTTTTCAATGGTGAACATCTTATGTTGATCATATCTACTATATGATTCACGCTCGACCTTTCGGTCTCCATGTTCCGAGGCCATATCTACATATGCTAGGCTCGTCAAGTATAACCTGAGTATTCTGCGTGTGCAAAACTGGCTTGCACCCGTTGTAGATGGACATAGAGCTTATCACACCCGATCATCACGTGGTGTCTGGGCACGACGAACTTTGGCAACGGTGCATACTCAGGGAGAACACTACTTGATAATTTTTAGTGAGAGATCATCTTAAAATGCTACCGTCAATCAAAGCAAGATAAGATGCATAAAAGATAAACATCACATGCAATCAATATAAGTGATATGATATGGCCATCATCTTCTTGTGCTTGTGATCTCCATCTCCGAAGCACCATCGTGATCACCATCGTCACCGGCGCGACAACTTGATCTCCATCGTAGCATCGTTGTCGCCACGCCATCTATTGCTTCTCGACTATTGCTACCGCTTAGTGATAAAGTAAAGCAATTACAGGCATTTGCATTTCATACAATAAAGCGACAACCATATGGCTCCTGCCAGTTGCCGATAACTTCGGTTACAAAACATGATCATCTCATACAATAAAATATAGCATCACGTCTTGACCATATCACATCACAACATGCCCTGCAAAAACAAGTTAGACGTCCTCTACTTTGTTGTTGCAAATTTTACGTGGCTGCTACGGGCTTAGCAAGAACCGTTCTTACCTACACATCAAAACCACAACGATAGTTTGTCAAATAGACTCCGTTTTAACCTTCACAAGGACCGGGCGTAGCCACACTCGGTTCAACTAAAGTGAGAGAGACAGACACCCGCCAGTCACCTTTAAGCACGAGTGCTCGTAACGGTGAAACCAGTCTCGCGTAAGCGTACGCGTAATGTCGGTCCGGGCCGCTTCATCTCACAATACCGCTGAACCAAAATATGACATGCTGGTAGGTAGTATGACTTGTATCGCCCACAACTCACTTGTGTTCTACTCTGCAAAACATCAAACCATAAAAACCTAGGCTCGGATGCCACTGTTGGGGAACGAGTAATTTCAAAAATTTCCTACGCACACGCAAGATCATGGTGATGCATAGCAACGAGAGGGAAGAGTGTTGTCTACATACCCTCAGAGACCCGGCGAAGCGATCACAACGTAGAGGAAGTAGTCGTACGTTCTCCTCGCGATCCAACCGATCCCAGCGCCGTTACTCCGACGCCTCCAAGTTCTTGACACACGTACAGCTCGGTGACGCTCCTCGGGCTCCAATCCAGCAGAGCTTCGGGGAGGGAGAGTTCCGTTAGCACGACGGCGTGGTGACGATCTTGATGTTCTACCGACGCAGGGCTTCGCCTAAGCACCGCTACGATATGACCGAGGTGGATAATGGTGGAGGGGGGCACCGCACACGGCTAAGGAACATTCTCAAGGATCAACTTGTGTGTTCATGGGGTGCCCCCTGCCCCCGTATATAAAGGAGGGAGGGAGGAGGAGGCCGGCCTAGGTAGGAGGCGCGCCATAGGGGAGTCCTACTCCCACCGGGAGTAGGATTCCCCCTTTCCTAGTCCAACTAGGGATCCTTCCATGTATTAGGAGTAGGAGACTAGGAGGGGGAAGAGAGAAGGAAGGAAGGAGGGTGCGGCCTCCCCCAGCCCAATTCGGACTAGGGCAAGGGGGCTGCCTGCCTAGGGCAGCCCTCTCTCTTTCCCGTATGGCCCATAAGGCCCAATACTTCTCCCGGCGAATTCTCTGTAACTCTCCGTTACTCGATAAATACCGAATGACTCGGAACCTTTCCGAACTCGAATATAGTCGTCCAATATATCGATCTTTACGTCTCGACCATTTCGAGACTCCTCGTCATGTCCCCGATCTCATCTGGGACTCCGAACTCCTTCGTTACATCAAAACTCATAAACTCATAATATAAGCATCGCATCGAAACCTTAAGCGTGCGGACCCTACGGTTCGAGAACAATGTAGACATGACCGAGACACGTCTCCGGTCAATAACCAATAGCGGGACCTGGATGCCCATATTGGTTCCTACATATTCTACGAAGATCTTTATCGGTCAGACCGCATAACAACATACGTTGTTCCCTTTGTCATCGGTATGTTACTTGCCCAAGATTCGATCGTCGGTATCCAATACCTAGTTCAATCTCGTTTCCGGCAAGTCTCTTTACTCGTTCCGTAATACATCATCTCGCAACTAACTCATTAGTTACAATGCTTGCAAGGCTTAAGTGATGTGCATTACCGAGAGGGCCCAGAGATACCTCTCCGACATTCGGAGTGACAAATCCTAATCTCGAAATACGCCAACCCAACATCTGCCTTTGGAGACACCTGTAGTACTCCTTTATAATCACCCAGTTACGTTGTGATGTTTGGTAGTACCCAAAGTGTTCCTCCGGTAAACGGGAGTTGCATAATCTCATAGTTATAGGAACATGTATAAGTCATGGATAAAAGCAATAGCAACATACTAAACGATCGGGTGCTAAGCTAATGGAATGGGTCATGTCAATCAGATTATTCAACTAATGATGTGACCTTGTTAATCAAATGACAACTTCTTTGTCTATGGTTAGGAAACTTAACCATCTTTGATTAACAAGCTAGTCTAGTAGAGGCATACTAGTGACACTCTGTTTGTCTATGTATTCACACATGTATTATGTTTCCGGTTAATACAATTCTAGCATGAATAATAAACATTTATCATGAAATAAGGAAATAAATAATAACTTTATTATTGCCTCTAGGGCATATTTCCTTCAAAAAGAGCACGAGGATACCTGCGGTAACGTGGAGCTCCTCCTCCTTGGCGGCGAGCTGCTCCTTGAGCTACCAGTATGTGCCCAGGAGGCGGTTGAAGGCGCTGACCCGGTAGGCGTCGAGTTGCTGAAGAAGGCAGCGATCGAGACAAAGACATCATTCTAAAGATTCGACCCAACTACTACGTAGTTGGCCCGAACCTCGGGGGCTACACCCAGTGGGTGCGCTAGCGCGCCCCCACAAAAAAGAAACTACAAAGGAAACTTACCAGCATGGCGCGCTCCAGATCCCGCGTCCGTTCCACCTCGGCCTGGGCGAAGGCCTAGATCCGGTCCGTCCGCCCGCGCATATGGCTGATGACGTCCATAGCCGCCTCCTCCTGGGTCTAGGGTTCAAGACCACGGGCGCCCCGCCCGCGTCGGCTGCGACACGGCGTTCGACACCTTTGCCGGGCACCAGGGCATGCTACCGCCGGTCGCTACCACTGCAACCGACGCCTCCTCTTACGCCCTCTCTGGCGCCGCCGTCGACCCAGCCGCCGGGACGGCTTGCGACGCCACCGTTGGCTCAGCAGCCGGGGTGGACTGCGGCGCCACCAGCTGCGGCGCTTCCTCCGACGCCAGCGGCATCCCCAGCGGCGCCATCCGTGACGCCTCCTACAAGACGACGTCGCCGCCGCCTCCATCGACCCCCGCCCACTCGACAACGTCGGCCTGCGGCAGGGTATCGTTCTCCACCTCCACGACCTCCAGGTCGAGGTCCACCACCGCGGCCCGGCCTTCTTGGCCGCGTCCCCGAACCGACAACGGCTCGAAGACCGTCGCCACCATCGGCGTGCCCTCTGGCGTCTCGCGCCACGTCGGCTCCTCGCCGGCTTGCACCCACGCCGCCGCAGCATTGTTCCAAGCCCGGACCAACGCCGCCTCCAGCTCCGCCTCGGCCCGGTTCCGATCCCTCCAGGCCAAGCCTTCGGCGTTGGTCAGGTCTAGGCCGAGGTCCAGATCTACCGGCTCCGCCTCCTTGTCCTAGTCGGTGGTGCCAGACTGGCTCCTCCGGAAAACGGCGTCCTCGGCGGCCGCAGCGTCGGCCGCCGCCCTCGCCAGCGCGATCGGCGACCTGAAGACAAGACGGAGTGAACAACAAGGGCGAAAAGGCAGGAGAGCGCGAGAGAGAATGATCGGTGATCTCAAAGCGGCGGGTGTCGCAGCGTGGCGGTCGCAAGAAGCAGAGCAAGGGCGAAAAGGCAGGGGAGCGCGAGCGAGAATGATGTCCGCTGCCTGATGTCTACTACACAACATTCTTGTTGTAGACGTTGTTGGGCCTGCAAGTGCACAAGTTTATAGGACAGTAGCAAATTTCCCTCAAGTGGATGACCTAAGGTTTATCAATCCATAGGAGGTGTAGGATGAAGATGGTCTCTCTCAAACAACCCTGCAACCAAATAACAAAGAGTCTCTTGTGTCCCCAACACACCCAATACAATGGTAAATTGTATAGGCGCACTGGTTCGGCGAAGAGATAGTGATACAAGTGCAATATGGATGGTAGATATGGATATTTATAATCTGAAATTATAAAAACAGCAAGGTGACTAATGATGAAAGTGAGCGTAAACGGTATTGCAATGATAGGAAACAAGGACTAGGGTTCATACTTTCACTAGTGCAAGTTCTCTCAAAAACAATAACATAGATAGATCATATAACAAGCCTTCAACATGCAACAAAGAGTCACTCCAAAGCCACTAATAGCGTAGAACAAACGTAGAGATTATGGTAGGGTACGAAACCACCTCAAAGTTATTCTTTCAGATTAATCTATAAAAGAGTTCGTACTAGAATAACACCTTAAGATACAAATCAACCAAAACCCTAATGTCACCTAGATACTCCATTGTCACTTCAAGTATCCGTGGGCATGATTATACGATATGCATCACACAATCTCAGATTCATCCAACCAACACAAAGTACTTCAAAGAGTGCCCCAAAGTTTCTACCGGAGGGTCAAGAACGTGTGCCAACCCCTATGCATAAGTTCATGGGCGGAACCCGCAAGTTGGTCACCAAAACATAAATCAAGAGGCACATGATATCCCATTGTCACCACTGATAAACACGGCAAAACATAATCAAGTGTTCTCATAAAAGACTCAATCCGATAAGATAACTTCAAAGGGGAAACTCAATTCATCACAAGAGAGTAGAGGGGGAGAAACATCATAATATCCAACTACAATAGCAAAGCTCGGGATACATCAAGATCGTGCCATAGAGGGAACACGAGAGAGAACACGAGAGAGAGAGAGAGATCAAACACATAGCTACTGGTACATACCCTCAGCCCCAAGGGTGAACTACTCCCTCCTTGTCATGGAGAGTGCCGAGATGATGAAGATGGCCACCGGCAATGGGTTCCCCCTCCGGCAGGGTGCCGGAACAGAATCCCGAGAGGTTTTTGGTGGCTACAAAGGCTTGCGGCGGCGGAACTTCCGCTCTATCTTGATTTCTGATGGTTTTAGGGTACGTAGGCATATATAGGCGAAAGAAGTCGGTCGGGAGGTGCTCGAGGGGCCCACGAGATAGGAGGCCACCACCCTGTAAGGGGGGCGGCCTCCTATATTGTGGCCTCCTCGAGGATCTTCTGACGTGGACTTCAAGTCTCTAGGGTCATATTCTTCCAAAAAATAACGTTGCCGAAGGTTTCATTCCGTTTGGACTCCGTTTGATATTCCTTTTCCTCGAAATACTGAAACAGGCAATAAAACAACAATATGGGCTGGGCCTCCGGTTAGTAGGTTAGTCCCAAAAATGATATAAATGTGTAATATAAAGCCCATAAACATCCAAAAGGGGTAATATAATTGCATGGAACAATCAAACATTATAGATACGTTGGAGACATATGAAGCATCCCCAAGCTTAATTCCTGCTCGTCCTCGAGTAGGTAAATGATAAAAACAGAATTTTTGATGTGGAATGCTACCTAGCATAATTCATAATGTAATTTTCTTTATTGTGGCATGACTGTTCAGATCCAAATGAATACAAAATAAAAGTTCATATTGACATAAGAAATAGTCATACTTCAAGCATACTAATCAAAGTAATCATGTCTTCTCAAAATAACATGGCTAAAGAAAGTTATCCCTACAAAATCATATAGTCTGGCTATGCTCTATCTTCATCACACAAAGTATTTAATCATGCACAACCCCGATGACAAGCCAAGCACTTGTTTCATACTTTAATAATCTCAAACTTTTTCAACTTTCACGCAATACATGAGCATGAGCCATGGACATAGCACTGTATGTGGAATAGAATGGTGGTTGTGGATAAGACAAAAAAGAGAAGATAGTCTCACATCAACTAGGCGTATCAACGGGCTATGGAGATGCCCATTAATAGATATTGATGTGAGTGAGTAGGGATTGCCATGCAACGGATGCACTAGAGCTATAAATATATGAAAGCTCAACAAAAGAAACTAAGTTTGGTGCATCCAACTTGCTTGCTCACGAAGACCTAGGGCACTTTTGAGGAAGCCCATCATTGGAATATACAAGCCAAGTTCTATAATGGAAAATTTCCACTAGTATATGAAAGTGACAACATAGGAGACTCTCTTTCATGAAGATCATGGTGCTACTTTAAAGCACAAGTGTGGAAAAAGAGATAGTAGCATTGTCCCTTCTCTCTTTTTCTCTCATTTTATTTCTTTTCTTCTTTCTTTCTTTTTTCTCCTTTTTTTTCTTTTCTTTGGCCTTCTTTTTTTTTGGCCTTTCTTTTTTTCTTTTTCTAAAGTCCGAAGTCCCATCCCGACTTGTGGGGGAATCATAGTCTTCATCATCCTTTCCTCACTAGGACAATGCTCTAATAATGAAGATCATCACACTTTTATGGATTTACAACTCAAAGCTAGAACAAGATATGACTCTATATGAATGCCTCCGGCGGTGTACCGGGATGTGCAATGAATCAAGAGTGACATGTATGAAAATTATGAAGGTGGCCTTGCCACAAATACGATGCCAACTACATGAGCATGCAAAAAGCAATATGACAAAAGTAATGTGTGTCATATGAATGGAACGGTGGAAAGTTGCATGGCAATATATCTCGGAATGGCCAAGGAAATGCCATAATAGGTAGGTATGGTGGCTGTTTTGAAGAAGGAGTATGGTGGGTATATGGTACCGACGAAAGTTGAATGGCACAAGAGAGGCTAGCAATGGTGGAATGGTGAAAGGGTGTGTATAATCCATGGACTCAACATTAGTCAAAAGAACTCATGTACTTTGTTGCAAAAATATAGAAGTCATCAAAAACCAAAGCGCTACGGGCATGCTCCTAGGGGGGTAGATTGGTAGGAAAAGATCATCGCTCATCCCCGACCGCCACTCATAAAGAAGACAATAAATAAAATTGTGCTCCAACTTCATCATAAAGCAGTTCACCATACGTGCATGTTACGGGAATCACAAACTTCAACACAAGCATTCTTTAAATCCATAATCACCCAACTAGCATGACTTTAATATCACTACCTCCATATCTCAAAACAATTATCAAGTATCAAATTGATCATAGCATCCAATTCACTTCCTATGATAGTTTTTATTATACCCAACTTGGATGCCTACCATTCTAGGACCAATTTTATAACCATAGCAAATACCATGCTGTTCTAAAAGACTCTCAAAATAATATAAGTGAAGAATGAGAGACTAGAAATTTCTTCAAAATTAAGACACCATCGTGCTCTAAAAAATATAAGTGATGCACTAAAGCAAATGACAAACTACTCCGAAAGATATAAGTGAAGATCAATGAGTAGTCGAATAATTGTGCAACTATGTGAAGACTCTCTAACAAAGGAATTTAAGATCTTGGTACTCTAATCAAACAGCAAGCAAAGCAAAATAAAATGACATTGCAAGGATAGCACAACCCATGTGAAGAAGCAAAAACTTAGGCTCAACCGATACTAACCGATAGTTGTTGAAGAAGAAAGGTGGGATGCCTACCGGGGCATCCCCAAGCTTAGATGCTTGAAACTTCTTGAAATATTATCTTGGGGTGCCTTGGGCATCCCCAAGCTTGAACTTTTGTGTCTCCTTAATTCCTCTCATATCGTGCTTTCTCTTTTTATCAAAAGCTTCATCCACAACAAACTCAACAAGAACTCGTGAGATAGGTTAGTATAAACCAATGCAAAACCTTATAATTTTCTACTGTACAAATCACTAAAATTATTATTCAACATTGAATACTAAATGCCTCTGCATATTTAACACTCCTTTACTCAAATAGAATCATTAAACAAGCAACCATATGCAAACAATGCAAACATAACAGCAATCTGCCAAAACAGTACAGTCTGTAAAGAATGCATGATTCATCATACTTACCTAACTCCAAAAATTATGAAATAAAATTCCCACTGTAATAAATTTATCAGATCTCATTATGCAAAAAGTTTCAACATTATATCATTCTCTGACTTTTCTAGGGAATTTTGGCAATAGCGGTAAACTTTCTGTTTTCAAACAGCAACATGTATAATAGTAAAATAAACATGGCAAAGGCTATCCTTGACTTTTTTATTGAAACTAAAGATGCAAAACATTATTATAGATAACAGAAAGCTAATACTAACAGAAGAAAATGACACTCCAAGCAAAACGCATATCATCTGGTGAATAAAAATATAGCTCCAAGTAAAGTTACCGATGAACGAAGACGAAAGAGGGGATGCCTTCCGGGGCATCCCCAAGCTTAGGATCTCGGTTGTCCTTGAATATTACCTCGGGGTGCCTTGGGCATCCCCAAGCTTAGGATCTTTCCACTCCTTATTCGATAGTCCATCGAATCTTTACCCAAAACTTGAAAACTCCACAACACAAAACTTAACAGAAAACTCGTAAGCTCCGTTAGTATAAGAAAATAAAACCACCACTTAGGTACTGTAATAAACTAATTCTAAATTCATATTGGTGTAATATCTACTGTACTTCAACTTATATATGGTTCATACAACTTAATACTAGCCATAGATTCATCAAAATAAGCAAACAACACATAGAAAACAGAATCTGCAAAAACATAACAGTCTGTAGTAATCTGTATCAAACGTATACTTATGGAACTCCACAAATCCTACCAAATTAGGAAGACCTAAAAAATTTGTGTAAAAATCCAGAGAAAAATGAATCAGATCAGAAGAACGTTTTTGTGAATTAACAAAACTAATTTACTGGATGCAAAAGTTTCTGATTTTCAGCAGGATCAACACAACTATCACCGTAAGCTATCCTAAAGGTCTTACTTGGCACTTTATTGAAACAAAAGCTATAAAACATGGTTACTACAGTAGCATAATCATGTGGACACACAAAAACAGTAAGGGTAAATATTGGGTTGTCTCCCAACAAGCACTTTTCTTTAATGCCTTTTTAGCTAGGTATGATGATGGCAATGATGCTCACATAAAAGATAAGAATTGAAACATAACGGGAGCATCATGAAGCATATGACTAGCACATTTAAGCCTAACCCACTTCCTATGCACAGGGATTTTGTGAGCAAACAACAATAATCAATTAGCATAGGAAGGTAAAACAAGCATAGCTTCAAGATTTTAAGCACATAGGGAAGAAACTTGATATTATTGCAATTCCTACAAGCGTATATTCCTCCCTCATAATAATTTTTAGTAGCATCATGAATGAATTCAACAATATAAGCAGCACCTGAAGCATTCTTTTCATGATCTACTTGCATAGAAAATTTACTACTCTCCACATAAGCAAAATTCTTCTCATTCGGAATAGTGGGAGTAAACTCAACAAAATAATTATCATGTGAGGCATAATCCAATTGAAAACTAAAATCATGATGACAAGTTTCATGGTTATCATTATTCTTAATAGAATACAAGTCATCCCAATAATCATCATAGATAGCAACTTTGTTAAATAGTGTAATCATCACTAAATAAAGTTGACACTCTTCCAAATCCATTTTCATATTCATCTCAATAAGATTCAACATCCTCCAAAATAGTGGGATCACTACTTACTAAAGTTGACACTCTTCCAAACCCACTTTCATCAATATAATCATCATAAATAGGAGGCATGCTTTCATCAAAAGAAACGTGCTCATCAAAACTTGGTGGACTAAAAATATCATCTTCATCAAACATAGCTTCCCCAAGCTTGTGGCTTTGCATATTATTACCATCATGGATATTCAAGGAATTCATACTAACAACATTGCAATCATGCTCATCATTCAAATATTTAGTACCACGCATTTTAATGCATTCTTCTTCTAGCACTTGAGCACAATTTTCCTTTCCATCATACTCACGAAAGATATTAAAAAGACGAACGTATGAGACAAACACAATTCCATTTTTTGTAGTTTTTCTTTTTTAAACTAAACTAGTGATAAAACAAGAAACAGAAAGATTCGATTGCAAGATCTAAATATATACCTTCAAGCACTCACCTCCCCTGCAATGGCGCCAGAAAAGAGCTTAGATGACGGGGTGTGAGTGAGTTCCCTTTTCCTAGCCTCCCCGGCAACGGCGCCAGAAAAGAGCTTGATGTCTACTACACAACCTTCTTCCTGTAGACGTTGTTGGGCCTACAAGTGCACAGGTTTGTAGGACAGTAGCAAATTCCCCTCAAGTGGGTGACCTAAGGTTTATCAATCCGTAGGAGGCGATGGATGAAGATGGTCTCTCTCAAACAACCCTGCAACCAAATAACAAAGAGTCTCTTGTGTCCCCAACACACCCAATACAATGGTAAATTGTATAGGTGCACTAGTTTGGCGAAGAGATAGTGATACACATGCAATATGGATGGTAGAAATGGATATTTGTAATATGAAATTATAAAAACAGCAAGGTAACTAATGATTAAAGTAAGCATAAACGGTATTGCAATGATAGGAAACAAGGCCTAGGGTTCATATTTTCACTAGGGCAAGTTCTCTCAATAATAATAACATAGATAGATCATATAACAAGCCCTTAACATGCAACAAAGAGTCACTTCAAAGCCACTAATAACAGAGAACAAACATAGAGATTATGGTAGGGTACGAAACCACCTCAAAGTTATTCTTTTGGGTCAATCTATAAAAGAGTTCGTACTAGAATAAAACCTTAAGATACAAATCAACCAAAACCCTAATGTCACCTAGATACTCCATTGTCACTTCAAGTATCCGTGGGCATAATTACACGATATGCATCACACAATCTCAGATTCATCCAACCAACACAAAGTACTTCAAAGAGTGCCCCAAAGTTTCTACCGGAGAGTCAAGAACGTGTGCCAACCCGTATGCATAAGTTCATGTGCGTAACCCACAAGGTGGTCACCAAAACATACATCAAGAGGCACATGATATCCCATTGTCACCACAGATAAACACGACAAGACATACATCAAGTGTTCCCATAAAAGACTCAATCCAATTGTCGGAGTAATGGGCCACGGGTAGGCTAACCCGTGTCCCAGGACCTTTCAAGACATTGGGGCAAGCCGCGCCCCTCAAGCCGAGTCCCATGAGCCGCCTCCAAGACAAGCCGACTCCAAGCCGGCGACTCCAAGACAAGCCGACTCCAAGCCGGCGACCTCTAGAGAGGCCGACTATGGAGAGTCGGCCCATGACTCCTCCCTCATCTCGAAGTATGATGAGGTGCAGTCCTGGCGTGGCGTTCCCCCTAACGTCTGAAGGACCGGCATGGCTATAGTGAGCCGTATCGCTGGAAGATCTCCGGCGAGGCGCGACACTGTTGCCATGCCTGCCCTGATCTCAGCCATAGTGCGCAGCGCACTGTGCCCACGACGCCGGCCTGTACGACCCGAAGACCGCGGGGCCGCCTGTCAGTGGGTGGACCGAAGGCGGCCTGAGCGCCCCGAAGACGGACCTGTGGGAGTCGGCCTCCCTGGAGTCGGTCGACTCCTCCTAGGGGCCCACGAGCCATTAACCAGATATGATGGGGAATGGCGACAGTGATCGCCCGATAGACGGCGGCACTGTTGCCACGACCCAATGACCAAGCCTGCGTCATCAGGAGTGCCGCTACAGTATCAAGCCTGTCCGCGGGACCCACCAGTCGGCGGGCCCCAGAAGCCGGCGGGAAGGACGGCGGTCTGAGAGACAGACGACTGGGACCCGCGCCCAGCCGGATTACCATTGTACCCCCGGGGGGTAGGCCTATATAAACCCCCCGGGGCACCCATGCAAAGGGTTCGGACCTTGATAGAGATAGACCAGATAGCATAGGGAGGAGAGCTAGCTTTGCCCTCTCCTGCCTCCCGATACAGCTCCAGGAGCACCATTGTAGTCACTTTGCCTTAGTGATCATGCGGAGACCCCGCAGAGCAGCAGTAGGGGTGTTATCTCCTAGGAGAGCCCTGAAGCTGGGTAATTTCCGCCGGCGTGCATGTCTTCGCCTCATCCCGCTTCCGGGCACCGGCGACGTTCTACTCGCTCCCACCATGATAAGCCATCCTTTGGCATATGTCGCACCCAACCACCGACACCGATAAAATAACTTCAAAGGGGAAACTCAATTCATCACAAGAGAGTAGAGGGGGAGAATCATCATAAGATCCAACTACAATAGCAAAGCTCGGGATACATCAAGATCGTGCCATAGAGGGAACACGAGAGAGAGAGATCAAACACATAGCTACTTGTACATACCCTCAGCCCCGAGGGTCAACTACTCCCTCCTTGTCATGGAGAGTGCCGGGATGATGAAGTGGCCACCGGTGATGGGTTCCCCCCTCCGGCAGGGTGCCGGAACAGACTCCCGAGAGGTTTTTGGTGGCTACAGAGGCTTGCGGCGGCATAACTCCCGATCTATCTTGATTTCTGATGATTTTAGGGTATGTAGGCATATATAGGAGAAAGAAGTCGGTCGGGAGGTGCTCGAGGGGCCCACGAGACAGAAGGCCACCACCCTGTAAGGGGGCGCGGCCTCCTATCTCGTGGCCTCCTCGAGGATCTTTTGACATGGACTCCAAGTCTCCAGGATCATATTCTTCCAAAAAATCACGCTGCCGAAGGTTTTATTCCGTTTGGACTCCGTTTGATATTCCTTTTCCTCGAAATACTGAAACAGCAATATGGGCTGGGCCTCCGGTTAGTAGGTTAGTCCCAAAAATGATATAAATGTGTAATATAAAGCCCATAAACATCCAAAAGGGGTAATATAATAGCATGGAACAATCAAAAATTATAGATGCGTTACAGACGTATCACCGCCCCCCTCGCCCCAATTTATAAGCCTCGGTTTGAACGTGGGGGAGTGGGATAGTTTGCGCTCGCCTTTCCCACTACCCCGCAATAAGTGCACACGTACGCACACAATAACTGCACGGGGAAGAGCAACCGACCCCTGGACGCCGCAATAAATCCATGCACGTGGGCCAAGGGCACGCGGCGGCGGGCCCCAGCACGTCGCCCAGTCCCGTCACGTGCGTGGCCTGTCAGGCCCCTCCAACTTCCAGGAACCACGTGGCACCTGCGCGAAGCCCGAGGGATTGCCCCAAGATTTGACGGACTCCTCAGTTCCCGCCACTTTCGGGATGCCGCGGTCCGGTTTCCAAAAACCGGCACACAGTGGGTGTTGCTAGACCCGGCGCTCGCAGGATTCACCTTTTCAAAGGGGTAAACTGCGAAGTCCCTCCCATCTGAACACGGCGGATCTTCACAGCTTCGGGGACTACTGTCGAGGGGATGAACCCCGGGCAGGCAATAGAACCCAGATCCCTTTCAATAGAACCCGGATCCCTTTCAAAAACAACGGGGCCGACATCGCCCCTCAAGCCGGCGCGCGCCTGGCCGGGTCGCTCGACCCGGCCAGGCCCCGCGACCCGGCCGAACTCTCCGACCCGGCCAGGCACCTCGACTCGGCCTCTACAACCAGCACAAGACAGCCAAACCCGGCACGACCAAGGCTTCCCCAACAAAGCCAGCTCCGCCCTGGAGTGTTCCTCAACCCAGCAACGGGTTAGCTCCCGTCCCATCTAGGCCGTACGATGGGACGAGTCTTCATCCACCAGATGACTAAGGCAACAGTACCCTGCCCATGCCTCTGGTCAGCTGGAGCGTGGCAACAGTGCCCCTCACCCGCCCGCTGACCAGGTCCGGCGTGGCAACAGTGCCCCCGTCGTTACCACTGACGCCAGCAAGCGTCGACCTGACAGAGCACCACTGTACCCGACTCGACTCGTCCACTCTCTGATGATCGACAAGACAACGCCCGCGCCTAGGGGAACCCAGCGAACCACAGGCCCCCGGCGGGTCCCAGCCTGGGTCCCCAGACGCTCACGAGTCGGCCCTACAGTCTTGTAGCATTACCATTGTACCTTGGGGGGTTGGCCTATAAAACCCCCCAGGAGCCCTCGCGTATACGGGTAAGTAAGCAAGGATGGAGAAGCAGTAAGCACACATGAACTAGCCGCCGATCAGTAGAGCACACCTAGGGAGAGGGAGCAGCCTAAGCCTTGGCCGGTCTTCCTTTTTCCTCCATACAGCTCCAGGAGTAATCTTGTACTGTTGCATATCAACCACACTCGGCAGGACTAGGGGTGTTATATCTCCGAGAGCCCCGAACCTGGGTATGTCTTGTGCCCCGCGCTCGCTCATGCCAACCCCGCCTCTGTCGCCCACCAGTGCCCTCGAGCCTCCTCCTCTCTTTAGCCATCCCATGGCATCTGCCGTGCGCCCACCACGACAATATACGAAAACTTGTTGTTCGACCAATCTCTCGGACAAAGAGAGGTCACTCCTCTCTGTATATGTTCAGGAAGATCTTGTGTAATTAATGGTTCCTTCATTTGCTTACTAGCTAGCATGTCGAGTTCTCTCTATATGTATATAGTAGCTAGCGTCGAACAAGAACGGAGAAAGAGAGAACACTTCTCTCTATTAGCTAGCTAACACAATATATGAAACCCCTAAATTAACCTTCTAAAACCCCCTAAACCCCCCTCTTTAAACAAGGGATAATTAGATTTATGCCCCTAGTTGTGTCCCACTCGTCTGTTTTACCCCTAATTCCAAAAAGTCACCGGTTCTCTCCAACTCACTTTACTCCTCTATGTTATTGCCCTTTGACCGCTTGATCGTCAGTTTGAAAACTTCATAAGTAATTCATACTAAATCAGAAAAATGCAAATAAGATACCAAAATGTTCAGAAAAACATCGCCTATATGTCAGTGTCATTTGCATTCATGAAAAAAGTGTTGGAAAGTGCCCATCCGAGTCTTAGCTCTTATGCTAGCACCATGAATAGTAAAATCTAAAAAACATCAAAAAATTCAAAAAAAATTGGTGGCAAAGAATGACAAATGTTTTAAGTGCCTGCCAAGTTTCATCAGGGAATAACATTCGTGGGTGCCGTGGCAAAAAAACCAGCACTCCAAAATAGATTATTTTTTCCATGACTTCCACGAATGTCGTTCCCTAATGAAACTTGGCAAGCACTTAGAACATTTGTCGTTCTTTGCCACCATACTTTTTTGAGTTTTTTGAATTTTTTTAGAGTTTACTATTCATGGTGGTATCAAAAAAGCTAAAACTCGGATGTGCACTTTCCAACACTTTTTTATGAATGCAAATGACACTGACATATAGGTAATGTTTTTCTGAATATTTTGGTATCTTATTTGCATTTTTCTGATTTAGTATGAATTAGTTATGAAGTTTTCAAACTGACGGTCAAACGGTCAAAGGGCAAAAGCATAAGAGGAGCAAAGTTACTTGGACAGAACTGGTGACTTTTGGAAATTAAGGGTAAAACAGACGAGTGGGAAACAACTAGGGGCATAAATCTAATTATCCCTTTAAACAAAACCCCCAACTCCTGCCAGCTTCTGACGCGTGAATGCCTTTTGGTCCCGGTTGGTGTGTTACCAACCGGGACTATAGATCCTCCTGCTCGGACGCCTCGCAGTGGCCACGTGGAGCCCCTTCTGTCCCAGTACTAGTTTTGAGCTTTAGTCCCGACCCTTTAGTCCCGGTTCCAGAACCGGGGCTAAAGGGCCTCTGCAACAGGGGCTAATGAGTCGTTTTCTCCTAGTGCTAGTTTCTTCTCTCACATCCGCTCCGCTCTGATCTGATTATGTCTCCGCCGTATCGCGCCTCCATGTCCGACTCCGGCACTGGATTAGATGTGGACCCCGTTGACTAGGACGCGCTCGTGGCGGAGTCAAACTCCTCGCCTTCCGATGAGGAGCTCGCCCTCTGTGTGGCTCTCTGCGAGTTACGGATGGAAACCCGAGGCGAGTCGTTGAGCTTCCTGCCTTCCACGGGGGCCTCGGTGGGGCTTTTGCATCTCTGGACTATCCACACAGGCCCGGCGGTAGGTACTATTCACGCGACCTCTGAACCTATCACGGCGCCCTGAGTCAGAGGTGCGGGCAGCCCGCCGTGCCAAGAATGTGGCCCAGGCTGCATCCTGCCACTCTAGTATGAACTCCGTCATGCGGTCTATTAATTTATATGCCCTATGTCATTTTGAGTGTTTTTATTGATCGGTGTTGCATGGAAATGGAGTTTCAAATGGGGGGGGGGTGTCATTGCATGCGTGGAAAAATGGGAGCGGCAGGGGGGTTCAAATTTTCCCAGTTCAGTTGGAGATGCTAGTTGTATCTATTTAGAAAAATTACTATCTAAATTGGTTGATGTATGGAAATATAAATGATTTGAGTTTTTAACAATGCCAAAAAATGTCAAGAATCAGTATAAAAAAGTCGGCCTACAAACAAATAAATCAAGGCCATCCAAATCGGATATACGTGTAATTGTATCTTCACAAACCTATGACCAACTCGACCTTTTACTTTTTTTTACGCAATATGAACACACATGCCCAAACCGATTCATCACCGTAAATTATCCAATAAAGAATGGAAGTGTCTCGAAGATTGAATTGAAAAAAAGCTTAGCTGCTAGAAGGGCAAGCTTATGTCTTATGAAGGTCGGTTAATGCTGATTAACTCGGTACTGACTAGTATGTCGATGTTCCTTCTTTCGTTCTTCGAAATTCCGAAAGGGGTTCGGAATTGATTTCTTCAGATCTTGATTCTTCTGGCAGTCAGATGAGGCCAAGAGGAAATACCGTCTTGCGCGATGGGATATCCTTTGCCAATGAAAAGACCAGGGGGGTCTCTGTATTGAGAACTTAGAAATTAGGAATAAATGCCTTATGAGCAAATGGATATACAGGCTAGAGACTGAGCCAGAGGGCATGTGGGCACAAATCCTGCGCAATAAGTATTTACAGTCGAAAACGCTTGCCCAGGTTACCATGGGACCAACCGACTCGCCATTCTAGAAGGGGCTTATGAGAATGAAGGAATTGTTCTTATGTAGGGTCAAATTCTTTGTTGGCAATGGGATGTCAACGAGATTTTGGGAGGTACGTGGTTAGGAGAGACACCATGGGCGTACTATATCCCACCCTTTATAATATGGTGCAATGTAAAGAGGATTACGTAGGCACAGTTTTCCAAACGATCCCCTTGAATATTCAGTTCAGGCGTGCATTAGTTGGTGAGGGATGGACTGCCTGGATGCACTTGGTTCGGAGATTGATAGATGTTCAACTCTCCGACCAGCCGGATTCGACATAATAGAAATTAGCCAAAAATTGGGTATTTACGGTGAAATCTGTCTATATGGATTTGATTAATTCTGGCCCAATCTCAAGATCTTTGCATATTTGGAGGGTTAAGGTTCCCTTGTGTATTAAGATTTTTATGTGGTTCGTCCACAAGCAAGTAATACTCACCAAGGACAACTTAATCAAGAGGCGATGGGTAGGTAGTTCGCGTTGTTGTTTTTGTGATCATGATGAAACAATACAACATTTATTCCTTAAATGCCCACTCGTCAAATTGCTTTGGAGAACTATTCATATAGCCTTCAGCATTAATCCTTGAGCTGACATTGAGTCGTTGTTTGGAATTTGGTTAGCTGGGGTTGAGCATACTACCGCGGCTCGTATACTGATTGGAATATGTGCGCTTCTGTGGGCTATATGGAAATCTATGAATGATTTTATTTTTAACAGACAACACACTTTAACTTTCTTGCAGGTCATCTTCAGAGCTACCGCATGGATCCATACGTGGTCCTTGCTCACTCCTATGAACTCCAGAGAGCCTTTGCTTACTAGGTGCAACCAGTGGGAGATGGCACCACGGGCTATATTCAACCGGTTCGGATGGCGGTCACATAACAGGATAGGAGTCTAGAGAGCTTATCCTTCATATTGCCGTATCTGTTGTGATTGTCAGCATGTACTTTTCTTTTTTCTTTTGTTTCGCTCCGCTTGCGAGCTGTAATAATGTTATGACTTTGTGGTACTTCGTGGATTTTTTTAATAAGACGCCTGCATGCATCATTATGATGCAGAGGCCGGGGGTAAGCCTCCATTTCCAAAAAAGAAAATGAACGCACATGCCCACATACATGCACATCCAATTAACACTAACCATTTGAGTTAGGCTCGGTTCGCCCACAAACCTATGAACGTCTCCTCTTACTAATACACATGACTGAAAAACCTGAAATAAATCAAAAAAAGAATGCGACCACCAGTTCTAGAATTTTAACTCTCGTGTGTTGATTTGATCATAAGTAACCTAACCACTTGAGTTACGCTCCGTTCGCCCCAGCCTATGAACTTGTGGAACATAATCCACTAAATTGTACTCCCTCCGTCCCAAAATAAGTGACTCAAAAGTGAGTCAACTTTGTACTAGAGTTAGTACAAAGTTAAGTTATTTTTGAGTCACTTATTTTGGGATGGAGGGAGTATGTGGCTTAACAAACAAACAAAAATATCATCGAAGCTGCACATCCACTGGTCATGTGCAACTAAGGGGGGTGGTTGCATTTTCTTTTAAAGAGTATCACCCTACGGGTTACCTGTTCACCAGACATGCAAATAATGGTGGTGGTGGGGGGAGGGGGCTGAGGGTGGTTAGTTGCCTTTGTGCTTTTTTCCAAAATATTAAATCACATCCTATAGTCGCATGAAGAAACTGAATATGATCTCTTTTACCTCGACGAAAAATATGATTTCACAAGAAAAGGTAGCAATAGTTCACCAGAAACATGAGGCATAAAAACACTAATGCCTTCTATCCATATTAATTATCACTGATGTAGTTCAACTTTCTATTATATTAGCAACAATTAATATGGATAGTGTGAGTACTAATTTTCATAGTTGTGGGCGATGTTGATGAGTTTCTCTTTGTTTAATCCGTAATAAGAGCATCTCACTAGTAGAAAAGGGGCAATGGTCCAGGCCGGGCCAGCCCATTAGTCCCGGTTCAGTCCAGAACCGGGACCAATGGGGGCATTGGACCCGGTCCGTGAGCCATGGGGGCCAGCCGGGCCACGTGGGCCATTGGTCCCAGTTCGTCTGGACCTTTTGGTCCCGGTTGGTGGGACGAACCGGGACCAATAGGCCTCGCTCCTGGCCCACCACCATTGGTCCCGGTTAGTGGCATGAACCGGGACCAAAGGCTGCCCTTTAGTCCCGGTTCGTACCACCAACCGGGACTAAAGGGTTGGTCCTCATTGCGGCCAGAGTTTAGTCCCACCTCGCCAACCGAAGGGGGCTCAGACCGGTTTTTAAGCCCCTCCATCTCTGCCATGTTGAGCTCCTCTCAAAATGAAAATACATGCCCTTATACAGGAAATTTAACCTAAATTCATACTGAATTTCTCTGAAGTTAGTAGAAATTTATTATGAATTTAGGTTGAATTTTCTCCATAAGCGCATCTATGCTCATTTCTGAGTAGTTTTTTATATAGTTTTTTTTTCTTTTCTGCTATATTTTTTTTATTTCTGAGTTGTAATAAGTCATTAAAATAAGCATCTATGCTCTTTTTTTAGTAAAGTTAATCACAACTATTTTTTCTTCTATTTATTTCTGAATTGTAATAAGTCATTAAAAATAAGCATCTATGCTCATTTTTTAGTAAAGTTAATCACAACTATTTTTTCTTCTATTTATTTCTGATTAGTATTTTATATATTTTTTCTTTTCTGCTATATTTATTTTTTTCTTTTTATTTCTGAGTTGTAATAAGTCATTGAAAATAAGCATCTATGCTCATTTTTAGTAAAGTTAATCACAAATATTTTTTCTTCTATTTATTTCTGAGTTGTAATAAGTCATTAAAAATAAGCATCTATGCTCATTTGTTAGTAAAGTTAATCACAACTATTTTTTTCTATTTTTTTAATGAGTTGTAATAAGTCATTAAAAATAAGTGTCTATGCTCATTTTTTAGTAAAGTTAATCACAACTATTTTTTTCTATTTATTTCTGAGTAGATTTTATATCGTATTTTTTCTTTTCTGCTATATTTATTTTTTCTTTTTATTTCTGAGTTGTAATAAGTCATTAAAAATAAAAAAGAGGCGCAATGCTCGTTAATTAGCTTCAAGCCTTTCGGAATAGTGTAAACTGCACTGCACACAGCTCCGTGCAGTCTACCCTAATCCTCAAGGCTTGAAGCTAAGCAACGTGCAGGTGAGCATTGAGCCTCTTCTTCATCGTCTCTGCACTCAGGGCTTATAAACCGCTGCGAGTGCCTCTCGCTTGGCGAGGTGGGACTAATTAAAAACAGCTGCAGAAAGAATCAACTAAAAAACAGCTGCAGAAAATAAATAAGTAATTAGATGGGTGCATTGGCACCGGTTGGTGGCACCAACCGGTACCAATCCCCCTCTTTGGTCCCGGTTGGTGGCACCAACCGGGACAAATGCCCCTCTTTTGTCCCGGTTGGAGCCACCAACCGGGACCAAAGGTCTTCGTTTCCCGCCCTTTGGGCTGCTGGAAAAAGGCCTTTGGTCCCGGTTGGTGGCGGCAATCGACTAAAGGTAACATTGGTCCCGATTTGTGGCTGAATGGGACCAAAGCATTTGCTATATAAGTAGCACTTAGCGCCGTCCTCCTCTCCCGACTTGATCTCTCCTCCTCTCCCGACGCGCTTCATTGCCGCCGCCCGCTCGACGCGTCGTCGCCCGCCCGCGCCCGCCGCCGCGTCGCCCGCCCGCCAAGGCATTGCGTCGCCGCCGCCCTGCCGACCGAGCGTCGTCATGCCTCGGCCGCGCCGCCTCGACACCGTCACCGTCGCCGTCGCTGGCCGTGAGCAACTTTTTTTTATTTTTGTTAGATTTTTTTTGTAGTTCATAGATGTTTTTTGTTAGACTAGATTTGTAGTAATTTAGATATGTAGTTCATATTGTGTAATTTAGATTGTGTAACTAATTTGTTCATATTATGTTAGATTTTTTTCTGTTAATAAATTTTTTTGGTGATATTATTGTTGAATATGCATGTTTAGTGATATTATTGATAATAGATCTTTTTGTTAGATTAGATTTGTAGTAATTTAGATATGTAGTTCATATTGTGTAATTTAGATTGTGTAATTAATTTGTTCATATTATGTTAGATTTTTTCTGTTAATATATTTTTGGTGATATTATTGTTGAATATGCATTTTTGGTGATATTATTGTTAATAGATCTTTTGTTAGATTAGATGTGTAGTAATTTAGATATGTAGTTCATATTGTGTAATTTAGATTGTGTAATTAATTTGTTCATATTATGTTAAAAAATTCTGTTAATAGATTTTTTTATGATATTATTGTTGAATATACATGTTTGGTGATATTATCGTTAATAGATCTCTTTGTTAGATTAGATGTGTAGTAATTTAGATATGTAGTTCATATTGTGTAATTTAGATTGTGTAATTAATTTGTTCATTTTTCGTAAGTACTATTTTATTTTATAGTAAGTGCTTCATATATAGTTGAACTAGCTAGTTGATTTAATAAACTAATTTATTTTACTATATATATAAGTAGTTTGTTTTTAGTAAGTACTACTTTATTTATTTATAGTAAGTGATTAGTAGTTGAACTAGATAGTTGATTTAATTAATAAAACTACTTTATTTAACTATATATAGAAGTAGTTCCCGCATCGACGTTGGCGATGCCTATCCCGCATCCTCGTCGTCGTCGACTCGGCGGTGGAGGCCTGCTTGATTAGGGCCATGTTCGGTACTGGGCTCCGCCGAGCTGGTATTGGGAGGTGCTACCTTCCGGGGGACGTAGGTTGGTGAGGAGGCAGCCCGTTGTTGACCCGATCCTTGTTTGGTGGCGGTCGCATGGGCCAGTGACGGTGCTGAGGCTTCCGGACACCGCGGAGGTGGTACGTCACCGTGTCAGTGAGGAGGACGAGCATGTCCGTCGCTACATGGTTACATTGGAGGGCAGGTTTGACAATACCTGGCAGGTTCTTCAGGGATCTCACTGGAGCTATGATCCTGTGATGGTCCCTTATCTTTGGGTGTCCACCGCCCGCGTCGATACCCGTCGGGCGCTACGGTTCCAGTTGTATTAGTGATGCTATATTAGTGATAATATTCGACGATGTACGGACACCAAGAGATGATGTACTTTTGCTTATAATTATTGAATGCATGCTAATTTGAATACTACTTTATTTTATGATTTGGTTTTGCTTATTTTATGATTTGGTTTTGCTTATTGAATGCTCATATTGGATAAGTTCTCCTTCATTCCCGTGTGCTAGACAATTTGGTGTAATAATGCACTCGGGAATGAAAGGAGGAGCTACGTACATCACCGATAGTCAACCCATGATTAATAATCTAGTTTAATATTTGAATTATGAACATAGGCCGGAAATGTCGTACTCGGACGACGAAAACCGCCCGGTGGAGTGCGACTGGTGCCACGACGACCGAGGTATGTGCGACAGGTTCATTGAGCTGGACGAAGATCGGCGCTTCAGCATTAAGCTCGAGGAGACCTTCGATGTTCATACGGTACGCAATGACGACAATAGTTTTTTCGTAATTAAGCATGACTTCAACTATTTTAACATGTATTTTTCATCTTTTCCAATTCGACTAGCTTATCCCATGCTTTGCAAGACGCTATGTCTTGGAGAGGATGGGTTTTGAAGACCATGAAAGTTTCGAAACCAAAAAAATTATCCTAAGTACCCATCATGGTGTGGATTTTCAAGTAAAGCTGTACAATGCTCAGAGTGTAACCCATTTTGGTTGCAAAAATTGGGAAGCACTTTGCAAGATGTATGGTCTTGATGAGGGTATGCTTGTCACCATGGATCTTGGTGATCCTACAATCGAGCAAGAGAGACCTTCGGTTTGGGTCCTTGTGGATACACCTCCAATTCTTCCCCCATGTGAGCTTAACATAGTTATTAAGTAATTTATATTGTTTATTTCAACATAGTTGACAACTTATTTCCATTGACAGCTTATTTTCATTTTTCAAAGAATGTGCGGAAGATGGTAGACAGAACCTACTACACCGAAGGCTCCGAATTAACTTATGAGGACAAAAATCATCTGGTCGCATTTTGTACTGATCTTGCTAATTACAATATCTACAATCAAACTCCTCAACATTATGGTCAATACGTGCCACTAGTGCATGTGTTGAACTACGGTAACTACCATGGAGATACCCTGGTAAGATTTTTTACTATTACAATATCCGTGCATCTTTTTGCACAATTCTAAAACTAGTACATCATTGCTAACTACGAAGTTATTACTATGTTTTTCAACAGATAATCCCGAATGATTGTGTGCCTCATCTGATGTATATGCACAGTACCCTTCATGTTTTGAACATACAACCAGGTCTTCCTACGAATCTCAACTGTCCATACCGGGTTTCTAAAAGAAGTGGAGACATGACAATCAAAGAATGGAAAAAATGTATGGATAGTCGTAAGGAGCTTCTTGGAAGCAAAAGGCAACGAAGGGCAAGAATTGGAGACAGGATAATCGTCATTCCTCATAATGGAGAGTCAAGGTCTATATTGTTTTATGCTATTTTACCTTAAGGGTGTTTAGGTCCTACCTGATACTGATGATCATGTGCTAAGAACAATTATGTAGGGTTGGGTTCGATGACTATGAGGATGATGATCGTATGACTTATAATTAATAACAAGTAGAAGTTGTATGATGATGCATGATTAGTAGGACTTGTTATTATATATGATGATGTATGATGCGAGCATGCATGAGTTGTTATATCAGCGGGTGAAATAAACATAGCAGCAGCGTTGGTAAACCAAGGACGAAGATATAAGAGAGGACACTTCTCTCTATTAGCTAGCTAATAACAACCTAAAAATAACACCCAAAACCCCTAAAGCAGCCACTTTTCTAAAAAAATGGACTTTTGGTCCCAGTTGGTGCCACCAACGGGACCAAAGGCCCCCGACCGGGCTCGGCGGACCGCCACGTGGAGGCACATCTGTCCCGGTTCGTGTTTGAACCGGGACTAATGGGTGGAGGTATTAGTAACGACCCATTAGTCTCGGTTCATGAACCGGGACTAAAGGCCCTTACGAACCGGGACTAATAGGTGTTTTTCTACTAGTGCCACGCCCCCCTGCACACGCCCGCTGCCGTACACCAATGTACTTCCTCGGTGGCGGTGGTGGCGCGAGGAGATCGGGGAAGCTGGTGAGCCGGTCGGATGAGGTTGTAGTGTCGCGACAACGATGGCTTGAGGACGCGCCCACGCTGCGCTCGTGGCGGCATGGATCCGCACTGCGGATGGGAGGCCACAGGATTCTACCATGGCGACTATGATGAGGGTGCGGGAATGGTGGGGGATTCGCCGATGGTGGAGATTGGGGAGGAGGAGAGGCAGAGGAGGCGTGCAGCATTTTTACTCCAACACCGAGCGGTGGAGTATATTTACTCGCCGGATAAGCAGTGGAGTAAATGTTATACTCTTCTGTGGGTTTTAGGAGATCGGCTAGACCCTAGTTAGAGGAGTAAAACCGGATTTTATGCCTCTAACCGATTTTAGGGGATTGGCTAGAGTTGGCCTAAGGGCATCTCCAATGCTAACCTGGACATTGTATTTGTCCGTGTGATTTAGACCCGTCCACAGACACAGATGAAGAGTTGGCCATCCAGTTCTATCCTTGTTCGTCTCTACTTCTTTTTTTCTTAAGTTGGCAACGCTCAAAGTTCATGCAAATATCCCTAGTACAACAACAGTTCAAATAAAAATATTACATCCGAGTTAACCGGATGTTCAATACGTTTTTTGAATTCAACGATACTCGTGCCAGAATCTGCATAAGGCGTCTCACGCATTGTGCCCCTTGAGTTTCATCCAACAATGTATGAACATTTTTTGGATCAGAACAATGTATGAGCATAAATGGTATGTCCTCCGTAGACATATAAAACTAGGGTATGTTAGTGACTCAACCATTAGCTGAGATCGAAAGATTTGCGTAGACATATAGTTATACCATTATAGGAGTTCAGGTCCATTACAAGTAGGGGAACATCTAAATGTCTTATTCATTGTGCGGCCCAAACACAGCCAACCAAACAAAGAGTATAGAATCTCGAAATGTTGACAGGTTGCAGGACAATTACTCCTTCATATCTCTCAGCCAGAGAGCACCTTTCGTCAACTTTGCTTCCACTACCTTGACAGCCTAGCATTAGCACATTGTTTGCTCTATGAGCCCATGCGTATTTGGACCAGAGGGAAATATACGGGTACAAGATCAAGTTTATCCATGTGAAGCGAATGACAAATGTGGTTCTATTGTACAACTTTCAATGACTGCTTATCTCCCGAGCCAAGTGTAGAACAGAGGCTGCTTATCTCCCGAGCAATCATAACTTGATGGTTTATTACTTCAACAAATTAGAATACAGAAGCATGCCACTTCAATGTCATGGGCAATCAGCGTGATTACCTGACAAGATTACAAAGCACATAATGAATTTCCGGACAACACTATTTTTCCTCTTCACGAAAGTAATTTACTCATCCTCCTGAATTCTGAGCAAACATTCACTGCGCCCCACGCTCTCTCACGTTCGCCTCATTTACATCCTCGCCCACTGCCTCTCCGTCGCGCCTTATGTACTCCTGGTCTCCTCCTCCTCGGCCTTTTTAAAGCGCAAACTCCATCGCACCGCAAGTGCCATCAGTAGCAACGATCATACGTGCACAACACAGGAGAGAGTGAGTAGACTCGATATGTGTAGCTGGCTTACTAGACTAGAGCGGCGCCGGCACTGCCGCCTCTCTCCTGCTTTGCCACGTGCTATTAGCGATGACCAGGACCATCCTGCTGGGAGTGTGGTGGAGGTCTCGATTCCGGCAACAGGCGCCGCAGAGAACGGCGCCGGTGTAGGAGGAGCAAAAGTTGCGGACGAGAAGAACCGTACATGGGCGTGGGAGGCATGGGGAACCTCCGGGTCTTCCTGGCCGTGGGTGGTGGCTAGGGCGTGATCCGCGGTAGCAGTAATGCTGCTGGTTTAAGCAGACTCGAAGTACCAATCAGCGGCATCAGGAGCGGCGTGGGGAGCGTCTGCACGGTCGACGGCGTGCATGGCTGAGGCGATGTCCGTTTCGATTGTTTCGTGGACTGACCGACTGAGGCAGGACGTTCCACAGCGGAGGTGCGGGCATGGTCAGACCATGGAAGAGTAATAGTAGTACTAGCTACTTGGGCCGTGTTAGTCAGCCTGTGTCGTGCTGTTGCCCGTACGCGCTGCATGTGTACGTGTACGTGTGGTGCATCGCACTTCGTAAGCAGCAGCATTCATTCACTTGTGCGCCAGGGCAGAAAGTGTGTGTACGGCTGCACGCATTCACTTCGTATGTTGGGCGTAACACGGAAGAGTTATTGGAGTACTACGGCAGCACTTTTTTTTTTAAACTACGGAAGTAAAATATTGCAAGGTACTCCGTTTCACTTGCGTACAGCGCGTCTAGTTATGCTATAATTAAGCTCTGTGGTTAAGCCGCTGATCATGTCAATGTTGTACTCCACAATCGTTCAAAACGAAGCAGTCAGAACATGTCAACAAGTCACTCGTGTCAAAATAGAGTAGGTCTGCACGTACGGTTTGTAAGACCACTTCGTAATTGATTGCCGGAAGTATTGCTTACACTTATTGACTGAGATTGCTCCTCGATTCTCCCAACCCTAGCTGTCAATTGTTCGTATGATCCTCCTTCCAGAGCATCTACAACCATGATAAACTCCACGCAAAAAATAATAATTAATACAACCATGATAAACAAATCTGGCTCCTCAAAAGTTCGTGGACGCGGAAGTGTCTGGGCATATTCGCTTTTGAGTCAATTACACTAGTGGTGTCACAACTTGCCATGAATGTGCACTTTGGTGCTACAAGTTGTGAGATACATCAAAGTGATGAAGAAACTTGGCTCTATCGTGCACATACGGTGCTTTTCTCGGTTTCGTACGAATCTAGCGCTGACTAAGCAAGCCAGTGTGGCATGGGTCCCACTGGCAGCGACTAGAGGGTGCAGGCTGGCGTGTGTGGCGAGAGATTTTACTAAAATCCCCTTGGAATTTTTTATTTTTTGCAAAGAAGGCCCGCGTTGGTTGTACGTACAGAGGTGGCCTTTCCTTTATGCGTTTATGACTTGCCTGTTCGGCTCCCTCATCTCACGCTTTCCTCATATCTCTCTCCTCTCGATCGTTTGGAGGCGGAGGCGGCGGTGATCTGGACGACGGCATTGATCGGCGGTGTCGACGACGATGGAGCCCCGCCGACGAGCTCCTGGAGGCAGCCCCTGTATACGGTGAGCACGGCTCGACTTCCCTCCTCCGCAGCCCGTGATTTTGGTAGGGTTTTCATCGGTTGGTTCGCCGGTGAGAAGCGTTGAGTATCGTGTTGATTTCGTCTGCAGATGCTTTTTAGATGGCGTGAGGTTAAAATCCCCCCTCGCATTCATCCGTAGTGTCGTTCCTCTCTAGGGTTTAGCACGGGTTTAGAAGGGCCCTTATTTTGTACATGAACAAATCAGATACGTGTTACAATGTAAGTGCTGCAGTCAAAACAGTATATGTGTTACTTATCTGAATTCTTGGATACTTGTTTACTGAAATTTTGCGCACTTGTTAACTGAATATTTCGTCAGTTGTTAACTGAATTTTTGAACACTGTTTAACTGAATATTTGAACAAGTTAACTGCAAATAAAATGTACATTGTTAATAGAATGTTCAGAAATTTATGTAGTTAGTTGTTGTTTTCAGAAATTTATGTAATGTACTATTCGTTGTTAACTGAATATGTTTGTACATTGTAATCTGAATTACTTTGGCACTGTATGCGATGTAGGTGATTTTGATGGACTGTTCACTGTTGAGATTCATCACAAGGGATTTTTTCTGTGGAGCTGGCAGCAGCAGGACATACATGGACTATCGAGTTGATTGGTTTGATGGCTGTGATAGTGACACATGGTCTATGCTGTGGATTGAGGATTTTCTTAAGCAGCTGGGTTATGAGTTATGACAGAGATAGTGGAAAACATGAAGTATTTTGGTGTCAGCCTGGAAGAACACTTGGTGAAGAAATGAAAGAAATGAAATCTGATGCTGACAGCCTCGCAATGATAGCAGCTAGTACACAATATGTATGACTTATGTATGACTTATGTGAAGATTATATGATGCTATCCTGTGCTATATGATTTCTGTGATACTATTTTTCCTGAAATTTTACTTCATTTCATATTAAAATGCCTGTTGTTGAGTTTTTGACAGAAACCTTGCTGTACAGTCTATTTTTCCTGAAATCTTACTTCATTTCGTACTAAAATGCTTGTTCTGGAGTTTCTGACATAAACCTTGCTGTACAGTCTATTTTTCCTGAAATTTAACTTCATTTCATACTAAAATGCTTGTTCTGGAGTTTCTGACATAAACCTTGCTGTACGGTATTTTTTTGCTGAAATTTTACTTCATTTCATATTAAAATGCTTGTTCTGGAGTTTCTGACATAAACCTTGCTGTACAGTATTTTTTTCCTGACATTTTAATTCATTTCATATTAAAATGCTTATTGTGGAGTTTCTGACAGAAACCTTGCTCTACAGTTTCTCATACTAACTGATTCAAGTTACAACAATTTTAATAGTATAGAAACCTTGCTGTACAGTTTCTCATATGAACTGATTCAAGTTTGTAAGCTCTCTTCTCTTAAAACAAAATTTTGGTTCTGTGTGAGTTGGTTTTTAAGTTTCACATTTCTCTTCCACAACAAACAGTACTGTCAACTGCAAGAATTATATAAGAATTTGACATGAAACCACAGTTCTTAAATACCAAACACTACATTCTGTTCACATGTTTCAGTACACATAACTCCTCTCTCAATAGGAACCGGATACATCAATTCCTGTCAAAGATTGTGAACACGATTGCAACTAATCCAAAGTACATGCACACAGCAAACATAATCATCCTATCTCTAGATTGAAGCTGATCTCTATGCATCCTTCCAGTTATCTTCTTCTCCATCTTGTGCTTCTCCTTCTCTGCTTCTATCTCACCAACTATCTCCACCAGCTTCATCTCCAGCACCTCATTCTTCTTAGCTAATTCAGCTATGACACTTCTTTCCCTCCCCTGCCATGGTTTGTCAATCCATTTGATATAACCATAAGTCCTAGCATCCTGTTCAGTCAACAAGGTTTATGTTATCAAGAGTAATTATCAACACCACAATGTACTGCATGAAAAAAATTGCACGACAGAGAGGGGTCGGAGAGGACAGATAGGGTCAAAGAGTAGAGAGGATGAGAGAGACCACGTGAGCTAACCTCAGGTTCAATGGCTCGCCGCCGTGCTCACTTCTGCACCTTCGCCGCCGTCCTCAACGCAGAAGACGACCGCCGCCATGCTCGACGCAGAAGACCGCCGCCGCCGTGCTCAAAGCACAAGACCGCCGCCGTCGTGCTCTGCAAAATGGGGAACGAGGGTTAGGGATTTGGCCACATCTGTACGTACAGCCAACACGGGCCTTCTTTGCAAAAAAAAAAAAATTCCAAGGGGATTTTAGTAAAATCTCTCGCCACACGCGCCGGCCCGCACCCTCTGGTCGCTGCCAGTGGGACCCATGCCATGCTGGCTTGCGCTTAGTCGGCGCTAGAGTCGTACGAAACCGAGAAAAGCACCGTATGTGCACGATAGAGCCAAGTTTCTTCACCACTTTGATGTATCTCACAACTTGTAGCACCAAAGTGCACATTCATGGCAAGTTGTGACACCACTAGTGTAATTGATTCTTCGCTTTTAGTTCCTATCTATTCATGCACACAATCATACCCCCTATTTTTACACTATATGTTCGACCACAAGCATATAATTGGTAGAGAGAAAAAAGAAATGGAAAACAAAAAGGAATAAAGAAAGAGAAAAAGTACTCCGCGTTGGGCCAAATCCTCCCCATTAATGCTTCAGACATAGGAATTTACGGACAGCCCAGGACAACGTGGGGAGTTCGGTTGGGTGACTTTTTTCCTTCACTCTCCTGTCCGAACAACGACCGGGCTATCCGCCCACACGTTTGGGGAATTATATGGGTAGTCCGGGTGGAGATGCTTAGCGTTCGCTACCGTCAGGAGCGATCTATGCACGCGTACAAATGATATCTTGAAAACCCTATACCGAGAAATGCCCCAACTTAGAGCATCTCCAACAGACCCCCAAACCATTCCTATTTGTCCGATGGACAGTTGGTACATGGTTCAGACAATAAAAACGAGTCTTTAACCTTACGCTCAAATCCAGTCTATATGTGCGGCGGATTTGGGCCGTTTAGACGCGTCCACCTTTTTGGCCCTGACTATCCTAGCCCATACGAACCCCACAGAATCGCACTCCTACCCTACCATGGACCCCCCTAGTTCATATTCTCCCCTATGCGCTCCACTTCAGTCCGATTCTGTCTCCGCTGTCTCGCGCCACTATTTTCGACTCCGGTCTAGATCAAAGGCGGACCCCATAGACTAGGACGCGCTTGTGGCAGAGTCGAACTCGTCGCCTTCCGATGAGGAGCTCACCCTCTGCATGCCTCTCTACGAGTCACGGATGGAAACCCGAGGTGGGTCGTCGAGCATCCTGCCCTCCACGGGGGCTTGGTGGGACATTTGCAGCTCTGGACTATCCTCACGGGCCCGGTGGTAGGTACTAGTCCCGCGACCTCTGAGCCTACCACCGCGCCCTGAGTCTGAGGTGCGGGGTAGCTCGCCGTGTTAAGAATGTGGCCCAGACTGGATCCTGCCGCTCTAGTATGAACTCCGTCATGCTATGTATGAATTGATATGTCCTATGTCGTCTGCGTGTTTATGTTGACCGGTGTTGCAGGGAAATTGAATTCGGAATGGGGGGTGTCATTGCATGCGCGGAAAAATGGGAGTGAGGGTCATATTTTCCTAGTTCAGTCAGAGATGCTCCTAGTCATATACATTTAGAAAATTACTATAACCCTTGAACGATACCTCGATTCATGTATACAAACATAAATGATTTGAGTATTTTTTAACAATACCAGATAAATTCGAGAATCAGTACTAAAAAAGTCAGCCTACAAATAAATAAATCAAGCCCATCCAAACCAGATATGTGTAACTGTATCTTCACAAACCTATGACCAACCCGCCAGATCGTATTCGGCGCCTTAAGCGCCGAATATAGGTCATTCCGTACAGGGCGCGCGATTTC